>CM067522.1:7138915-7248915 GCA_034509495.1 Acestrorhynchus altus | reverse complement strand
TGGACTTCCGAAACCTTCCGCCCATAAGAAGTCAGTGGAGGACACTCCATCATCACCACAGCCTGGGCAAGTGCCTCAGCTACCTCCACATGTGCCAGAAGCTCACAAATATCCAACATCAGAACCCGATATGCCTTCAGCCTTGAACTTGACCCACTGTGAAGTGCCAGGGTCTCCCCAGAAGGGGGCTGCAATGTTATCAGACAGCGAGAAGATCCTGAGGGCCCTCAAATTGAAGGAACTGATGAAAATTGAAAGGAGGAAAGATAATAAGGTGAAGCTAGTCTTTGAGATCTATAGTCTTTGAGATCATTCTCTGTGCTGTGAAGATGAAGAAGGAGCTGTAGTATATCAGTAATATCTGCTCAGTGAAACAATGTCCACACAGTGTAAGGCTGAATTATACACCTTCACTGGTTGTATAGTTAATGTTTTATTTTACTGCATTAAAAGGCAAAGAAGGGAGCCAGACAAAAGCAAGAATACACTCCTGCAGACCGCAGTAAGATGACCATGAGGGACCTCATATACTACCTACCAAATACCAGCCCCATGAGGTCAGCACCTTCCTCTCCTCTCCTTTTCATGTGCTTTTTAAAAATTCATTCCATAATTAAATGTCTCTTGAGAGTATTTTTGTGTAATATGCATTTTAGAATATTAAATCATCTGGCCATTAACAGGCATTCCATCGTGTGTGAGGAGACTGAAGAAGGGACGGACGTTCCACCATCGCCCAAGTAAGCTGTTGTATCTTATCATGAGAATTCAACTCATTGCTTATTCATCATATTAGCTGTCGAAACAGTATTTTGTCTAACTCATATTAGTTTAGTATAGTAACCCAGTTCAACAAACCAAATCTACTAAAATAAATCAACCCTTACTACCCTTACCCTGCATCCAGGATGGACGGTAAAGGTTCCTTAATGGTTCTTGGCTTTGACAAAAGGAAAGTCTTTTAATTGTTATGGAAAACTTGATCTCACACTTCATTTATAGAAAGGGTTCTTTAAAAAACATTTTTTTTAAAAGTTATTTAGGAACCAAAAGAGTTTCTACCAGAGGTTGGTATCTGCCACAGAAGAGCTAGCTTCTGGCCTTGGCTAGGATACTGGGGGGCAGTTACCCACCACATACAATGTAGGAGACCATAGTAGAGTGAAGACAAGCATATGCCTACTCTGATGCATGTGAAGCCGCCATTGAATCGTGCTGGGCAGCCAGTGTGGTCCCCAGTTACCATACAACGACTAACAGCCTGTGCCAGTAAGGCAGAGGATATCTGGTTTTGAACATATGAACCTGTAGTTCAATCAAGTATTGCATGATATTGCCTTTGAAATCTTTGATATGTGCAGATTCCGATACAGTGGTTACTTTTCTTTTTCTTTTAAAGATGAATTAAAAACTCTTATTATTTCACTGTGATGTGTGAGTAAGTTAAGTCTGTTACAATTGGTTTGTTTTATTCTCAGGATACCAGAGAAGACACCGGAGTGGGATGATATGGAGGAAGAAGAAGAGTGTGAGGAAGAGGAGAAGTTGATGCCGAAGGTCAAAGTTGCTGAGGATGGCTCGATTATTCTGGATGAAGATAGGTACTGCTGTCCTACACACAGTCACATCTACTTTGCTTTAGAAGAAGAGTGGGTGTTTGATAGTGCTGGTTTGACCAAAAATCTAATTTGTACAACAAATAATCCCAGAGTGATGACCCTACTACGATTTGTGTTGTAAATGATACTGTTACCACCATGATTCATTCCTCATTGAAACGTTATCCTGGATGTTAAATACATGTAAAATGAAGAGAGAATTTGAGCATTTAAAGTGTTGTTGTTATTGTTGTTTTGTTTGTTTGTTTGTTTGTTTTATCTCAATTCGGAAGTGACAATTATTCAATCCTTCTAGGACTTTCCCTGTCACATACAGTGTTCCAAACACTAGGAGAGTAAAGACAAGCACATGCCTCCTCTGACACACGACCTCTGATACACCACCTCTTTTGAAATCATTGCTGGGCAGTCAGTGCACTCTGATACAACAGCTCACAGACTCCTCTGCAGGCCAACATCACTCTACCCAGAGAGAGCATCGCCAGTTCTGCTCTCTCTGACCCAGGACATCAGTGTCTGCGATCCTCAAATCATTGTGCTAGCACTGTAGACTGCTGAGCCACTTGGTGCTTTAAATAGAATTGTTCAGTCAACGTGTTTGGTTTTCTGATGTTTGTGAGAGTGAAGCGAGAAACGTAGAACTCTTGATTGATTGAGAACATTTGAGTTTTTTTTGTCCAATTTGATTCTCGGCCAAACCATCACTTTACAAACAAGATTGTAACTCATTTTACATTGAATTCAGTTTGACTGTGCGAGTTCAGAGGTCCTCTACAACCAAAGTGGTGGAGAACTCGACTGCCCTGTTTGAACGAGGATCTACCACAACATACAGAAGCTTCAGAAATTGGAACCATGTAAAGTCCTGGTCAGTTAGAGGTGGGAATCAAAATCTGCATGTTCATGGTGCATCTAGAACAGCGGTCACCAACCCTGCTCCTGGAGAGTTACCTTCCTGCAGACTTTAGTTTGAACCCTGATCCGTCTAATTACTGCTTTCAGAAGTTCTTGAGTGGATGAATGGGGTGTGTTAGATTTGGTTTGGAAGGGAGTAGCTCTGCAGGAGCAGGGTTGGTGACCCCTGACCTAGAATGTTGATTAGATTGTTACTTCTGAGTCAGTTCAATTCTGGAACAGTTGTTGCCGTTCACCCATATGTTGGACATAACTTGGGCTTTGGTCTTGTTTTTTTGCTCCTTGCCGATGTTTACTGTATGGGTGTGTTTCAGAGACAGACATGTTCTTCCTCGCTATCAGCATGGTGGGGACAGATTTTTCTCTGATTGGTCAGCTGTTACCTCACCGTAACCGTGCGGAGATTAAGGTAATTGCTTTTTTCTTTTCATTTTACAAGATAATGGGTGTTTTAAGGCTTTGGATGCCTTTATTGATGTGACACTATTTGATTGATTTTGTGTACTTATTTAATTTGTTGATCAACGTCTCTACAGAACAAATTTAAGAAGGAAGAGAGAGCAAATGGATGGAGAATTGACAAAGCATTCAGTGAGTGATTTGTTGTTTTGACGTTCTGACCTCACATGTCAGACAGTATCATAGTATAATGGCTGGTACTGTACAGTGTAACAGGATATAGGAACTGTTGAAGTTCTGTGTAAATTACAAGCATTAAAATGAAAATATGAAATTTAATCAACAGTTTTATTGATTAAAATTAAGTCTGACCGGTTTCCATTTCATTTCCATGTATTCAATTCTATTCCATTGACTTTTAACCCAACACCTTTTGGTAATTCTTTTCATTTTATTTCACAGTCATTCTCTGTGATTATAGAAAGACTGAGTGTGTTTAGAATACGTTTACTCTTTACACTAATAAGTGCACTTTTAATGGTGCATTTTTCTTTTATATTTTTTGTTCCAAAAAAGTGATTATTTGTTAAGTATGAATTTGAATGGAAATGTTTCTTAACATTCATTAAATATTACAGATAATTTAATATCAAACCTTTGAATGAAACCAAAAATTTGAATGAAAATGTAGCCAGTGTTCTTCCCCGTGCAGCAAACTTGGGTTTGATTCATCATACTGACTGTGCCACGTTCATGCTCCTAGTACTGCCTTATAAAATTGTCATTTCATCTTGATAAATGCCATTTATTGGCATTTCTTTTCATGTAATTGCCAATAATCGTTTTTTCTGCCCACAAGGAAATAAGCGACCATATGACAGGGAGTTCTTTAGCTTTCTGCTGGAGAAGGTTTTGGCCAAAGACAAAGATAAAAGAAAATCTGTCAGACTGGTCATGAAAACACCCAAGAAACGCCGGAAAGCCACAGGTAACCCTTCCCCAATACGCTGTATGCTGTACGCTGTACGCTGTACGCCCGATAGTCTCAGGAACAGTGGAGCCATTTACATACACCATGTCCAAATGTTTGACATCTTTTTTAATTTTCTAATGCATTCGGCTACTTTTAGCTGTTCCCACTGAAGATAAACATGTCTAAATGCACACACAGTTTGTCTAGTCCCTGTAGAAAATTCCTGCCAATAGAATAGGACTCTCTGGAGCAGGTAAACCTGTTGGCAAAAGGCCTAATGCCAGGTTTGGGCTAGAGGAATTGTAAAGCCCTGTAGTACTGATCTGAAGGAACTGTTCTATCCAGTACTTTTGGGATGAGTTGGAGTTACTTGAGTAACATGAATAGCCCATGATTTTCATCTGTTCTTCCACCAGGAGGAAAAGCTGAAACTGATAAAGAATGTTTCAGCGATTCTGGTGGTGATGAGGAATTTGAAATGGATGACGGACGAAGTATGGAAGCAGAAAAGGAGAACGAAGGCCTTGCCAATGTGAACGAGGCTGAATTCTCTATCCCTGCCAAAAAGAAGTGCAAACGCTTAAGAGCTGTGAGTGAGGGTACAGACAAAGAGGACTGCTCTGAGGAACAAGGCAAAAAGAAAACAAAGCGTAAACGTGCCAAGAAAACAGACAAAGGTAACTCTATTAATATAACTTCCAGCTTAACCAAGAAACAATGGTTCACACATCTTGCGTTGTTAGTCAATATAATAACATGACAAAAATAAAACGACAAAGAATTTAAAGTAGCAAAAAATGGTCACTAAGGCCCATTTATCAGGTATTTATAGACAGTTTTTAGGAAGTACCTCGTGATTACATCACTGGCAGTTGCTTGTGCACTGTGGTAGCAGAAAACCAGGAGAAGCAAGTGTGAAATAGTGAGATCCACAAAATAATTATGAAAATGCCTTCATTTTTATAGGATACCATTGTTAAATAAATACGCAGGCATTTATGGTTAATGGCTATTAAACAAACAGACTGGACTCCTGGAACCATCCGAAATTTTCATCTCTGCAGGGCTCATTTCATAGCTCATTTCATATATAAGCCTATACAACATGGAATATTATTAGTACCTTTAAATATTATTTTAAAATATTACTATATACATCTCAATATATGTAAATATTTGATTCTTCATTACTAGAATTATTGTGCAAACGTCTACGTGGCATTAGTAGTTGCAGTAGTGTTGTTTATTTGGTATACACGCTGGGACTTTCCACGAGGTACAGTGCATCAGAAAGTATTCACAGCGCTTCACTTTTTGCACATTTTATGTTGCAGCTTTATTTTCATTTTCCCTATAAATTCTACACACAATACCCCACAATGAGAAGTTTGTTTGAAATCTTTGTAAATTACTAAAAAATAAAACACAAATATAACATGTACATGTGTATTCACAGCCTTTGTTCAATACTTTTTTTGAAGCACATTTGGCATCAATTACAGCCTCAAGTCTTTTTGAGTATGATGCTGTAAGCTTGGCGCCTGTTTTTGGGAAGTTTCCGCTGTTCTTCATTGCACAACCTCTCAAGATTTAGGTGTCTTTTGGCAAACATCTCATGGGCTGTCATGTGCCTTTTGCTGAGGAGTGGCTTCCGTCTGGCCACTCTTCCATACAGGTGTGATTGGTGGAGTGCTGCAGAAATGGTTGGTCCTTCTGGGAGGTTGTTCTGTCTCCAGAGAGTAACGTTGGAGCTCTGTCAGAGTGACCATTGGATTCTTGGTCACCTCCCATGCCCAGTCTACTACGGGACCTTATATAAACAGCTGTGTGTCTTTCCAAATCATGTCAAATCAAAATCCAATCTGAATTTACCACAGGAGAGACATCTGAAGGATGATCAGTGGAAATAAGCACCTGAGCTTAATTTTGAGTGTCATGGCAAAGTCTGTGAATACTGTATGTACATGGTGTGTGTCTTGTGTGTGTGTGTCTGTGTGTGTGAGCTTGATTCTGTGTGTGTTGTGAACCATTTCTGTCTAGATTTGTCCACATGTTTAGGGTCATTATCTTGCTGATTGTGAGAAAAGGTTGTTTCCGTGCATTCCTCCCAAACAGCTTGTTGGTATGTAGGTAGCGCCTGACGGTTGTTTTGGAGACTTTGTGACCCCAAGAAGCTACAATTTGTTGCAATTTCTGTAACAGTGAACTTTGGAGAACTTTTGATTTCTCTTATCATCCTCCTCACTGTGCGTGGTGGAAAAATAAACTTGCTTCCTTGTCCAGGCTTGTTTAACACTGTTCCAGTTGTTTTAAACTTAATAATTCCTCAGACAGTAGATATGGACAGGTGTAGGCCAGTGGTTATATTCTTGTAGCCATTGCCTGACTTGTGAAGGTCAACACACATCTGCCTTACTTAAATGGTATGTTCCTTTGTCTTAACCATGTTAAAAAGAAATGGCCTCTGTGTCACGTCATATTTATACCCCAGGGAAACAGGAAGTTGTGAATTACTGATTAATGTTCCTACATACTCTGATCAACTTCGTAAACTACTGTAGAATTGACAGAAATTCTTAAATTACATTTTTTCCTAAGAATTGTTAGGGGTGCCAACAATTGTGGAACAGGTGACTTTATGAATAATTATTTCTTATTCAGGGATTTTTTTCCCTCCTTAAAATTCACTTGCGTTAAAGGTTGGATTTTACTCTTTTTTCCATCATGTTCCTATATTATTTAGAATAAACTCAATTTATTATTATCATTATTATTTTTCCTATAGTGTTTAAGATGCTTTGTAGAATACCAGCCAAAAGTTTGTCTCTGTAGTCTATATAGTCAAGCATAAACTGCCCTTAATGCATGAAAATGTATGCAATGAGTTTGTTCTGTGGGTTACATCACTGAATTCAGTTGATCTGTTTGTCATTTCAGAGACCCCGTCTTTGGAGATTGATGCTGAAGGTGGCAATGAGGAGTGTGACTTTGCTAATGTTGAACAGAATGAGTCGGAATCACATGCATCTGCTGATAAAAAGAAGCGAAAACGTTCGAAAAAGACTGAAGAAGAGAAGCAGGATGGAACATCTGCTAAAGGAAGCAAGGGAAAAAGAAGTAAAAAGTCTCTCAAAGGTGCCACTCAGCACTTGATTTCAGTTGACATTTACTGATTTTCAACATTTGCTAACTTGTTAACCTTTTCTGGTCTTTAGAATTCACTAATTAAAATCTTTACAGACTGAAGTTTAATACCTGCAATAAGTAGCTGTTTACCATGTTTATTCTGATGAGAGCTCAGCTTAGACCTGTACTGAATTTATGGGCCCTAATTAGACTGAACAGAAAAGAGGAATATTACTTTTATGTGGTTTTTTTTTTTTTTTTTTTGGTTTGTTATTTTTTTATGGCTTGAAATTCACAGTTGGTGATAACCTTGAAGACTCTCTTGGTGATAATACTGAAAGCAACATTGTGGATGAGGGGGACTCTGTGGCTACTACAAAGAAACGTAGACGCTCGAAAAAAGGTCATCCGAAAGATGACACGTCTGCTAGTGAGAAAAGCACTGCAAAGAGGAAAAAGTCAAAGAAAGGTACTTTTATTTATTTATTTTTATATTTTCTGGGAAAACTGGGATAGATGTGTGTGGTTGTGTGGAGTAATATTTTAGTCAGATTTTAGTATAGATCTCATATGAATATGACATGGGTTCACAGCATTGCTTAATTCTTGCAAGCATTGTGCTGCTCACTTCACTAAAGTTACATAGTGCAGTAGCATTCTTCTTATTACAGTCATCAGAGCATCACAATCATTTAAAAAATGCTACATGATGTTGCTGTAAATGAATAGTTTATTTAGTGTAGATGTGCTGCTTTAGAGCAGACATGTGGAAGCCTGTGTACACTATGTAGTCTGAAACATATGTTGTTCTGTGGTTTCTGACACTTTTACATACTATTTCTATAAAAATGGATAAAATCACTGTCAAACTTTAAAATTGAGGCGAGAGTGTGGTGATTCAGACATGAAGTTTGCTCGGTGTTAACTGGCGTGCATAGGCTTCTAATTCATGTGTGCTAGATTAGATCTCAAATCTCCAAATCAGAAGTGCAAGATGGAAAGTTAAGTCTTTAATTAAGATTCCGCTCCAATTCAGTTTTTTCTTCATTCATAGTCACAAATGAGGGACCTGCTGAAAAAGGAGAAGTCATAATAACTGCGGAAGATGGAGAGGACTCGGAAGCTAATAAGTAACTAAAGTTTGCATTCCTGAATATAAAATTCCACTCATGTCATCAGTTTTGGTTCTAATTTTGCAATTTGTTAGGATGGACACTCACATGCCAGCTGATGAAATGGATGAGGCTCCAAAAAGCTGTAAAAGGCAGCCAAAGAAACCAAAACCCAACTTGGCAACAAGGAGATGTAAGAAGCCCTCAGAACCACAAATGGCTGCTGAGGCTGATGATGAGGTTCAAGAATGTCAGCAAGAGGATAGCAAAGTCAGTGTGGAGGTATGTGTCAGTAAAGGTTGGGGATGCACTGAAGATTTTTGCCCAAAACCGAATTAAATTAATACCAAATACTGAACGTGTTATTTTCACTATTGCATAAATTAAATAGCCTAAACTCTTTTCAAACACAGGAGCACGTCACACCAAATGGGTCCATTTTGATCACACCATCAAAAACCTCATATGTATAAATGAATATATGTATAGTCTTTCCACTTTTTCTGACAAACATTCAAATGTTTTGGGTTTTTTTGCCATTTTTGTTAATATTTTGGTTACAGTTAATCCAGTGAATCCCTAGTAAAGGAAAAGACCAGCTTAGATGGTGCCTGGTTGGTTATATGCTGCATAAAAAATTGTAATATTCAGTTCTTTCATTTGTGTAGAGAGAAATCAGGCCTTTGGATGCTGAACAACTCCAGAAACAAGCTGTGGGTAGGCTGGAAATTACTCCGCCAAGGTATTTCCTCCATTCTTCCTCTTGAAAATTCAGATACACATATAACCCTACACATAGGGTTTCTCATCCTGTGGGCTATGAAACACTCTGTAGTGATCCTCAGGCCCATCCTCAGTAGGAGGCAGTGGTTGATAATGAGTTGATGTTACTTTAAATGATAAAAGTACATAAGAGAGTAAGAATGGAGAGATCATTTGTGCTCCGAGTATAAACACAAACCATACCACATCACTGAATAACACCTGGAAAATGAATGGTTAAAAGTTTGAGACGGCGGACAGTAGAACTGCAGATGCTGAGTATCTGTTCATACAACCACAATAAGCTGTACAGTCCTTAGAGCTGAGCTTTATGGAAGAGTGACCAGAAAAAGCCTTTATAAGCCTTCACTTAAAAAACAAAAATAGGAAGGCTCATTTTGAGCTTGCCAAAAAGGCATGTGGGAGACTCTAGTCACGAAGATGCTCTAGTCAGATGAGAACAAAGTTGAAATTTTCGGCCACCAAGGAAAACGCTCTGTCTGGTAAAAAACCAACACATCATCACTCCAAGAACACCATCCCCACAGAGAAACGTGGTGGTGGAAACATCAGTGAGGATGTTTTTCCAGCAGCAGGGACTGAGAAACTGGTCCAAGTCAAAGGGAAGATGGGTGGTGCTAAAGACAAGGATATTCTTGAGCAAAATTTCAGTCTGTCATTGATTTGAGCCTGGGATGGAGGTTCACCTTCAAAGACCAGACCCTTAATCCACATGCTCTGTAAATGAAACGAGGCGATACCTCAATCCATTTTAATTTTAGGTTGTGTGGAAGCATAACACAAAATATGGCAAAGGGGGTGAATACTTTTGCAAGGCACTGTTTGAAGGTGCTTTATATGCATTCAGTTAATTATTTGTAATGATATTGTTAACTTGCCTTTACTTGTGCTAACTGTATAGGATGATGCACCTGCTCAGCCCTTCTAAAGTCCAGCACAAAAGTGATGAAGATTCTGAGACTCCAGTCAGTGAGGGCTCCTCTGGACAGAAGATCAGGATGCAAAGAGCAGAAAAAGTCAAGCGCACTTTGGAAACTGAAAAGATGGATAAAAGAAAAGCAGAGATGGATCACGATGATGCTCAGCAGGCTCCTGGAGCCTCAGCAGAGGATGCGATGAGTCCAACACATATGCTAGAACGAATAGTTGATCAGGGATCTGAGGAGACGGAAGCTGAGAACTCCTTGGATGAGGTGAGTAAACAGGCAACTCCTACTTTGTTCATATAGTGCATGTACTGCTCTTTTGAGGTCTATCCACATATTTTCAGTGATATTCAGATCAGGGGACTATGAGCGCCATGTTAAAACCTTCAAGCATATGACTTTTGAGCTGGTCTGTTGTGGAATTTGAGGTATGTTTAAGAACATTGTCCATTTGTAGACGCCGACTTCAGCTTTTTTTACAGATGGTCTTTTGTTTGCTTCCAGAATTTGCTGGAATTTCATTGAATCTATTTTTTACATCTACTCATTAAATGTTCACTGTGCTGTTGCCTGCAACACAACCCCAGATCTTGATTAATTCTCCCTCATGATTAATGGTTGGTAAGGTGTTTGTTTTTGTATTTATTTATTTATTTATTTTTTTCAATAAATTCGGTGCCCGTTTTCTCCAAACATACCATTGCTCATTGGTGCCAAAGAGTTAGATTGTAATCTCAGGACTTTTTCCAGAATGCATCTGGCTTTTTTAGATGTTCTTTTGCAAAACTCTGTCAATGAATTTTGTGGTGAGGATGACGGAGAGGTCTTGTGATGACTCTTCCATGAAGGACATTATTTGTACAGTGTACCACAACTCCAGAGTCTGCTAAATCTTCCTGAAGGTCTTTTGCAGTCAAGCAGGGATTCTGATTTGCCTTTCTAGCAATCCTACAAGCAGCTGTCTTTCAAACATTTCTCCTCTATTGTTCCTGTTTAACTGCCTGTTAACTGAGGAAATGGCAACCTGAAAATGCTTATAGCCTTCTCCTGCTTTGTGGGCCTCAACCATTCTCATTTTCAGAGTTCTAGGCAGCTGCTTCGAAGAACCTATGGCTGCTGGGGTTTTTTTTTGGGACAAGGTTAGAAAAGTCTGGGTTTTAAAAAAGCTTTGAAATTTACATTATATGACCTTTCATAACAATGGTTGTGAACAAGCCATGACCCTAACAGGCTAATTAAGCTCTGTCAAAGTTATTTGAGTGCTCAAATCTTCTAGGGTTCCCAAACTTTTGCAAGGTATTTTTTACTCTTTCACTGTAAAATTTACTAAATCAAAGTAGTGTTGCTTAATATGTTCATCTTTAAATTTACACCTTCTGGAGAAAATTCCATCTTCAACGTAACTGTTGACGGTAATAGTCATTTTGACCAAGGGTGCCAAAACTTTTGCATACTACAATAAACAATCAAATATGCAGAATTTCCCCTCAGAAGAATGTAGTCGGTCAGTGTAAAACGTTTCCTGGATCTGTGAGACTGATGTGGGATCTTTCCTTTCAGAACCTGATTGATTTCTCAAGCCTTCATCATTTACACAGTAAGTTCACTCTGGTATTAACATACATCTCTGTGATGATTCATGCTCTCCTGCTAAAACCAAAATGATTAATCCTCCCCTAAAGGTCAAACGTTCCAAAGAAAGCCTATGGTGGTGTTATCACGTGAAGAAGTGTCCATGATCCTGAATGTTCAGGACCAGACATGTGATGAAGATCCATCAGTGAGTCCTCTGGATTTATCACTGAACACAGAGATGTCCTTGCAGCTCCAGTGCAACAACTTCATGGAGGAGAGTGCTGAAGCAGGTCAGGTTGAGTCTGTGGTTGAAGAACATTCGGACACTCCTCAGGAAATGGCTTCATGTGGTGTTGCCGTTCAGGAGATGCACTGTGAAGATGTGGGATTAAGTGCACCTGTACCGGTAATTAGAACGACTTGTGCTTTGGCTGTTCAACCATGGAAAGATGTGCTGAGCTTATTTTCCTTCTGCATTTTCTTCTTCCTTTTAGAGCTGCCATGACCTCTCAACCCCATTCAGCAGTTCTTCCTTAACATCAGAAAGTAAGATCTGAAGCTGTACTATATCCACTATATTTGTGGACACACCTTCTAATGAATGCTTTCAGCTACTTTAAATTGCACCCATTGCTGACACAGATGTGCAAATGCACATAAAGCTTGGTTATTTTTGAGCCACAACATTTTTTTATCCATTTTATTGTTGTCATGTTTTGCTATTGGACCAGAAGTCTACACCACAATCTACAAGGTTGGAGAATCAGCAGTCCTACATTAATTCCAGCATTTAGAACCATTTATAGTTTGCTAAAATCTCGGCTCTCCTTTCACTGCTAATGTGCACACATTCCTGACCTCTGAGGACAACAAGCCAAATTACCATTTAATAACATACAGTATTTTCCAGACTATAAACCACTATCAAATCAAATCAAATCAAATTTTATTTATATAGCGCTTTTTACAACAGCAAGTTGTCACAAAGCAGCTTTACAAGGATCCGGGTCCAAGCCTCAAATGTACTTTCTTTTTTCACTACTTTTTTCCCTCACTTTAAACCATGCAGTTTATAATGAGGTGCAGCTTTTTCTTCTTATAGATGTTAATTTCCAGGGTGCGGCTTATAGTCCGGTGCGGCTTATAGTCCGGGAAATATGGTACTTTGAATCGCATATAAAATCCGATAACGCCTTGTAGATAGTTTGTAGTTTTTGGATCAATAATGCACAAAAAATTTGATTTTTCTGCTTGTTCTGGAATCTGCACTGCACAGATCTCCAGTTCGAGGCACAATCAGTTAGCTAATTTGCTTTTTGTTGGAGTGGGATTTTATCTGTAAGCAACAAGCTGATTGGCTCATTTTATTGAAGAGCAGGACTTTATTTGAAAGCAGCAATCTGATTGGCTGTTTTTGTTAAGGGACTGGACTTCGTTAGTAACTGCAGACTTTTTCTGGAAGAGTGGAACTCTATCCATCTCACTCAACCAGCAAGCTGATTGGCTTTTTGTTGAAAGGTGTGGAAGCTGTATTTTACTGCAGAGAATGATTATTTAATTTTAATTCTGCTGTGGTGCTGCAAGGGGGCAGCATTGGAGCTGCATGTTGCTGACCCCTGGCTTAGAGAGGTATTTATGTTTTCTTTGGGATAAGCTGGGGAGTTGGAGGGATGAGGTGGAGTGGTGATCATCCAACATCCTGACCTCTTTAATGCTCTGGTTACTGAATGCAATCAAATCCTCACAACAATGATTGATTAAATAATCTAGCCTGGACATCTAGAGACAGTCACTCCAACAGAAGCAGGATCAATTCCTTTATTACTATTAATGTGGGAAGAAATATTGAAATGAGCAGATGTCCCAATACTTTTGTCAATATAGTGTAAACTTGAACAACTGTGTTACAGTGTTTAGGAAAAGTAATTGCATGGTTCTGTGTTGCATCATGTTATACCAAAAACTACTTGTTGTTGAACCATCTCAAAGTTTACCTGCTCAACTATCCTGCAGGCTGCAGTCAGCTTGAGGTAAGCAGTATAGCCCCCTCCTTGGACTGCCCTGAGCCACATTCCAGTCCCAAGATGGATGAAGGTAAAACCAAGGTTTTGTTCATACATCTTAAGAACATGTTCAAGTTGGACTTGTAGACCAAGCAGTAGTAATAAAACCACCAATTACTCTCTCACAGATGTGCTAACATCAATAAAAGTTTGTCCAGAAGTGGTATCTCTGGATGTTGGATCTAAGAATCTTGTTGACACCAAGCCTGATGCACCTGTGCCCAGTGAAACAGTCATTGCTAATGTCCCTGAAGCTGTAACACAAGGTGCTTCTCTGACTTCCGAAGGTACAATGGAAGCAAAGGCCTCTTTGATAGAAACACCAAGAGTCAAAGAGGTCTCTCAAGGGTCTGTTTTGGTAACACCTGAAGTGTGGATGAGGTCTCAGGACTCTGCAACGGTAACACCAGAAGTTAAAGAAGGTTCACAAGGGTCTGTCTTGTCAACCATGGAAATAAAAGAAGACTTGAAAGTAACTTCACTGGCAACCTCTGAGATCTTGAATTTGGCAACCCCTAAAATAAAGGAGATATCAGAAGGCTCTGCAGAGGCTGCCCTGTTGGGCAAGGAGGGTTGTCAAGAAGAGATGGAACAAGCTATCATACCAAGGTGTGTAATCATATTAACATTGTGGTTAGGATGTGAGTCCTTATCTTACTCTGACCATCTATGCCTTATCTGTTAACCAGCACCAGATTGTCTTCTGGTGCCTCGACTTCTTCTAAACTTGGTGCAACCTTGAAGAGGAGCAGGTTACTGAAGCCTAAGCCTAATTTGAGTGTGGCCTCCAAAATCAGGCACAGTTCTCCAAAACAAAGAACCAAAACAGAGCCTCAAAAGGGTAAGCTCTATGTGAAGCATTAATGTATGTGAACTATGAAAAACCAATGGTGACCTGTGATTTTTGTCTTGGTATTCAGTGTCCTCTGAGAAGTTACCTCGGAGCACTGATACAGATGGTGAAGCAGAAGATTTGAGTAAGCAGAGGTTCTCCAAAGATAAGGATCATTCTCAGTCATGCTCCCTGGATATGGAATCTGGAATGGTTTCCCTTGTCTCATTTCCTACTCCAAGGACTGAGATCCCTGTAGACTGCAGAGGGAACCAGGCAATTGATGGTTTGTGTTGCATCTAATCTCTCTTTTAAGAATGCTTTTAGTGTTGTATGTTAATTCACAGTCATTTGTCTTCTGTTCATATTTACAGTTGTTTGTGATGCATCTCCAGTAGTCCAGGAACAGGAACAGGAGCATATCTCTGCAGTATCTCCAAGTGCTGGTCCAGCTGAAGAACCACAGCTGGATTTTGACCAAACAGGCAGCACTTTTGATGTGAACAAGTATGTTCCAGATTTTTTCTTTTATAACCTTTAGAATATGTGGGTAGATGCTGGTTGCTGGTTGAAAATAATTGGTGACTGACTTCACACGTTTTTGTCTTCTTCCAGTGTTAGGAGAGCCCTAATGGGGTTGGGTAATTGGCCCTTCCAAATTGGGATGAAATTATATAAAAAATGATTAATTGTAAATAGGATTATGTGATTACATGATCATAACAGCATGGTGAACTGTAATACTTAAGCATTAAGACATTTTGAACAGTTTCAGAAAAAAATATATAAAAATAGAACATGAACAGAAGTTACTCCAACAAGAGTCGGATAAACTCTTTTCAGTAGCATTCATTTCGGGACAATAAATGAGCAGGTGTCCCAGTACTTTTGTCCATATAGTTAATCAGCAAGTGATTGAAATCATCAGAAGATAAACAAGAAGCTTTTGAGGCATTGTCATCAGGTTACTACCGTATTTTCTGGACTAGAAGCCGCACCGGACTATAAGCCGCACCCTGGAAAATTATCATATGTAAGAAGAAAAAGCTGCACCTCATTATAAGCCGCATGGTTTAAAGCGTGGAAAAAAAGTAGCGGCATATAGTCCGGAAAATACGGTAGACACCAGAGATGGGTATTTCAGGTCCAGCTAGGCAAAATCCACCCCAAAATTTTGTTCCAGCTGCCTGGGCAGCTCTGGTGTTGTAAGCTGCATGGGAACGGATTTTGATTTGCTGGACCCAAAATACCCATCTCTGCTTGTCACTCTATTGCAAAGGCATAGCTGCAAAACCAGCAGCTCATACTGCAGTTTGTATTAACCAAACCTGTTTGTTTTTTATTCATAGCATTCTGAATTCTTTTCATTGAAATGTGGATGTTTAAATAGCTGAAGGTCAGCAGATGTATATCAGCACTTCAGAACAGGTCTTTCAATGCCCCAGTAGGAGACCACCTTGCACGCATGTAGCAGAAGACCTCCAGATGGTGGATACTTCATGTAGCTGGCCTCTTCCCACAAAGACTGCAGAGCAGGAAACCACAGAGCAGATGACGAGTAACTCTGAGGTTAGTAAAGACCTGAAGTAGGTCTGGGCGATATGCACAAAAACCCATACCCTAATACATCGTATCTGATATACGATATGATATGTGATGTGAAGATTACAGTGTGAAAAAAAAAAAACATGAAATCCTTCTTCCATCATTTTAATATATTTAAACATACTGACATTTGATGTAATTATTTGTCCTTTATAAGTCTTTTGCCCCCTCCGTAGTGTATACGTGTGAGCAACGTTATATCACCCAGCCCTAAACAGAAGCAGTTCACATATTGCTGTTGTCCAAGAAAAACAGCATGTATCTCCATTTTTATTTCTCTGCATCGTTTGAACTCTGTAGCTGTTCTGTATACTATGTAAACAATTCCGGATGAACAGACCAATAGAAATGCTCTAAAATTACTCATATTTGCTCTTATTTCACATTCATTTCCATTGAGAGTTAAAAGCATTTTTGCCTTCTCCTGTAAAGTTGGACATACTTGTTTTCGTTGGACAGTGATGATATCCAGTTTAGATCATACAGGCTTGTCCATGACTGTCCGGAATGACTGACTGCCTGTTCTGTGTTGACAGGAAATATATACTCCTGCAAAAGTCATCAAGTCAAGTGAAGGTGAGCTTATTTACACTTTGTAGTCAGTAGGTATCTATGATGGTCATAAAAATTGTTTTGTTTCTATTAATGGGAATTCATTTTCTTGAAATTGATCTTCCCAGATGGCTGTGGTCAGAAGGAACCCACCTTCATCTTGACATTGTATGAGATCCCAGTCACTGAGGCCTACCCAGATTCAGCCAGTAATGAGACTGTGATGATTTCAGCACCACTGGTTTCAGACCAGCCTGCATCAGAGTCTCTCAGGTTACCCCTTCCTCTGTGGTCATAGATTCTTCTTAAAGGAACAATAGTTCATTCTCTGAGTCGTCTATACAATCATTTGACACAATCGCCTTTGGTTTGATGTTCCAGTGGCTCTCAGTCTATGGAAACTGGACAGGATGAAATGGAGTGTGTGGACATGACACAGAATGAGTTGTCCTGTATCTTGTGCCCACCTGATGAATCAAATCAAGAAACATCACTGCTTGAGGAAAAGACTGCACCTGGTAAGTGGAGAGGACCAGGATGTGCCTTTTATGTTAATTTATAACCTTCATATTACATAGCGACCCTATTATTATTATTTATTAGGGATTGATTAGGCATGTGATTATAAATGTATTTTAACTACATTTAAGTTTTCAGCATAGAAGTTTTGAACAGCTAGTATTTTACATGTCATTTATATTTGCCAAAAATAAATGAAAATTAAAACCAATGTTACTAAAAATGTTACATTAAAATTCATATATGTGTTGCTGGTATCAGTTAAGAAATAAAAAAAATACGTCTTTACATGTATACCATCAATGAAATTAAATTCTGTAATTGTAAGAATTGATACAGTATTTCAAAACAAAATATCACGATACTTCGATATGAGTATTTTCTTACAACTTCTAATCCCTAAGGATTAACCTGAGTGTTAATGTTGGTATATCAGTTAGAGTTTAATGTAGGGCTGAGCGATACATCAATATTTATTTTAAAATCCGGATATAAACTGAGCAGGATATGGGCTGAGGAGATATCATTTATTATATTGAGTTTTAAAGTTTTTAAATAACCTTTTTTCTGTTACCTCAATCTGCTCCAACCCCCGCTCTCAGCTTCTCCTCTGCTCTACATTAATATCAAGTTTTAATTTGTTTAAATATAGTAAAATTTCATAGGATGTCCTAATTTTTCACATTGTATTTTTCAAATAATATATCGTGTTATATATTGTATGTTACAATTCAGCGAAAATATATCGAAAAATGATTTTTGTTGTCCAAATCTCCTGGCCCTAGTTGAAGGTCACCATAACTAATTAATGGTAATGTCACAAAATTTTCTGTCAAAAATCAGAGCCTGGTGGAGCACAACCAACCCTGGCACAAGAAACACTTGAACAAACTACTGTGGCTCAAGTGAAGGACAAGGCCAGTGAAGTTTTTCCAAAGCTGGAAAAAGAAGATCAAGATAGGTTAGATGCTCCAGATACAGAATCGAAATCTGACTGCAAAGAGGCTCCAGAAATGATTCCACTTGAAGATTTGACACCCAGGCATCAGAGCACACCATTCCCTGTTAGGGGTACGAAACGGTAAGTGAACAGAATGACTCTCGTAACACATTGAAAGCAGGAGTTTGAGATCACATTGAACATTCTCTTTAACTTTGCTTCAGCATCACCACCGTGCCTCAAGACTCCGAGGAAGCTCCGCAGGGCCAGGGTGTTTCTCAGAGGTGGTCGGCTGATGTGATTGTTCATGTTTTGGAGATGGGAGAGGAAGATGAAGAGCTAACAACAAAGGTAGATTTGGTGTCCATTTTATGAGTTATTACTTTTAGTCCTTTTTTTTTTTTTACTCTTGAGCCCGTTTTTTTTGTTGGGGGCGATTTGGTCCATAAACCAAATTGTTTTGGTTCCCGAATCTTTTGAATTACAAGATGAAATTTTATTGTGAGAATTGCTTGAAATAATGTTATGACTGCTGTTTTGCTGATGACAGCACTGGTGGTCAATACAGCTAAGCTTGGATATAAATAATGGTGTTAAAAATCTTTAAAAGCAGAATTATGTATCACTTTTACCCTAAAATAACAGCTTCGAAATGCTCCACTTAACTATATTCAGATAATGGTGCCTCTGTCATTCAGGAACCTCACGTGGTGGAAAGCTCTGTTAAAGAGGAATCTTCAAATACTGATCAACCAAACTCCTCACAGCCCATCCTGCCAGGATCTCAGCAAAGCACAGCAGCTCAGGCTACACAGGATTTTGCCACTGTTTCAGGAACAGATTTAGAGGAACAGCAGCAGATTACACTCTGCACTACAAGCCTCTCAAGATGGTAAATAATCATATTCTACTTCTGCTTCTCCTTCTTGTTGCTGCTGTTGTTCTTCCTCTCAATTTGGTTCTTCTTGTCATTCTCATTGTTGTTATCGATGTTCCTATTGTTCTATTCATTGTTCTTGTTCTCATTGTCATTCTTGTTGTTGATGTTTTCTTAGTTCTTGTTCTTCTCATTGTTGTTCTTCTTCTACTTCTTCACCTTGTGCCACTCATATTTATTCTCCTTCTACTTCCTCTTCTCCTGCTTCTTTCTTATTCTTCTCTTCCTGCTTCTCCTCCTTTCTCTTTCTCCCTGCATTTAATAACTTATAGGCTGATTGTCCTTACTGCCAACTGTGTGTTTTACTTTCAGCTCAGAATCCCAGGACTCTCATCTGGTTCCTGCTTCTGATGTGATGCAAGATGATGTCAGAATGGAGTGTACAGCTCCAGTGAGTAGCCGTGTCCTCCACCACTGATCTAGAAAGCTATATTTTTGCCTTTTAAACTCCTCTTACAAAGAAGGTCACCTTTCCCCATTAAGCCTGGAGTTACTGTTGTTCTGCTGTGCATGAACAGTTTTTATTACATTGTTACTTAATGTTTTTAATTATTGGTGACAGTCAAACTGAAATTAATATTCTTATTGATTTACATGAATTAATTTATTCTCAACAGTAACTTTCTAAAGGGGGTGGGATGTTTAAGAGCTAGTAAGATGCCCTTTGTGTGTAACTAGTTATTTTACTTCACTTCTATTCAGTAAAATATCTTCTTCTCTGGGCACAAATGTTTTTTTTCTTTGTTATTGATAGTTTTTATAGAAATTACAGTCCAAATATTCTTCAACAGGAACAAAAGACAAATGGTTCAAGTCCGAAACATGCTCTTGATAATCGGCAGAGCATCTCTGTGAAAAGAAGAGGTGAGGAAATGCTTTTCTTCTGGTATATGTAATCCAGCTCAACGCTCTTGCCACAATTCACCCTTTAATTGTCAGTACATTGTCTAATCATTTCCCCTCTTATCTTAAAAGCCAAGCTTCAGGTGAAGCCCTGTCTGGTGGGTAAAAAATCTGGAAAGAAATGCCCCCCCAAACTGCCTCAGTGTGACTTGGCAGTCCCTCAGGTAGACTCCACACAGACCATCTCAACTCCCCAAGAAGCTGAGCTCAAAACAGAGGCTGACATCTCAACCAGGTGTGTCACAGGAGACACTCCAGTCAAACATGGTCTGGATTCAAGCTCCAGCATTAAAGAAACTTCCTTAAAGATGCCTCATGAAGAAGCAAATGTGCAACCAAGCCAGGAAGGCGTGTCTTTAAGTCTGATAACGACAACAGCTTCATGGTAAGAGAATGTAGAATGCTTCAAACCTGTCCTGCTAAAATTTTAAAGGACTTAATTTGGTTCCTCACATTCATAATTTTGTTGGATGTGCTGCAGTTTCAGAGCAAGTCTGGGAACACTGAGTATATTAATTTGTTTATTGAAATTAATAAAGAAAAACAGTAGCTTGGTGGTTAGCATGTTCACATCCCAGCACTAAATTTTGGAGCCAAGGCTCCATCTGAATGGAGTTTCCATGTTCTCCCCATGTCTGCATAGATTGTCTGGGCACTGGTTTCCTCCCATATTCCAAAAGTATCAATATCAGGTGAATTGGCTACTTCAATATGCCCTGATGTGTGAATGCATGTCTGTAGGCCCAGATGTGGATTGGCACTCTGTTTTGGGTGAACTTTCCCCCAAGTGCTCAAAGCAGTCCTGCAGTTGGACAGTCGACAGTTAGAGAGTCCGCTGTGAATGATTGTACTCAACCAACATACACCTGCAAGAAGTGGCTGCCAGAGTGTGATTGTACACGGCTGAAGAATCCTGATTATAAAGTGTCCTTGGGTATCTAGAAAAGTGCTATTTAAGTGTAACTTCATTCATTCATATATATATATATATATATATATATATATATATATATATATATATATATATATATATAATATATATAAACATATTTATGGGTCTGTTAAACCATTTGGCTTCACCTTGAGTTCAAGATCATGTGGTACATTGTAGTTGTTTAAAAGTCTTTTTTTTATTTTGTGTTTTTCTTCAGTTCCGTCTCTCTGGACTCAAAGGAGGTTGAAGAGGGCTGTGAAGATGTTTCTCACATGGTGCTGACTGACGTCTTTGTGCCTGTCACTGAGGAGATGGGACATAATTTAAGCCAGGACTGGTTAATACCTGTAGGGAACAGTCCTCATGAGGAGGATGAGGAGGAAGTCAGTCTTCCAAAAAGGGCAGATGTTCACTCTAAAAAGTGTGGAAAGGTGAGGGGGTGTTTTTATCATTTTCATGTTTCTGATTATGGATGCACACTGGGCTACTGTTCAGTGTACATTGACATGCAAAAAGTCATTTGATGGCAGTATGTAAACTGATTTATGCAGTGGCATTTCCTTAGGAGATGGCTTGGTAATGTCCACACCTTGAAGATGTTATCTTGTGAGTGAGGTTGAACACTGGACATGAGTCTGAGCGAGGCATGATGGTGTTCGCCAGATGCAAGTGTGGGCATTTCACATTTCTTGACCCACAGTGTCACATGTGTACTGGGAATATGTCATTAAACAACTTGGGCCAGGTGGCATGGTGCATTATCCTGCTGAAATATCCCATCATTGAGGGGATACATGAAGTCCATGGACGGCCGCAAATGGTCACCAAGCAATGAAAGGTAGCACTGGTCAATGACATGCTTAGGTGGAACCATGGATCCAAACCCATGCCATGAGAATACACTCCACACCAAGTCTGCTTAAACACATATTTGACCAATGCCTGCTACGTTTAACTTCTTAGTGACATGGACTTCGCATCACGTTACCATGAGCACGCTGGCCAGTGTTCACCCTCACTCACAAGAGAACACCTCACAACTTATACAGGTGTGGGCATTCCCAAACCACCCCCTGAAGTATTGCTGCTTCATAATCTATCATGTGACTTTAGGTTTGGTAGTGTTTATGTACTTACAGAGGACATATACAATTTCTGAAAAATTATAAATGCATAATATTCAGTGGGTTCCAGCACACAACAGCAGTATGGGCTCTTCTGCAGGTTTAGCCCATTAAGCCTACAGTCACTTACAGTCAAAGAATAGTGGGAAAAAAAGTATATACTTGCAATAATAACAGAGCAGCAATGGAACAGCACAGTTGATACTTGGAACAATTCTATCTGAACATTTGAAAATTACACCTAGAGAAATAGAAATATATTTTCAATATTATTCAAATATACATTAGATGCCTTCTTCATTACATACAATTCCTCCTGTCTATACTTCCTATTATATCCACTTATGAACACTCTGTACTTCTAACACTGCAGACTGCAGTTCATCTGTTTCTCTGCTTTAACAGGACCCCCACATAGCATGCGTTATTTCAGTTGTGGGACGTTCTCAGCACTATAGTGTCACTGATGTGGTGCCGGTGCGTTACTATGTGTTGTGCTGGTGTAAGTGGATCAGACAGAGTGTTGCTGGAGTTTGTAAACACTGTGTCATTGCTGGACTGAAAAATGCCTCCAACCAAACATCCAGGCAAAGAATCCTGTGCTCAGCATCCTCTGACCACTGATAAACTACTACCAGATGACCAACAGAAATAGCACAGCTATCTTTACATCTGAAATTCTAAAATACCCACCCATCCCCATTCCATTTCAGGGTGGAAAAAGAATAGTAAGCACTATTTGCTTGAAGCTTAATAATGCAGACTTGTAAGGCACTTCATCACCGTAACATTATGGAAGTACAAAAATTGTCAATGGTCAAATTTGTTTAATACTAATTTTTTTCATGAAATTGATGTGAATTCAGTATATTCTGCATCCATAATTTACATTTAGGCTGCGACCCAAATAAATCCCTATTTACATTTTAGGGCCCTAATGAGTGTCTGAGTCGTAAAGTGGATTTTGAGGGCACTACAATCTCCCATAATTCACTAGTCGTTCATAGTAAACATCATAGTTCACTACATGAACTGAATATGAACCAGAATGTAATTTTGAGTCTTGTTATTAAAGGACACAGTGGAATGAATGGAGCTGACGACGTTTATTCTCATAGCCACAAAGCTGGTGATCAATACAAACCACAGGACGCTGTGGAGTTCGGTGTTTTAGTAAACTATATATATATGTGTGTGTGTGTGTGTGTGTGTGTGTGTGTGTGTGTGTGTGTGTGTATTTTACTGTAATTTACTGAAATGCAATTAAGTGCTTGTTTCCTGTAGGAAACTGAGCAGGTGAAGCCACAGCTGAAGAAAACACGTGCCAAAACTGACTCCTCAAAAATGTCAATGAAACAGAAAGCAGATGTCTTGAGTGCCCCAGTAACAGAATCGGGTCCCAAATCCAAAGAGAGCTCAGACTCAGAGACCGTTGAAGAATGCTTACAGAAACAGATCACCCCATGCACAGTGAGGATCTCAAGGTGGTAAGAAAACTGAATCCTTCATTTCCTGATCTCCATTATTTATTGCATGAACTACATTGTATAATGAAAGACTAGCAGAACTAAAGAGTGCACTGTAGAACATTTTTTCAGTGATGGTAACTTGTTTTTTGAAGTAACTTGTCTTGAACATGTTGTTTGGGCTCTGTTTCATAGTACTGACTCCCTGCCTGTGGACCTGGAAGAGGTTAAAGAAGAAACTGAAGATGTTTCTCGGGTAGTTTTGGTTGATGCCATAGTGCCAGTATCTGAAGAAGGGGGAGAAGATTCAAGCATGGCTTGTGAGGTAGGACAAGAGACTGTCCTTGAAAGGTTTAAGCATTTACAGTGGTTTTAGAATGGGTGGCTTGGTGGCTTGGTGGTTAGCAGTCTTGGGTTTAAGGCCCTGTCTGGGTGGAGTTTCCATGCTCTCCCCGTGTCTGTGTGGGTTTCTTTCCACATTCCAAAAAACATGGATATCAGATGAATTGTCTACTTCAAATTGCCCTGCTGTGTAAAGGAATGTGTATGTGAGTGATTGTGTGTCTGCATGGCCATATATGGATTGTCACTCTGTACTAGATGAAGTGCAGAATAGAATGAATTATTTTGTCTTTTTGTCCAGTTGTTTCTAAGTATGTTAGAAGTAAACTATTATGATCCATTTCATTGTGTTAAAAGGTTATAATCTCTTATTTATTTGACATGCCAGCATATATTCTTTGAATTTGTTGCAGCAGTTGCAAGCAGAACCTTCCAGTCCACCTTCTGCTCCATCAAGGAGGATGTCAGTACTGAAGGAGGCCAAACCAGCAGAGAAGAAATCTCCAGCAAGGAAGAAAGGTACACAGAAATGGTGCAATGTTGTTTTACATTCATCATTAAAACTTTTATTTGTCCTGTAAACATTTTACATCATAATGGATATATTTTTATATATTGTTTTGGTTTTATCGTCTCAGAAGGCAAACTACTGGTAAAGTTTCCATTTATTAATCAAGCAGTCAAGAAAAAAAAGTCCTCAAAAAGTGATGCACCTGAATCAGAAGGCAGTGCTTTAAAGACTACTTCCCGAATGCATCAGCAAAATATAACTGCTTGGATGAAGCAGTCAGTTCAGACTGGAACAAAATTGGAGGCAGAAGACGTCTTGAAGACCAGAGAAGGTTCACCTTTGGTTTCTTCTGAAGTTGAAGACTTTGAAAGACTGAAGAAGACTTCAACAATGTAAGAGACATTTGTCTCTATGGAGCAGAAGCTTCTTCTTAAAGACTTTATTGTGCATTTATTGTTCTTTCTCTTATTCATATTCTTATTGAAGTTCCAGACCGCAGCCTGCAGCCTCAGAGGAGACTGAGGAGACCTGTGGAGGAGTCCAACTGCCTGCCTCTAAGGATACTGGAAAAGCAAGCACTTCCACTGCCAAGATACATGAAGTATGTTTCACAGCTTGTGTGTGTGTTTTTGTATTATTTGTTTGTTTGTTCAATATGAAAATATTTATGATTTTCTACAAATCTGTCTTCTAGGAGTCCATTGAGGAACCATCAGTCTCACAGATGAAGAAATCACCGGTCAGACGGAGAGGTGGGGGAGTCCTCTGATTTCTTTGTGTTCATTTCACCCTTGGTTAATGTGAAAATGCATAAGTCCTGCACACTACTGAAAGCAATTTAAAACTAGTCTTAAATCTGCTTACAATGTCTGTGAATCTCTGTCTTTCAACAAGAAAAGGTTTAGATCCGCACTTTGTGGCCCATTTGCCTGCCATTTTCTAGATTTCATAACTCAGGATCAGAGTAATTTTCAGACATAATATATGTATCAGAACAAAATATTAGATTATTATTAGATTAGATACTAACCTTATCTTAACATTGTTGTCACTGTGTGATGAATTATAGGAGAGTAATCCAGCTTGGAAAACAGCTCAAATTCACTCATTTCCCACTGAATTAATATGCACATGCTCAACCTGCAGACTCTGACTGATCACAGAGAGGGGGCGGGGCTAGTGACATCACTAACTCAGATATTGGGTTTTAGAGGAAATGGTAGCTTTTCTTTTTTTTTTTTGCTCACACAGCGTTCAATTCCTGAGAAAGTATAATACTGATACAAAAAGTATCTTCAAAATACTTCTATCAATCTAATCATGCAATCTTGCATTTTCAGCTCAAAACTCTGGATGACTGATTTCCAACAGGATTTCTGAGATGTAAAGTGATTTTTTGTTCTTATAAATGAAAAAATGTAGGCACAAGTATATTTTTTTATCAAAACATGGTCAAATTGTTCCAAGTATTTAAGTAGTCTCCGATCTCCTGAAAATAACAAAATCTGGCTCCTATAAATACTTTTTGAATGTTTTATGGAATGAAAGTAGGTCAAGTTATGAAAACATCCCACAAACCTGGTCAAGGGCTCTAAAGGTTAAAGCAGCTGTGCGCAAGAATTAGCTTTTCTTATTTATGGGCTCCACCTTCAGATGGGAAGTGTAATTTGCACTATGACCCACCCCTAAATGACATGCATGTCTGTGGTTTTGGGCAATCTTAGAGACACAGACTCATCACTGAAAGTGATAGAAATATGTGGGCGAAAGTGATAAAACTAATATTAAAGGATTTTACAAAAAATAGACTCGGGTTATACAATGTTCTATAGATCTCACAAGCATTTTCATGCTCACTTCACTAAAGTAACAGTGCAGAAATGGTAGTGAAGAGTATAGAGTAGCAGCAATTTTATACTTTCTAACAACCAAAAATATAACTTGCACCAAAGTTAAATAGTGTTTCTGGAGAGCTGAGCCTGGAAAAGTATTGAGGTACAATTCTGCTTATTACACTCAGTGGAGCATCACACAAATATAACGCTGTTATTTTCAGGTAAAAATGCTCCATAATGTTAAAATAAATTAGTAACTGTGAAGAATATATTAATAGAAAATGTAAGTCATTACTGAAATGTTTGTTCCCCCCAAAAACTGGATAATTGTTTTTCACTCATGACTCACTGAATCAAGCAGTGTGTGTTAAAAGTGCATATTCTAAACTTGAATGAATACTACATTTGTTTATTATGTATATTTTATAAGTAATTACATTTTTTTTATTATATGATTTAGAATTGATGATGGTTGCAATATAGTTGTTTTTGGCACCGACATTAACCCAGATGGGGGCTGTCAGCGGTCTGCTGGCACTATGGTCTGAGGATCGCAGGTTTGAATCCCAGGTCATGCTGCTTGCCATCAGCAGCTGCAGTCTGAGAGCCCAAAATAGGCCATACTCTCTCTGGGTGGGTAGATTGCACTCTCTCCCCGCATCACAGCTAGTGCAGTGCTGGATGGCACAGGTGGAGCTGGGAACCCGGTGCTTTCCTCCAAACACATTGGCTGCCTAGCAACGACGCAATGACGCAGTGTCATTGTGGTTGGTTTTACATGTGTCGGGGGAGGTATGTGCTTGTCTTCACCCTCCTAGTGTCAGGAGCATTGTATGTGACGGGGGAGAATCCTAACGGGGTTGGGTTATTGGCATTTTGGAGATAAAATTGGGATAATATTATAAAAACACACAAACAGGAAAATTCTAATGTATAGACTTGAATCTACTGGTATATTCAGTTAAACATTATATAACTGCTTTTTGAATCATCTACTACTGATTACATTTCAGATGAACAAAGCAACAATAACAGCTTCAGTCTTCTAATGGTAACAGTGTAGTGTTTTCAGTTGCTGCTCTCTCTACTCTCTCAACAGTCAGGCTGAAGGTCACCCCTAAAGTAACAAAAAGGACACAAGCTAAAGATGAAAGTGATTCCTCAAAAAATGACCAGCCCACCTCACCAAACCGGCAGCACAGCAGAGCAGCTGTAGAAAAGAAAGAGTCTGACAGAACATCTAAGAAGCAAACAGAAGATGCGTCTAAAGCATCCAGAAAGGAAACAAACTCGGAGGACAAAGCAGTCGGGCTGCTAACAAGTGATCCTCAGTCTCCAAAACACTCACCTGTCTGGCCAAAAGTCATCCTGCCTCGTATAGAAGTTCCAGCTTCTGAAACAGGCCTTACTTCAGGCTCTTCCTCCCCAGTTAGTGCCTCCACCTGCAAATCGCCACCAATGACTGTGCAACAGGTAAACATTTGATTAGCTAGAAGTAAACTAGTAGACTAGATTCATTTGAGTTCAATCCTGTATTTGTCTTGTGTTTCAGGGTCCAAAATCAGTGTTTGTGCAGCTTTATGTTACATGAATGGTTAGAAAACATTTTTTATATTTGTAAGTAAAAGTATTCATACCCCTTGAACTTTTCCATATTTTGTCACATTACAACCATAAACATAAATATATTTCATTGGAATTTATTGTGAAAGACCAACACAATGTGGTACACAATTGTGAAGTGGAAAGAAAATTATACATGATTCAAAAGATTTTTTACAAATAAAAACTGAAAAGTGTGGTGTGCAAAAGTATTCATCCCCCTTTTCTCTGCGTACAGCCAATTGCATTCAGAAGTTGCCTGATGACTGCTAATGACTAAAAAGAGTCCGCCTGTGTAATCTAATCTCAGTACAAATACAGCTGCTCTGTGACGGCCTCAGAGGTTGGTTAAGAGAATATTGGGGAGTAAACAGCATGATGAAGTCCAAAGAAAACACCAGACAGGTCAGGAATAAGGTTGTGGAGAAGTTTAAAGCAGGCTTAGGCTATAAAAAGATTTCTTAGCACTGTTCAATCCATTATCCGGAAATGGAAAGAGTATGGCACAACTGTAAACATACCAAAACAAGGCCGTCCACCTAAACTTACAGGACGAACAAGGAGAGCACTGATCAGAGATGCAGCCAAGAGGCCCATGGTGACTCTGGACGAAATGAGATCCACAGCTCAGGTGGGGGAATCTGTCCACAGGACGACTATTAGTCGTGCACTGCACCAATGTGGTCTTTATGGAAGAGTGGCAAGAAGAAAGCCATTGTTTAAAGAAAACCATAAAAAGCCCTGTTTGCAATTTGCCAGAAGTCATGTTGGGGACACAGCAAACATGTGGAACAAGGTGCTTTGGTCAGATGAGACCAACATTTAACTTTTTGGCCAAAATGCAAAACACAATGTGTGGCGGAGAATTAACATCACTCTGAACACACCATCCCTACTGTCCAATATGGTGGTGGCAACATCATGCTCTGGGGCTGCAGGGACAGGGAAGTTGGTCAGAGTTGATGGGAAGATGGATGGAGCCAAACACAGAGCCATCTTTTAAGGAAACCTGTTGGAGTCTGCAAAAGACTTGAGACTGGGGCGGAGCAAGACAACGAACCTAAACATAAAGCCAGGGCTACAATGGAGTGGTTTTAAAACAAAACATATCCATGTGTTAGAACTGCCCAGTCAAAGTCCAGACCTAAACCCAATCGAGAATTTGTGGCAAGATCTGAAAACTGCTGTTCACAAACGCTCTCCATCTAATCTGACTGAGCTTGAGCTGTTTTGCAAAGAAGAATGGGCAAAAATTTCAGTGACTAGTTGTGCAAAGCTGGTGCAGACACACCCTAAAAGACTTGCAGCTGTAATTGCAGCAAAAGGTGGTTCTTCAAAGTGTTGACTCAAGGGGGAGGAATACATTTGTACACCACACTTTTCAGTTTTTATTTGTAAAAAATGTTTTGAATCATGTATAATTTACTTTCCACTTCACAATTGTATACCATTTTGTGTTGGTCTTTCACATTAAATTCCAATGAAATGTATTTATGTTTGTGGTTATGTGACAAAATATGGAAAAGTTCAAGGGGTATGAATACTTTTGTAAGAAGGGTCTATCTGCAATCCCACAGTACAGCACTCTCAGCCCTTCACTGTTAGCCCTGGATTATGTTAATGTTTCAGAAAGTGTAAATAATTATGAAATAACCAGGCCAAATTTTCTAATCAAATCTAAAAGAAAATTAATTTGATAGTTAACTGTAGGTACTCGAATGAAAGAGAAGGCTCATGTCCCGAGCATCATATGGTATGTGATTGGGAGAGTCCTGATGGAGTTGGGTAATTGCCACTTCAAAACTGGGTTTGGATATTGGGATTAAAATAAAAAATAAAATTTGTTGGGTTTTTTTTGTTTTTTTTTTAATCTCAGAAGATAAATTATCACCTATATGCACATCAATTCAGTAATCAGTCTTTTCTTTTCTTTATGTTCTTTTCTTATTAAGCTGAACACATCCCCCATCACTGCACCCATACGTGATTCTCCCAAATCCCGTGAGAACACTGAAGACGAACCATCCAGAGTATCCACCTTCTTCCTCACTGATATCTTCACTGAAGTAGAGGATGGAGACTGACCGCTGTGCTTCCTCAAAGACTAACCTCCTAACCTGTTACCCCTCCCAGTCCACCTAAACAGTTACCAAAGCAAATGTTTCAGTCTGTTTATTTTAAGTATTATCTTGAGGATTCTTATTTAGAATAAAGGAAATGGTGCAGTATTACTTTAGACATTGTCTGATTTATAGTTATATTGCATTATATTTATTTTTGCCAAATATTGAAGCTACATAGTTAAAGCTTTTATTGACGGCTGCCTGACAAACATTATTTATGTAGATAAACAACCTTTAAAGGTATTACGGGTGATTTATCTTTGAATGTAACTGAGAGAGGGACTGTTTTTCCAAGTGCAATGTGCCTAATATTTATGACTCTGAATGTGAAGCTGCAGTTCTGTATTATGCAATTCCTTGTTGCCTTATTTATTTATTGGTTTCTTCATTATTAAACACTGCACTTGTACAGATGTGGTACTCGCCAAATGAACATTTATTCCCTAATGCTTCATGGTTTTTTTCCAGTTTTACTTTTTCAATAAATAATAAATCATGCCTTTTTTTCCCTTTCGAAGCCAAAATTTACAATTTCATCAATGTTCTAGCTTAAGAGGTGTGTGAAGAATTCTGGTATTTGATGTTTGTTGCAGTTATTCCAAATGTGTTTTCCTTTATGCTGAACAGAATAGATTTTTCCTTATTATTTTAAGTTGTTCAGTCAATTCCAGTGGTTGAGAAAAATACAACAAAGAAAGATTTGTTTTCTGTAGCAAAAAATAATGAATAAATATATGCTAAATAGTATATAATTATTTTAAGATCCTTTTCTCAGTAATATGGTTTCATTCCCTGGAGATTGTTTTAGTAGGAAACTAATGGGCACTAATTTCTTATGCTCATTCTTAATGGAAAGAGTACGCCATACAGGAAACAAATCCACTCCATACAAACCTCAATTTATTGTGTTTTGTTTCTGCACTTAAGTTAGTTAGTGATCAGTCAAACCCATCATCCTACATTTGCTTTAAACTTAAGAAATGCAGTCTACTAGGGCTGGCAAAATACTATGTATGTAAGATATGTGATGTGAAGCAATGTTTTTGCTTGGGTCACTGTCTGTCAAGAGTTTTGTGTGGTGTCCCTGTGTCTGTACGGGTTTCCTCCCATGCCCAAAAATGCACATAGAAGGTGAATTGGTCATTCTAATGCCCTCTAGGTGTGTGGTACCCTGCGAAGGACTAGCAATGCCCAGTCTCCAGGTGGGCTGTGGATCAACTGTGACCCTATTCAGGAAGAAGCAGGGAAGATGACAGTCTGTATAGGGAAAAAAACAAGATCAGTCAAAAGTCAGCCCCTCCATAGTGTGAACATGAGGGTGTGAATGGGGAATGAGGGGAGCAGACTAGAGGAGGAGCTGACAGCAGGGGGCAGAGCAGAGCGAGGCAGCAGAAAACACTGAAACAGAACATTATTTAAAAACTTATATAGCCTCAGTGCATATCTTGATCAATCCTGCAATGCCACCTTCCCAGTGGACAATGCCACAGGAGATGTCTGATGCCACCAGAGTCATAAAAAGAGGTATATAAGTTCACCAGGTATCCCAGAGGACCGGAGCCTCCTCAGCAGGTGGAGTCTGCTCTGACCTTTCCAATAAAGAGCATGTGTGCTGACCAGTCCAGTTTGTTGGTCATATGAACCCCCAGTCACTTGCAGGACTGGACAATCTCAGTGTCCCTTCCCTGGACGTTCACTGGGGTGTGAGGAGAACTGTGGAAACCCAACTCCACAGACATCCCCCATCAAACTGCCCTGTGAGACACAGAGGGCAGGATGTCAGCAGGCCTGCACTGGAACACGTGTCTATCAAGTCTCTTGGAAAGTGGGCGTCTCCTTTTCTGACCACCTCATTGGACGGGCAGCGGAGGGGGGCATGGTTTTAGAAATCTCGTCAGCGCCCCTTGCGGTCGAGCACGGAACTGAATGTTTAATTCACTGAAAATTCACTAGTATGCGGGATTAATAGTGCAACAATGCTGAGGCAGGCTGTCGGAGCGGCGGTCCCCTTTCTGCGGGGCAGGAGCGTTGTGTTCCGGCTGTATCACGCGGATAAAGTCGCCTCTCTCGGCTCCCAGGCTGATGTACAGTCTCCCGTTTTCCAGGTAGGCCGCGGCTGAAGCCTCGGGCTTGAGTACAGGAGCCTGGGGGAGGAGTGCGCCTCTCGCCGGGGCAGTGGGATGTCCTTGGCCGCTAATGCTGGAGAGGCTTTCCAGATTTGTTTACAGAAATGACTTTTTTTTTGTAAATTACTCCGTTAAATCAGTCCTTTAGTGCCTTAAAATTAACCTTAAACCTTAAATTTTTACGTCTTAAAGTGGAACAAACTGTTTGAGAAGCTGTGTTTAACCTAAACAAATATAATAAACAATAACACTCCTCGGAAGATCAGCTTTGCACACGAGCTGGTTGCTGTTTACATCTATAAATGCTTTGTTTGCCTTGTTTTCAATCCTAACCTGTTAAAACGCCTCTGTCTCCTCAGGAAAACTATGAACGAATGCAAGAGCTGGTCAGAGAGCTGAAAGAGCGAGCAGAGAAGATCAAGCTTGGTGAGCTTCTGTTTACAATGGTCTGGGGTTTTCTGGGGGCTACAGAACTGAGTTTGTGGATCTGTAGTGTTTGTAAGACGTGTCTGGTGTTTGACAGTGACCTTAGCAGTGACCTAGTGGTTTGTTTACACCTGTGGTCTCCAACCTGGCTTCTGCAGATGAAGCTCTTTATCTACAGCTGTGTGGTAGTGCATTGAGGAAGCCTACTGGTTTTGATTTTGTATTCATTGTTGGGCACCAACTTCTGGTGTTTGATCATCAGCCCTCTTTGCAGATGTTCTTCTTGCAGATCCATCGAATTGTCTCCTTTGGATGTTGAAGTCCTTCATTAGTTGATTGAGATGTTGGGTTTGGTTTGGTGGTGATATCTACTGAAATGTGTATTCTGAGGACGGTTGGTAACCAGAGATGTATGTGATATTTGCATTCGTTTCCACAGGTGGAGGAGAGAGAGCAAGGAACTTGCACACATCCAGAGGAAAGCTTCTACCCAGGGAACGAATTGATAGACTGCTAGACCCAGGGTAAACCTTGCAAGACACTTCCAGTGAACTGTGTGGTTGGCTCTGAATGCCTGAGCAGTCTCATTTTTTAGCATTGTAATATGAGGTTCAGAGGTTAAATCCTGGGACCTGCTGCTTGTCATCAGCAGCAGGATTCAGAGAGTACAAAATTCAGCCTGCAGCCTGTGCTGTCTATTACCCTTCGTTTGTAGATCAAAAAGAGGCATTGGCTGGTATCACATGTATCAGAGGAGACATTTCTTGCCTTCATGCTCCTAGAGCTGGGAGCATCATGTGTAATGGAGGAGAGTTGTAGTCTTTTGAGCTGTAGTCACACACACAGCAATCTGCTGTTTTAATTTCAGTGGGATTATCAGTGATACTAATTTTGCATCAGCAACCTCTGTTACAGTTAAGTTTTGCTTGCAAATCTTTGTGTTGAGTTCAGCTGGTGAGCTCTGTGAACTTTGGCATGCAAATCCGCACCCATGACAATTAGTGCTCCTGCTCAGGCTGTGCTGACTTCTGAAGGGACAAATCTGCCCTGAAGAGCCAAAATCAAGGAAATGATAATGTTAGCCTCGTCTAAGTGCAACATTTCTTCACCACTGGCTTTAAATGAATTAATAATAAACAATCAGGAGTTGTTTCTACAGCTATACTAAAATTAAAGAGGCTGCAGTGCACTTAAAGAATCATGTAATTAGCTGGTATAACTATGCTTGCTGCAGAATTTATTTTATTATTTGTGGTCACTCATTTTGTTTGAATGCTAATCCTTAAATGAGCTGAGGGTAGTTTGAAAACAAATCCCCCTGCTTTAAGCAAGGTAGCTATATATACAGTTATATACTAAAACTCAGTGTGCGTCTCTACACTGTAGTATTTAATTATCTTGCATAATTATACTGGCATGCTTGTCAGTAAGTCAGCTCCTCAGTTCAGCAGAGCTGCATGCATAAGTTAAATCACCTGCCACAACTGTTTTATACTCTGTGTGTTATTACTGACTTAATTATGTTAATCCCCTTTAATAATCTTAATTTTAATGCTAATCTTCATTTTTAATATTTATTATAACTGCATCAGCCAGCCTGCTTTAGTTTTTACTGTTTATGATTGACAATTTAGGTGATGTTAGCCTAAATTAACTTTTAGTGAACTTTAAGTGACCAGTTTTCATTCCACATTCCCATTTTGCAAGGCAATGTAAATTGTAAGTGTCCTATATGACTGTGACTTTAACATCCAGTGGTTCTTCATCTTTCAGCACACTCCTGTCCTGGAATGTCTTTGTTTCATCTATATCGTAATCTTTACAAGAGGCATCCAGAGTTTGTGTGTATTTAATTAGTTGGAGATGTGCTGTTTGTTTATCATATCTTGTGATCTTTTCCCTTTATATTTTTAAACTAACCATAGATTAGAATGATTAAACAAAGGAATAAGTACATAAAGGTGAAGTAGTTACATCGTCACATGAGTACGGAGAGAAGAATGGATATTTGTATATTATATATAATATATATAATAATATATATATAATAATATACAATATATATAATATTTCTACTTCACCACCAGTCTTCGAGTCAAACTCTTGAAACACTTGTAATATAGTAGTCTACTGTGCTTTCACAGATGTTTGTGCACAGTCAGTATTTTGTAATAAAATGCTCAGTTGATCTGTCCTAATCACCATTTTGTCTCTGGATACAGCTCCCCGTTCCTAGAACTGTCCCAGCTAGCTGGTTACGAGTTGTATGGTAATGAAGAAGTTCCTGCTGGAGGCATCATCACTGGCATTGGCCGGGTGTCCGGGTCAGGATAAATGACAAATAAATTCTTTAATGACATTCTAAAAAATAATTTTCCTCATATAATTGAGTTAATTGAGTGTTCATTTCAGGGTGGAATGCATGATCGCTGCAAATGATGCCACTGTTAAAGGAGGTACTTATTATCCAGTTACTGTAAAGAAGCACATTCGCGCTCAAGAGATTGCGCAAGAGAACCACTTGCCGTGTATATACCTGGGTGAGTTTAATAACTAATACATATGTTGTTCCGTTTTTTTTTTTTTGTTCAGTATGGAATATAAGATTAGCACAGATGTAAAATGCATGAATGCATAATGCTAATGTGGTGATTGAGTGTTATAATTGATTATAATTTGTAATCAATTTGATAATACTGTTGCGCATTTTGGCATTTTGGTATTTTTAAATGTAAAAAATGAGTGAATTGCTTTCCATGTTACAGTATTCCACGTTTTTACATGGCTGATGAATTTGTGTTTGAGTATTTGAGTATCATAATTTTTCACTACTAGAATTTGAATGCACAAAACTAATTAGCCGTTTTGTGTACAGTGGATTCTGGGGGTGCCAACTTGCCCAGGCAGGCTGAAGTGTTCCCTGACAGAGATCACTTTGGGCGCATCTTCTTCAATCAGGCACGTCTGTCCGCAGATGGCATTGCACAGGTAATGATGCTCAATTGTACTGTATTCTTTTAAAAATACTTTTATTACTGATTGAGAAGGGTTTAATGTGCCTGCTTACTTTGGTTATTAAAGGCCTATTGTATGAATTTGTTTAATTCTCAGACATTTGACCCTAAGGAAATATATTTGTTGATTTAAAAAGTATTGGATTTTTTTTTACATCAGTAGAGAAATGAAATAGAATTACATCAATAATTCAAAACCATTATATTTAATTTCATGAGTTAATGTTGGGTTCACAAGAACCTGAAAATCATACAGAAGACACACAGTGTGTTTGTGTGGGTCTAGAAATATATTTGGTTGTATATAAATGTTTAGACACACTTGGCCAAACATATTTTATCTTTTTGCAATTAAAACATAGCCATGGTACCTAATCAAATGTAAAATAGTTTATGCACTGGATCTCTTTGTTTAGGTTAGATAGTTGGAGAAACATGTGTACCTGTAACCTGACCCATTATCTATTTCAGATTGCTGTAGTGATGGGCTCTTGTACAGCAGGGGGTGCCTATGTTCCTTGCATGGCTGATGAGAGCATCATTGTATGCAAACAAGGGACCATTTTCCTGGGTGGACCCCCATTGGTGAGTTTAAATGCCTTCACCTTCTAGGAGTGTAGCCTATAATATATATTTAGTTTACATAGTGTGTGTGTGTGTGTATATAGTTATATATATGAGTTGGAGTATTGTAAATCCAGCATCTCATTTGACTGTGGACTGAGGTGTTGTTTTGTTTTTTGTTAATAAATAAAACTATGATGTTTAAAAAAGGGAGAACATCTAGACAAACCAGATGAGTTTCAGAATAAAAGTACTTTTATTGATGCAGTCAGAACAATTTCACCACAAGGAGCAAAGGGAACTGGGTTAGTTCTCTCATGCTTTGGGACTGAGTTGCATTGCTGACAATAACATTACACCAGTAAAACAAATTAGCTCTAAACCCCCAAACAATGAATTAGTTGTAGTCTAGCATCCATCATTGTGTCAACATGGAAACTAAGACTGCATTATATTGGGAAAAAATGACAACAGGCGCCAATGATCCATCATGCTATTAATAATTAGTAATAACTAATTATCATGATATTAATGATTTAATCTGTATTTCCAAGATTGGAGTGAAAATGATATTTGAATGCTCTGCTGATATTTCTGTTGTATTAAGGAGTAAAACTTTTTTGACAGAATGATTTAAGTGTATGATGGAAATAAAGGAGACTACTCTGAAGAATTTAAGTAGAAGACCACTTAGATTTGTTTGACTTTTTGACATAGTTCCGTATAGTTTCAGAGATCGGAGTATGTAAATACGTGTAATTTATTTTACTTATTTAAAATGTGCAACATAGTCAAAATAAACAAAAGCATTCTGTTATTAGTTGTGCCCTTAGATTAGTACTGCACATAGAAAGCTATGGATTCTTCTTATGATGGAAAAATAGTACATTGTTGCTTTTTATTTTATGATAGGTAAAAGCCGCCACAGGTGAGGAAGTTTCTGCTGAAGACCTTGGGGGTGCTGACCTTCACTGCAGGTTGAATGTCTAATTCTGAATGCCATAAAAATTGAAAACAGGAAACGAACAGTAATGTTCACTGTCTTTTTTGGTAAGTTGAAAAGTTCTCCATTAATCAATTTCCCTTTTTCTACAGAAAGTCTGGGGTTACTGATCATTATGCCTTAGATGATCTCCATGCTCTTCATCTGGCAAGGAAAGCCGTGCGAAACTTAAACTACAAGAAGAAATTAGATGTAAGTGTGCTCTCACATCAAGGCCTGAGAATGGGTTGCGTGGTAATTGCAAAGACATCCTCATTAACTTCGTATCCGTGTTAAGTTTTAAATTCATTATAAAATGAATTCATTAGAAGTGATACTTAAAGCAGGATAAACAACACGTCTAACATGTTTAATTGCTGTTAGAAAAGAGAGAACACCAGCAAAGCAGTAGTGCCAGATCTAAAAATAATATTCACCCCCTTGGCTTTTTGCTTACTTAGTTACATTACAACCGGTCATGTTTTTAATCTGAATTTTATAGTCATACAGTGGGGAAAATAAGTATTTAGTCAGTCACCAATTGTGCAAGTTCTCCCACTTAAAAAGATGAGAGAGGCCTGTAATTGACATCATAGGTAGACCTCAACTATGAGAGACAAAATGTGAAAAAAAAAAATTGAGAAAATAATTTTGTCTGACTTTTAAAGAATTTATTTGCAAATAATGGTGGAAAATAAGTATTTGGTCACCTACAAACAAGCAAGATTTCTGGCTGTCACAGACCTGTAACTTCTTTTTTAAGAGGCTCCTCTTTCCCCCACTCATTACCTGTATTAATGGTACCTGTTTGAAGTCGTTAACAGTATAAAAGACACCTGCCCACAACCTCAAACAGTCACACTCCAAACTCCACTATGGTGAAGACGAAAGAGCTGTCGGAGGACACCAGAAACCGAATTGTAGACCTGCACCAGGCTGGGAAGACTGAATCTGCAATAATTAGAAAATGGAAGACCTACAAGACCACTACTAATCTCCCTCGATCTGGGGCTCCACGCAAGATCTCAGCCCGTGGGGTCAAAATGATCACAAGAACGGTGAGGAAAAATCCCAGAACCACAAGGGTGGATCTAGTGAATGACCTGCAGAAAGCTGGGACCAACGTTACAAAGGCTACCATCAGCAACACACTACGACGCCAGGGACTTAGATCTTGCAGTGCCAGACGTGTCCCCCTGCTTAAGCCAGTCCATATCCAGGCACGTCTGAAGTTTGCTAGAGAGCATTTGGATGTTCCAGAAGAGTATTGGGAGAATGTCATATGGTCAGATGAAACCAAAGTAGAACTATTTGGTAAAAACACAACTCGTCGTGTTTGGAGGACAGTGAATGCGGAGTTGCATCCAAAGAACACCATACCAACTGTGAAGCATGGGGGTGGCAACATCATGCTTTGGGGCTGTTTCTCTGCAAAGGGACCAGGACGACTGTACGTGTACATGAAAGAATGAATGGGGCCATGTATTGTGAGATTTTGGGTGCAAACCTCCTTCCATCAGCAAGGGCAATGAAGATGAAACGAGGCTGGGTCTTTCAGCATGACAATGATCCCAAGCACACTGCCAGGGCAACAAAGGAGTGGCTTCGTAAGAAACATTTCAAAGTCCTGGAGTGGCCTAGCCAGTCTCCCGATCTCAACCCCATCGAAAACCTTTGGAGGGAGTTAAAAGTCCGTGTTGCCCGCCGACAGCCCCAAAACATCACTGCTCTAGAGGAGATCTGCATGGAGGAATGGGCCAACATACCAGCAACAGTGTGTGCCAACCTTGTGAAGACTTACAGAAAACGTTCGACCTCTGTCATTGCCAACAGAGGATATACAACAAAGTATTGAGATGAACTTTTGTTATTGACCAAATACTTATTTTCCACCATTATTTGCAAATAAATTCTTTAAAAGTCAGACAAAATGATTTTCTCAATTTTTTTTTCACATTTTGTCTCTCATAGTTGAGGTCTACCTATGATGTCAATTAACGGCCTCTCTCATCTTTTTAAGTGGGAGAACTTGCACAATTGGTGACTGACTAAATACTTATTTTCCCCACTGTATCTATATATTGGCACATGCATATGCATTCACCCCCCTTTGCTATTTTAATGTGTCTTCTGATCTGTCAATGTAAATATACACACCTTTTCTGAAAGGCCCCAGAAGCTGCATCACCACAAGCAAGAGGCACCACTAAGCAAACACCATGAAGATTAAGGAGCTCTCCAAACAAGTCAGGAACAAAGCTGTTGAGAAGTAGAAGGTTGGGTTATAAAAAAAGAAAAATCCAAATATTTGATTTTCTCCCAGAGCACCATCAAATCTATCATCATTAAATGTAAGGAACATGTTAACACAACAAACTGCCCAAAGGGGACCACCCACCACATCTCGCAGACCAAGCCAGGAGCGCATTAATCAGAGAGGCAGCACAGAGACCAATGGTAGCCCTGAAGCTGTAGAGTTCCAAAGAAGTAACTAGAATGTGTATCTGTCCGTGGAAAGATAAGGGCCAGTAAACATTTTGAGTTTGCCAAAAGACACGTAAGGGATCTCCTCAAATGTATGGATCCAGGTGCTCTGGTCAGATGAGGCTACCAAGGAAAAAGCTGTTTGGCACAAATCCAATGCATCCCAAGAACACCATCCCCACACTGTGGTGGCAGCATCATGCTGTGGGGATGTTTCTCAGCAGCAGGGACTGGGGAACTGGTCAGAATGGTGGGAAAGATGGATGGTGCTAAATACAGAATTATTCTTGAGCAAAACCATTTTTGGTTTTGATCTATCTAAAGTGACTAAAATTGCCACAAAAGGAGGCTCTACAAAGTATTGACATTAGGGGGTGAATATTTATGCACATTGAAGGTTTCTGTTATTTTGTCCTATGTGTTGTTTGCTTCACAAAACAACAAAAACAAAAAATACATCTCCAGTGTTGGCATGTTCTGTAAATAAAATGATGCAATTCCTCAAACGTACATTTTTATTCCAGGATTCCAACAAAACTTTAAAAATGTCAAGGGGGATTGAATATATTTACAGTGTATTGTATAATATGTAACAGCAAGAAATGATAAAATATAAAAAAGAAAACATAATGGCCAACATCCAACTGGGTTCTGTCTTTAATCTGCAAGTTTAATGCCATTGTGATGCCACTGATTGTTGCTTACAGACTCTTAAGAAATTGAAATCTGTACCACTGTTCTACAAACAACACGTGCCATAAGGAACATGTTGCAATTTACTGTAGTAGCATCACCACAGCTGAGCATGTGTTTTTCTGTTTAAATTTGGCACCAGTCAAACCTTTATTTTAAAACATTCCCAGGTTACTGTGGAACCTCCAGAGGCACCCTTGTTCCCAGCAGATGAACTTTATGGCATAGTGGGGGACAACCTGAAACGGAACTTTGACATAAAAGAGGTACCGCCTCTCTTTGTTCTTCTCATTTCATTACCTGGGACATTTATGAGAAGTAGTTGTTGATGGTTACTGTAGTGGTTTTACAGTAGCTGGTGTACAATTTACAAATGCATTTACTTACCTTTTAAAAATTATACTTGATTACAATTACAGGTAATTGCCCGCATCGTTGATGGTAGTAAGTTCGATGAATTCAAAGCCTTCTATGGAGACACACTAGTAACAGGTAAATAAGCTTATGCAATACACAAGTCCATTATGAATTGATCTTTTTTTTCATACTCGCTGTTACTTTTTTCACTGGGTTTCTTTTTTTAGGTTTCGCTCGGATATTTGGTTATCCAGTTGGAATCATAGGAAATAATGGAGTTCTGTTTTCAGAATCAGCAAAGAAAGTATGTCCTGTTTTTCTGCAAGATCAAGCCAGTGGATTTAAACCTTTCTTATTTACTCTTTCCCATCACTAACTTACAACAAGCATATGAAGGACAATTTGTTCATCTGTCTTTGCTGTTGTGGTTGGTGGCAGATTCTTTGTTGATTGGGAAACTCCAGCCCTGGAGGGCAAGATTCCCAGTACAGAGTCTGCTCAGACACATCTGATTCAAACCATTAGGTGGGGTGTTAAAGCAAGAACAATGGCAAACAGTGCTGGTCTACCACTTCAGTTCAATTCATAGATTCAAATTCGTCTTGAGTGTCCATTGGCATATGATGATTAGAATCGTTTTGCTATTGTTTAATTGTCAGCATGCCAATTAACATGTAACACTCATGAGAACTGCATAATGCAGCATAATCTGACTTACATTTGCATACAATTCTGCAGTCATTCCACATGCTTCTTTTACTTTCAGTGTCTTGCGTATGTCTCAGCCTGTCCAGATATACATGGAAGCATGTCCTTCTTGATGGATGGCTATAAGCGCGAATAACATCCTGACTGTAGAGGGAGCCCAGGAGCAAGAAATAGAAATTCTTGCATAATGTTATTTTAAGTGGACAGATTATGGTTATTATCATTTTTAGATTCTGTCCTGGCACCCCCCTGTCCTGCATATTTAGTGGATTACCTGCTGATTCAACTAATCAGCTCATTAACGGGCACGTTCAGAGTTGTAGGGAGTGTGTTAAAGCAGGAAATTCTCTAAAATGTGTAAAGCAGGGTGTGCCAGGACTGGTTGTTGGAAATGCTTGCTTATGGTACTGAGTAAAGGTGCATTCCAATCTCTGCAGTGGTTTCCTGGGAAGTGGACTGCACAGGAAATATTTGCATTTGAAGTGAGATTCTGAACCATAGGAAGTTCAATTTGAAGGGAACCTTAAAATGTGTTGGGATTCATGATGTAATGGTTTATCAATACACAGGTACTTGACATCAGCGATCACATCTTGGAGATTAGAACTGGCCTCTAACATGCAATTCAACACTATGTAAACATGATACAAACCTCTTGAATGTCTATAAAATTCCAGTTTATTCCAATATTACATACACAATGAAACATGGGTGCATATTATTAGTTTGCTAGTTACTTTAGAAAGTAGCAAAGATTTCTGTAAACACAACACTTTGTTTTATGTGATAATGTTGCATGGCATTCCGAATGAAAGGATTCAATCAACTGAAGTTCCCTTATTATAAGGCCAAGACCACTGCTTAGGCAAGCTGTAGAATGGAATGGACTGTTTTATGCCCTTTTTAATGCACCTCCTAGAGAAGCATTGTAATGAAGACATCATTATCCCTTTTAATGACAGTGCACATTTAAAAGGATTTTAAACTCTAAAGCTTATTTTAAGTTACAGTTGTTACATAATGTTGCTTTAACATGGCTTAAATTGAACAATAGTTCAATTATTTTACTTTTTTTTTTTACCTCCAGGCAACTCATTTTATTGAGTTGTGCTGTAATAGGAACATTCCACTGATCTTCCTTCAAAACATCACAGGTAAGAAAAAGTCTGAAGTATGTACAGTACTGTGCAGATGTTCTTGTCACCTAAGTACATCATTTAAAACAATGTATATCTGCAATCAGAACGTTTTTGCTGGTAAAAACTGAGATCACATTAGAACTGGTTATGGTGGTTATTACATGAAAGTTGTTAACTCAAAGTATCTTACAAGATATAACAACATTGAGAACTGATTTACCAAACAAGGTGTTGGATGATAACTAGAAATACAAAACTCACCCGAGGAGAGCTTATAAACACTTAATGCCCAGAACAGGATCTAATTTTCATTCAGATTTTTGAAAGGTGCATAACCTGTATATAACATAGTTCATGTTTTTGTTTTTGTGCAGCTATTAATACAATAAAATTTAAACCTAACCATGTACTGTTTATTATTTCAGGCTTTATGGTGGGGAAAGATTATGAGGCTGGAGGCATTGCTAAGGATGGAGCAAAGATGGTAACTGCTGTGGCCTGTGCCAATGTGCCCAAAATCACTGTCATCATTGGAGGATCATATGGAGCTGGAAACTACGGAATGTGTGGCAGAGCCTATAGGTGCTTAATGCTATTATTACTTTTGTAGCTGATAAATTGTCTTTTCCTCTTTACGCTGTTGATTGTGGGGTGTTTGATCTGTAGTCATTGGGAAAATACTCATGCTGTCCTGATATATCCATAAAATGACCATTTTTTTTGCCAAATTTGTCTCTTCTATAGTCCCCGATTCCTATATATGTGGCCCAATGCACGCATCTCAGTGATGGGAGGGGAGCAGGCAGCAAATGTGCTGGCCACCATCACTAAAGACCAGAAAGCCAGACAAGGGAAAGAGGTAAGCCTCAGCTTCTCTCCAGTTGCAGATAAAGTCTTTTTTTTAACCTTGTTTGTTTTGTGTCTGTCCGTTACCTTTCTTAATGTAAATGCTCCTCTAGTTCACAGCAAAAGAGGAGGCAGCTATGAAGGAGCCCATTATTAAACGGTTTGAAGAGGAAGGAAGCCCTTATTACTCCAGTGCCAGGTAATCATGCAGAACTTAGAAAGACTTTTTACAACCATAAAATGTGCTGATTTTCTTTTCATGGATGGCTCAGCTCTGCTTTTGTTAGCTGGTTTACTCGATAGTGGTGCTGTGTCTGATTGGTGTGCAGTTAACTAGCTAAAGACATTGAGGCAGGAAGAAGGAAGTGCTGACAGAAGAGAGAATGGCTACAGGTCTTCTGCATTAGTTTAGCATCCACATACTGAACTCTCATTGTCCATCTATGCTTAGGGATCTTTTTAAACTAAGATTTTTTACATCTTAATGTCACATTTCTAATGTCATCTCCTTTATCTCCTGCCTATTCAGACTATGGGATGATGGAATTATTGACCCGGCTGACACACGCCTCGTCCTGGGCCTTAGCTTGAGTGCTGCTCTCAACGCTCCCACACAGAAGACTCGCTTTGGCGTTTTCAGAATGTAATGCTTAAAAAAAACAAACACTTTTTTCCTAGAATCCTTGGAGCTTGTTCTTTTTGGAGGGAGAGGGGACACTAAATTTGTGGACAAGTTGCTAGTTTGTCTTTTAATCCATGTAAGATAAATAGTGAATTAAATAAAACTCTGTTCTCAGTTGTCTTAAAGTTTTTTGTGTTTGGAAGTTAATTAGAAGGAACATTTACTGAAGAGTGCTTATTTATAAGGGCGCTTAAATGTCAAGGGGACAAAAAAATTAATAGGACACTTTTTGTCATTAGGTTGACGTAAGGAGTCATGTAACTTTGTGACAACTGACCTATTATGGAGTTTCTCCAGTATTGTCCATTTTACTTCCATTCCACAAATATTTACAGCGGACATTTTAGAGTTGTTCTTGCTCCACTCTTGAGAGTTGCCAGATCCTGATGAGATATTTTAAATCTATTCCGAACTGCCTTGGTTGTACGACTGTGAAATATAGCGCTTCAGCATCACCACTATAATGTGGACATATGAGACAAATTTAATTGTTACATTTTTTTTGTTGCTTGATACAAAAGTCAAATATTCCACGACAGATCAACCTGAAGCTATCGGCCCATTTTACTTCAGTCTTGACTACACAGAGGGCATTATTAATGTCCTGACACATTGAATCACTTTTGATGAAGTTTGATGAAAAATGTTTGTTTTTTTTTAATTGGGAAAACTATGAAATCCACCCATTAATGCTCCCAAATGTAGCAGAAAGTCATGTTGGTGTCACAATACTTTTGTCCATGTAGTGTTTGAATTACAGTCCTCTTGTTACCGTGTGCTTTACACTGCAGATTTAAAGTTTCTTTTTCATTAACACACAAAAATGAGGGGAAAAAGAATTAATCCAATCTGATCCTGTAACAAATCCAGCCTGAAACATCCTTCACTCAAACCGTTTGATGTTATGTTAGATGTAGGGGTCATGGAGCATTTGTGTAGTTTGAGCATGGTGATGTACTTCTAAATGCCCCTCTTAAAAACAGCTGTTTTCTATTTAACTGTCAAATTTCTGCTCATTACATAACCAAAGGAATATACAATGACACTTAATCTAATGAATTTCCAAAAAGGCATGAGGTAGAACAGTACAATAGTGAAGCATCAGTCCAGAGTTTTCTAAATAACCATTGTGGCCAAAAATGATTGAATTTTTTTTTTTTTGTCTCTATGAAATCCTATGAGCAGTTAAAGTCTGAAACTGTGGGGAAATGAATGTGAGGGTTAAACTCTTGGGGTGCCCAAAATAATGTTCTCTTAAAATGTTGACAAGAACATTTAATCTTCATCATTTTGAGGAGCAGTTCATCTTCTACTAAATTAACTACAACAGAAACTGTGGAACCTGTTACGGTGCTTTAAGAAACCTTTAAAAAAATGACAGGTTTCTTGAAGGTTACTTGAAGCACATTAAATGGTGCCTCTACAGTTTTAAACTGAAGAACCTCCAGGATCTTGTACTTTCCTTAAAGGTCAATCTAGAGGTTGATGGCTTACCCTGTGTATTGGTTGATGGCCATGGTTTCAATATTGGAATCAGTATTCAACAAGAAAAAGTGGGACCATCTCCATTCAAAATATTTTTATTCAGTATAAAACAGATAATTTACAAGAAAGTACTACTGAACATTATTCAGTAAAGAATCTGTTCAGTTTTGAATTCTGGTGACTTACAAAAGGAGTCATTTTCAAGGATATTCTCATGCTTCTACGCTCACTTTGTGCACTGAGACGAAATGATCATATCCAGAGATGATGAGGAACCGCAAGTGTGTTGCGTGTGATCCATCAAGCTGCAAAACAAAAACCCAAACACTTAAAGTGTTAAGGTTTCAAAAGCTTCAAAAGTTTCACTTTTAAAAATGAACATCAGAGATGAACTCACAGAAATGTCATTGGCTTGTAGACTGTTCTCCACCTGTTCAAACTCTGAAACATAAAATTCACATCAGATTCAGCGTCTCTCGACACTGGATTATTGTGGTCAGTGTGTGTTTTTACCTTTATCTGCAATGACTTGAAATTTATCTGCTTCATCCAGTGTGTTTTTTTCTATCCTTAAACGTTTTACTGTAAGGAAAAATGCAGGTTGTTAGATGATACATGGGTGAATACCAAGACCCATATTAAGCTGAAGCCTAGACTAAATTCAGATGGGATGAAACACCACTGGAATTTTTAGTTTACTCCAAGACAAGGGACCATCCAGTCTGGGAAAAGCAGCTCAGGTGAACAAATCAGGTAACAGGTTAAACTGTGTATTAAATCATATACAGTATAAAAGTATGTAAACTTACCATTAAAACTATGAACGGAGATAAGTGAGATTTTCATGTTGTCTGGGAATCGGATGATGAACTCCTGAGGAAACATACCTGTGGACAGCCAAAACGTCTCGGTTTTCCTACAGAGAAGATCACAGGACAAAGTCACAAGAGTTTTTGAGAGATTCCCATTTGTGTGATCTGATACTCAGTGATCTACCAGGTTTGGGTATATACAAGCTGAGCTGTTTATTGATGATCTCTGAGCTGTTCACTGATGATCTCTGAGCTGTTTATTGATGATCTCTGAGCTGGTTGTTGGTGAACTCTGAGCTGTTTATTGATCTCTGAGCTGGTTATTGATTATCTCTGAGCTGTTTATTGGTCATCTCTGAGCTGTTTATTGATCTCTGAGCTGTTTATTGATGATCTCAGAGCTGGTTATTGACCTAAGAGCTGTTTATTGATGATCTGAGAGCTGTTTATTCATCTCTGAGCTGTGTATTGAACTCAGAGCTGGTTATTGATTATCTCTGAGCTGTGTATTGATTATCTCAGAACTGGTTATTGGTGAAGGTCTGCTCTACTCACCCGTCTAAGATGTTTTCTGGTGGATGGTTCTCGTCGCTGGACGTCGCCAGAACGACCTGAGCCCCGAAAGAGCTTAAAGCGGAGTTAATCATCGTGTTTAATTCAGATTAGATTAATTCAGTTTAGATTAGATTCGTTTATAGTTTAGTTAAATTTAGATGAGACAGAACCTTACTGGCGGAGAGCCGCGTTTCGCTCCGGACGGTAAACACGGCTGAGCTGCGCGTTGCTAGGCAGCGTATCGAGCCGTGCCGGTCGCGCGCTTTGAGCGTCATCAGTGTCAGTGTCGCGCGCTGATCTCAGTCTGTTACCCCAGCGCGTGTCCCTGTCTCTGTCCCTGTCCCTGTGTCTCTGGGGTTTTGTGTGTGTGTATGAGGGTGGTCTCATGGCCAATGGAACAAGTGAAGTAGTGTTTCGTCGGGGAAGCGGACAGGTAAGAGGAGGTTTTACTGGGTTATAATGATTTTACTGGGCTTTACCGGTTGTACTGATTTCACTGATTATACTGATTTTACTGGGTTATACAGATTTTATTGGGTTATACTGGTTATACTGATTTTACTGGTTTACACTGGGGTATATTGGTTATACTGGTTTTACTGGGTTATACAAACAACCTGAACTTATTATTTATGTATGTATGGCTATTATTCCTTCTCAGGACGTTCTGAAATATAAATACTGTGAGCAAAGTAAGAAGGTATACATCCCCTTCCTTCTCATTTTCCTCTATAACCCAATATCTGGATCAGTGGCATCATTAGCCCCGCCCACTCTTACTGATCAGTCAGAGTCTGTATGCAGGTTGAGCATTTACACATGGACAGCAGTAAACATACACTGGAAGCTCTGTGGGCATTTAAACTGGGATTTAATTCAGTTGGAAATGAGTGAATTTCAGCCGAACTCGCTGATAGTTGCCATGTTTGAATAGGGTAAATGTAGTTGGTCATGTATGTAGGTTACTCGGATCCTTGGTTATGAAGCCTTGAAAATGGCATGTAGCTGCTTGCAAAGTGCTAATCTCATATTCTAAGAGTTAAATGAAGTGTCCCCTCTAAACTAAGGACACCGTCCTTCTCTATTGAATAGCACTAATGAATGAGTTGGTGCTTATATATTTTCATCTTTGGAAATCCACTTTGAGTTTCAGCACAGGAGTCTTCATTGACTTCCAGAATCCTGTGTTTCTGATCTTTTGATTTTGCTTCTGGCAGATTATTTTCAGTCTGGATGAGAGAAAGTCAAATCACATAAAACTTCAAAGAAATCCTTTAACAGCTTTTTAAATTATATAAGGCTGAAAAAAAGTGAAAATTGAAAGATCAGTTGTGTTCATCCTGTAAACATATAAACATTAATAGAAATACACAAGTAATGTCACAGAAGTGTTGCAAGAACAAAAATTAAACAGCATCAATTTGAGACGGTACAGTCACAGGCATCTGCACATAAGAAGTTTTGAGAGATGCAAAAGTTTGAGAGTCCCTGCTTTATTCCTGCAGTTTAGTTCTCACTGTAACATGCCTACACTGTTTCATTGTTTGTTAGATTGTGGACTGTTCATTAGAAAGCAAAAGATTTTCCCAAAGGTCTTCTGAGAGGAGCCAGTTCAGGCAGCTGTAGTTAGTTCACTCTACTATGATCAGCAGGGCCAAATGTCAGCCCACTGGGGTCTTATTCAATTTCTCTCTCCTTTAGCCAATCTATTTGTGGAAATTACAAGAATTTTTTAAGGAATTCCCAATTGACTTAGGGGAGGTAGGTGCTAGTACTAAGTGGCTGAAATTGAGGAACTTTTTGGACTTGCCAATAATGGACTTACGCTAAGCAAAATTGTCAGATGTTTTTATTTGTTGGTGATTGTGTAAAAAAGCAGCCATGATCTGATGGTTAGGGAAGCAGTCTTGTGAATGGAAGGTTGAATCCCCCAAGCTGTGAACTCCACAGCTGCTCCCTGGGTGCTGAGGATAGGGCTGCCCACCGCTCCGGGCACGTGTGCTCACTGCCCCCTGGTGTGTGAATTCACTAGTGTGTATGTGTGTATCACTGTGTGTGCATGGGTAGAATGCAGAGGTCTAATTCCCGTGCATGCACAACACAATGGGTAGAATGAGTATAATTAATCTAATTACTACTACTATAATTGCATTACCCAACTTCCATGTGTTAAAACAATATTTTTCAAACCTTAAGGCCCTACTACATAACTGTATAGGGTAGGTATTGGTATAAACATAAAACTATGTGCTTTCATATTATTTAAACAAGCAAAACAAGTAGTTTGTGACATATATGTAAATTATTTTTGCCAATATTGTCTTTTATCTTTAGAGTGAAGATTCAGACATTTGGGATGACACTGCCTTGATAAAGGCATATGATAAAGCAGTTGCGTCCTTCAAGGTAACAAAACACAATTGTATTTATACTAAACTCATTTTAAAGGTTACTTCATTGCAAGTCTTCTGAACTGTGTTTTCTTCACTTTTCCAGAATGCACTGAAAGGAGAGGATGAAATGGTTCCAGTTAAGAAAGAGATGCCTGGAACTAAACGCAAAAATAACAAAAAGAACAAAAGCAGAAAGAGATGTAATGCATCTCCTGACAGAGAGGTAGTTTGAATAGTCCAGAAATTTCCTATGTTGGGACTTTTATTTTATCTCACATCAGCAGCTTTCAATTATAATGTGTCTTGCAGTGGAAAGTCGGAGATGCCTGTTACGCTGTTTGGTCTGAGGACGGAAATGTGTATGCTGCTACCATTTCCTCAATCGACCCGGCTAAGGGCACCTGTACTGTCTATTACACTGACTACGGTAATGAGGAGGAGCAGAATCTGAAGGACCTTTTGTCAGAGCTTGAAGATTTGGAAGAGGAAACAAAGAAAGCAGATGTACACTTCCTGTTTATTATGTTTCTTTTACATGTTCATCAGACATAAGAGTGCACATGTTCACTGTTATCCTGGTCAAATTGCAGATGAAAGAGGCCAAGTCTTCAACAGAGGAGAGTGACACATCCTCTACTCCACACCACTCTAATCAACCGAAGCACAAACCTAAAGGCAAAGCTCCGATGGGGCCTCCTATGTGGGGTCCTGGCTTTCCCCCTGGACCTCAGTTAAGAATGGTGAGCCAATCCTGCTTCTATGGCTTCAGTATATTTGGTTTGTACCTTCAATAACTCCTTTCCCACTTTTCACACACATGCATCCTGTTGCACCAGGTTGCACATGGTTACTCCTGTTAAAGTGATAGTAAACAAGGAATGACTTACTCAGAATAAATGGCTAAGAGCCCCTTGATTTCACTCATGGTTCTTTACAAGATGGGCAGTTTTCTTTCCAGTTTTCTTTCTTTTTATGTATGACACATTCAAATAAACCCAGATTAGCTTGATTCTGCTTACACTAAACTAAATAACCATTTTTCTAAATGTAGATCAGGGGTATTAAACCACACCCACAAAGGGCTGGTGTAACTGCATTTTTCATTTTCAAAGAACATCTGATCAGTTGTTTGAAAAGAATAGTCTAAGCAATGGAATCAGGAGTAGCAGCTGATGGTTGTTTAGAATGAAAACCTGCAGCCACACCAGACCTTACAGTTTTGCATCCCAGTCTTAGATGATATAAGCTTCTCCAGCAATCGTGGTTATCACCCAGGAATTGCACCAGGTCAATTGCAGGTTATTTGCCGTGAAAAGTATACCAGGATTTTGTACACACTTGACATTTTCTACTAATCACTGGTAAATATCAGTGTAAAAGGGCAACTTGAAAGGGGCTATTGAAGCATCTTAATGTATTGCCTTTCATATTAGCAGCACTGACATCAAACTCTATGAGATTTTCTGAGTTTTCTCTTGCATCTCTTTAAAAACCTAAGTCTACTTTTTCCACACAGTTTTCTGATGAGTTTTTACTGAATCTTCTTGGGATGTTCAAGCTTGTATGCAATTTCTACTCAAAACAATTCTGCAGGCAGCGCTACCTCTGAGGCAGAACAAATGCAATTGGTTTAGCATGGCTGAAAAGCCAGCTAGCTAGTTTCTAATGCTCTTTTGGGTACTTGCTTATTAGGCAGCTAGCTACGTAATGTGCAGGAGAACTATCAAGAATGCTTACTTAGCCACTGAACATGAGCTTTTTCTGCACTAATGCTGCGTTCACGTGACGCATTTGAAGATGAGAAGCGTGTGGTGCATCATGGTACTCTCTGTGCTGGCAAGCAATAAAGAGAAGTTTGGATAGAAGCTGTGAAATTCTGCATTGCTTGCTAGTTTTCCAGGCAGTGTTCTGAGAAACCTTAAAAACAAAACAAATCTCACACTAAATTTGCACACGTTTTATTCAATACATCCACTTATTCAGCTCTGAAGATCATTTCTTAAGCTCTGCCTAGTTGTTAGGAGTAGGATGACTGAACATAAACAATGCACACCGTGGCTAGAGCTGTATCACTGACTTGGCAAGCTTGACAGTTTTAGTTACAGTATATAATGTTTTGAGCAGTTACCTCAGTAATCTGTAGAACTTCATAGTATATTTTACAGTTAAACAAAGTAGATAACAGATGACCATATTCTCCTCAGTCTGATGCCAGAAGAAGAGGAGACCCTGGACCTGCTTTCCCTGGTTGGCCTCCAATGATTCCTCCTGGTCCACCGGTGAGGCACCATTTGCTTCATTGTTGTTAGCATGTTAGCAGTGATTTTCCCCCATCTCCCCAATACCTGTTCTAAATGATCATGATGTCCTCTTACCACAAATCTACTCAGTGAGTAAGTGCATGTTTGGTACCTGAGGTTTGTTTCTTAAAATTTACACTGAAGCTAAAAAGGTAATGTAGTTGACAAGTAATGGAATCTAACATCTACTAGTTTGTCATCATATTAGCTGCTTTGAAAGTGGATCCAAGTACACCAAACATGTATTAGATGTCTGACTCTGTGAAACCTTTCATTTAAGCATCCCAGTAATGAAACCTTTCCTTTTCTCACCTAGATGATCCCTCCACCTCCACCAATGAGTCCAGATATGGAGGGTGATGAGGCTTTAGGCAGCATGCTGATCTCCTGGTATATGAGTGGCTACCACACTGGATACTACTTAGTATGTATCTCCAATCAATGGTATTTCCCACACTGACGAAAAAACGACTTAAGCCATGCTTGCACTTCACAAATTTAAAATTCAGAGATTGCCTCACATTTAAGTGTATCATACAAACAAGGCAATAAATGAAGATGGGACATCACACAGTGTGGTGCTCAGTAGTACTCAAGGTAATAGAGTGTGGGCAAATTTTATTTATTTGTTTAATTTAATTTTATTTAATTACATTTTAGGACATTTGGCAGCTCCTTCACCTCTACTTTACCTCTACACCTTTACTATTCACTCATTTCTACGTTTATTTTTCTCCTAGCTCTTTCATTGGCTATCATCTAAACTAGCTGTTCAGTCACATTGTTGATTATCTTGTGGATTTTGATTTTTATGATCCAAACATATCAGATTTAAAATGATCCGATTATCGTTGATCAATTCAGAGTTTGATCAGAGGAATACAGATGATCTCAATTCTCCTCTCACCAGATCAGCCATGTCATCATTCAGTTGTAGTGGAACTCCTGAACTGCTTCAGAGTGTTAATGTTTGTCAGACAAATCTGTTTAAAAATGATGTATTATAGACCTGGTCTTTAGACCTTTTGTAAATTAAAAATGTTTTTGAAGCTTTTTAACACTTGGTTTGTCATGCATTTGTTGCTTTACAGGGCTTGAAACAAGGCCGCAGGGAGGCTACAGCAAAGAAGTCTCATCACAAATGAAGTAGTCAGGGGTTTATCTGGTAAATGTTCTATTGAATTTCCACCCACGTGGTTTTTTCTGATATACTGAATTAAAGAAAACAGAAAATACAAAATAAAATCACATATATTGGAACACTGGAATTGAAAATGGACTGGAAACTGGACGTTTATTAAGGTAGAATTGCAGTTTTTGATTGCTTACATTGAAAACTGCAATCAGAAATGTAAAGATACACACATCATCAAAAAATAGTTGCAGCCAGAAGGAAACTTGGTTTAACGTTGTGGGAAGTATGAATGAAGTTTAATGCTCAGCCACGCATGTGGCATAAGCAAGGACAGGTTTTATCACTGTACGTGACTGACTGTGTAAACCACAGAGGGTGATCAAACAGATTATCCAACATACACAGAGTAATCCAGTGGTCATGATTGCGGCCATTCAGCGAGCAATGATGCCCTCCGTGAGTCATGGTACAACAATTAATTTAACTCCACGTCAACATTTCCTAAACTGCACTGGTGTCATACCAGACTGTCATGCAGTGGCAGTAGGTCATCTTCACTGACAAGTCCTCACAGGACACCATTAGGAACCTCTAGAACTCCATGCTGAGACGTTTGCCATGTTGCGTTAAAAATTGACACCATACTGAGACATTACTTCTGTATGTGTTCAGTAAATATTGCAGATATTAGTCTAAATTTGTAATCATGTTTTGTTCCTGGTCACCTTTATCTTCCTTCTGTATAGCATTGCAATCCAAAACGTCCTTCTGGGTGCAACTATTTTTTTGTGTGGACCTGATATCATTGAACACACATCACATTTCCTGCCACTCTTGATCTTGTGGTGTTATTTTTTTAGCTTCTTACATATTGAATGAAGATGGTTGATTTTGGTCTTTCTGTTTCTTCTGCAGGTTGAAATTGACTTCAGATACATGTTGGATTAATTTCAAGTTTTGTATTCTTTGTAAATAAATGAATTAAAAGCCATTATGTTCTTTTTCACTTGTTGTCCAAGTAGTCCTGTTCTTAATTATGAGGCAACTTGGAAGACATTTTGATTTGGTGTGAGTGAGCAAACTGATAGGTTGCCTTGCTGCCCACAATGTCTCACAATGCAATTTAATGAAAAATGTCTCTTTAACCGAAAAATGAAGGCAACATGCATCCTGACATTGCCATGATAGCGTGAGCTCACTGCTACAGATGAGTGTTTAACTGTGTTATCATTAGCCATTAGGTTTTTAATAACACAGAAGGCTACATAACTAACCTACTTGCCTAAGAATATTGTATAAAGCAGGCAGCGTTTTTTCTATTTCAGACACAGCCTCAGACTATTGTTTTGATGGCCTTAATAATGAATAAATAAATAGTTTGTAATGGAAAAACCAAGTTAGCCCATTAAATTCAGTTGATATATTATTTTCACAGCCATATAAAATAAAAGTGGGTGCAGTGTAAAGGCATTCTCTGGAATGAAAGCTCCAGCCAATATCTTTGGATGATCTGGAGTATTTATGATCCAGAATCCCACTGATGCCTTTGTGTCATAATGCAATCAGATCCAACATGCTGTGTAACCCTAGTATTCCCGAGGAAGTGGGAAGGACAGGTTCCTTATTTACTACCCTTGATTTCAGATTAAATGTTGATGGGCAGGTGTCTAAAACATTGACACACTTACAACTGTGACTGTTTAAGTGAAATGTCAAGGCACAGTGATTTATTTTCTGTTGTAGAGACTAAACTGATTTCAGCTCTGTGTTGCTGTTGGCGTGTGGTGTTGCTGTAAATGTGAGATCTCCTGCTGTTCTTTTAGCATTTAAATTTTCGTCCCAGCAGGACTCATGGATGCAGCGTGGCTGGGGCTGTCTCACACTGAGCTGATGAACAACTGGCTCTAAAATAAAGACACATTCCACTCTTCAGGTCCCACTGAAGCATTGTGTTGGAGTACCAGGCCTTTCCTTCCACTCCTCAGCATGATCACTGTCCCGAGGTCATTGAACTCTCACTAGTGCTTTTTAACTTTTGAAAATAACAGAACCTTACAAGAAGAGGAAAGTAAGATTTTATCACAATTAACATTTGAACCAGGGATTAACTAATCCATCCAATGAAGCACTGATAATATCTGCAAATGTGAAATAGTTTCCAAGAACAAGTATTTCTGTCAATTTTTTCCAAGAAATACTTTAACACCTTAAAATTGGTATCTGTGGTAGATTTCATATTTGCCTTCCCCTAAAACAGATCACCCTAACAGAGGATTTGTGACTATTCGCTCACCGTCATAAGAAATAGTTGAAGTCAGATGGAATCAACCATTTGCAATGCACAACTGCAATTGGGTCATGCCAGACTGTCACTGCTTTATCTTGGTGGAGATGACCATCTGCATGTTCAATAAATATTGCCCATACCAGTTAAAATATTTTAGAATTCATTGTTCCTGGTAACCTGATATTGCTTCAGAATAGCATTGCAATCCCACACTTCTGTAACTTCATTTTTGACAATGAGTATTAATTTCATCTCTCTAAAATGCAAACCTTTTATCTCCAAAATGTTAAATTTGCAGGAGAAGAAAAAACCTTGTTTAATGTAAAAGGTTTTATTCTGGTTATTTTCAGATTTATTTCAGTAAGTAAAGCAGAAGAAAGTATCATTTGAAAAAGGAACCAGACCTGTTGATAAATTCAAATTTTATTCAAAATTACATCTATATCCATCTTCGAGGAAGACCTGTCATATTTTTGCATGTTCATGAAGACCATTTATCTTTGTGAGAGTTTAAATTGGCCAATGTTTCCTAGTGCTTTGTCTGCCGTCCTGCTTCCAGTCTTGTAACAGATAATCTACTGCCCCATTTCCATTGTTCAGCTTCTTTCCACAACTCTTCCTAAGCAGATCATTTAAGGGGATAGAGAAAACTCCCCAGGGGAGAAAATGAAGAGAAAACAAAAGGGAGAAGAACCTGGCTGAGTCTGAATAGAAGTGGAGAGAATGAGATGAAGTCCTTGTAGAAGTCATTATGTCAGCTTAGCTCAGTGTTTCCAGCTCCAGCCTGTGCTGCCCTGCCCGGTTTTGTGCTGTCCTGCACCTGAGTCACAGTAGATGCACAGAACTTGCATGTCATAAAACATCAAGGCCAAATAACTGCAGAAATACTGGAGTAATACGTAATTTTTACTGGTAAAAATTTAGCACTCACTGCAGACTTTTATTTGGAACACTGTACTAATACAGGTATATTAAAACTCCTTTATCTCCCAGCCTTAATTCTTCATGGCCTGGATTCCACAAAATGTTCAAAGCATTCCTTTGAGATTCTGCTCTATGTTGAAATGATGGCGTCATGCAAGTCCTTATTTTTCAGGGTCATTTTCATGCTGTGAATCTCCCGTTCTACCACATGGTGTAGATTTCTATTCTCTGTGCAGTGTTAACTGAAGGCCACTGAGGAACACTGGACTGATAAAACAGTGTGAGATGACTTTTACTTTGTAACATGATGTATTTTGATTTATTTAAATTATTCATTTAAAATCATGTATTATATACAAGAAGTTGTAGCAGTAGCAACCACACACTTCTTCAGCATCTGTTGGAGAAACAAAATGACAAAGATTAACTAACTGAATTATTCTGGAAAAATATTGAAAATAATTTCACAGTATAGAGTTTGGGGCTGGAACAATTACTCAACACTTGACTCACACCTTCATCAACTGTGTGAAACCCAACCTCCTTGATTCCGGCTCCTGAACATGCTTACAGGTTACTGGAGGACCTTGATATTCAGACATGGAACAAGAAGGAGTTTCAGCAGAGTTCTGAGAGGTTTCATTCATCCTGCTGGGATGAAGAAGACGAGTTGTGTGATGTGAGTCGTGTGTTTTGATTTTTAACATCTTCCTCATCGTCAGTGAGTTGCCTTCTTAATTCCAGCACAGGAGCCAGACTCCACCTCCCCAACCTCTGCACTTCTGCAGGTTAGGGTAGCCCCATCCACTCCAGTGTCGTCGTCCTCCAGAGACGTCTGGAAACTGCGATCAATGTTCCCAAACCAGGGCTTGTTCTCCTCCTCCTCCATCCATTCTTCCTCCACAGGCTGGATTGGGATGCATGCCCCGTCAGCTCCAGTGCTGTCGTCCTCCAGAGACGTCTGGAAACCGTGAACAATGTTCCCAAACCAGGGCTTGTTCTCCTCCTCCTCCTCCATCCAGTCTTCCTCCATCCAGTATTCCTCCACAGGCTGGATTGGGAATCAAGCCCCATCAGCTCCAGTGCTGTCGTCCTCCAGAGATGTCTGGAAACTGTGAACTATGTTCCCAAACCAGGGCTTGATCTCCTCCTCCTCCATCCAGTCTTCCTCAACAGGCTGGATTGGGATGCACGCCCCATCAGCTCCAGTGCTGTCGTCCTCCAGAGATGTCTGGAAACCGTGAACAATGTTCCCAAACCAGGGCTTGATCTCCTCCTCCTCCATCCTCTCTTTCTCCATCCAGTCTTCCTCCACAGGCTGGATTGGGAAGCAAGCCCCATCCACTCCAGTGCCGTCGTCCTCCAGAGACGTCTGGAAACCATGATCAATGTTCCCATACCAGGGCTTGTTCTCCACCTCCTCCATCCAGTCTTCCTCCACAGGCTGGATTGGGATTGCTAGTTGATGGCAACTTGTGCTGTTCCTGGAGATGCTACAGAGGGTGATGATTATCAAGGTGTAAAATGTACAATACACCAAGTGTGTTTCCTTAGTGTCAGTGTTGGCAGTCGCTTAATGAAGAGATCTAAAACCCAAATCAGGCACTGAAATATTTAAATGTTACAACACAGGCCTGAGATCAGAGAGGATTTTCATCATTCCTTAACTCCTGAATGAAATGTGAAGGACAGAAACTCTGCTACTAACTATTCATGTTCTATATTTCACTGAAAGGTACTACAGATCGTCAGGTTGAAGTGTAATTCTGAATCTTATCCTTTTCCAGAGTGGTGAGATGGAGATGGAGTTTCTCCACTGCCTGTGTTTGGACTGGCCTGATGCTGAAATGTAGAGGAGATGGTCATTATAGAACATATATAGGAAGTTGACATTTATTGGTTAAATTTGAACAGTCTTGTATTTGAAAATTACTGCACAGGAATTGAAAGGACACTTAAATGTTGTTATTTACTGATATAGTTTTTGTTTTTCAATGGTTCTGAATTTAATTCCCCAATAGCCAAGATATGGTTTTTGAATTTGCACTAGAGCTACAGGTCCAATGTTAACAAAGAGCACTGGGAGCTTAGACCAACCATTTGACTACATGCCTCCCAAACCAAATCTAGCACATTTCCCTAGAATGAAGAGTTTCACACCAAACCCACTCTGAATGCCTTCGATTCCATCTTAACTCTTTACTTTTGCAGAAATCTTAAGTAACTTGTGGGAGGTCTCTCTAAAGCTAGAAGAAATGGAGGTGTTGTGAAGTGTGTTCTATGACTTATGTTATTGCTCTTCTGTAGCACTTGGAGGAAACATACATTGCCATGGGAAGAAAAAAGCTGCTGGATGGAGGATTGAATTCGTGACCGTAGGCCAACACAGCTCTGCATCAATCTAAAATGAAATAAAAATACACTTAAAATCATATATTTTTAATAGATATTGCTGATAGATACTCAGTGTCCCGCACAATGGTCTCTACCGTTTTCCCCTTGACTGTAGCCATGGATGCTGCGCCACCTCTTCCATTGTTGGTCGAGTGGATGGATGGAAACACAGCATGTAAGTGATGAAGTCCCGGCAGTCCTGGTCCAGTTTGATGTCAGTGGGGAAGACCAGTTTTTGATGCTGGAGATGCAGGAGTTCACTTTAAGTGTCAGCCTTGAAGGGTAACTTCCCAGTCACCATCTTATGAAGAGTAACTCCCAGGCTCCAGACGTCAATTTTTTGGGGGTCATATGGTGTTTCCAGAAGTATCTCTGGTGCTGTGTAGGCCAGAGTCCCAAGATAGTCCTCATTTAGCTCCGAGCCTTTCATGAAGCAGCTCACAGTAAAATCCGTCAGCTTTACTTGGTTATCAACTGTCAGCAGCACATTCTCATCTTTGATGTCCCTATGCACCACGCCTTGTTTGTGGAGCTGGAGGTTGGCGCTGACCAGCTGAGAAAACCATCGTTTTGCTTTTCTAATGGGCAGGTGGCCAAGCTCACGGATCTTTTTGTGCAGATCTGCTTTGGCAGCCTCCATGACTATATAGACCTTCCCGTTTGGCATCTCGAATATTTTGTAGACCTTAGTAAGGTTGTGGTGCCTTATGCTTTTCAGTATGGCAAGTTCTGTAGGCACCCATGCAGCATCTTCTTCATTCATCTCACTCACAGTTAATATCTTAATGGCCACGTTTTTAGGGTATCTTGGAGATTTGGCCAGCTTGACCTGGCCATAAGACCCTTCACCAAGACTGCCCAACACCTCATAGCCTAAACTTTTGAGAACCTCATTGGTGTCCATTGTATTCCTGTAAATGGAAGCTGAAGCAGAAATTTAGGAAATATGTTAACAATATATAACTTTCAAATCCTAAAATGAGCAGAACAAAGATTATTTATTTATTGTAATGTTCCACATTTAATGTCAGAGCCTCACATGCTTACAAAGAATGGTTCTTCAAGGGATATTTAATAAAGAAAATGGTTGTAAACAGATGTTGGTTGTAATAGATGAGTAAATGATTCTTACCGCATCCTGTGTGACACAGATTCGCTCTGCTCTAGATAAGTTTATTGCTGATGAAACATTTGCCAAATAATCTCAGAGTAACTGGAAGAAAAAATGCCTTGAAGAATTCTAACTGAGACTGAGTTGACTGAGATAGTTTAAGTTCTGTGACATCATTCATGACATCATAGATGACATCAGAATGGAACACTGGAATCTGCAGCCAAAAGTTTATTTGTGCACCTTAATATTGATGTTTTTGATCTTCTTTTTCTTTTCTTCTTCTCACAAAAAATGTTTTTTTTCAATGGATCTTTAGTAAAGAAAATAAAAGTACTAAAGGACCTTTTGGAGGATCTTCAATTTGAAAGTGGGGAGGAACCTCTTAGACTGCTTCAAGGAACCTCCAACATAGAGCTTTACATAGAGCTGAATAAAGGTTTATTTGAGCTTTTACTAAAACCCTTGAAGAAGCACCATGTTTAAGTGTATAAGAGAAGTTGTTGGTATGACACTGGTATTGGTTATAATAGATGAGTAATTGGTTCTTACTGTGTCCTGTGTGACAAAGATTCACTCTGTTCTAGATAAGTTTGCTGCTGATTTGCCAAATACTCTCAGAGTAACTGGAAGAACCAACTAACTTGTGGATGCTGAGTGCCAACTGAGGCTGAGTCCTGTGACGTCATCGATTATGTCATCAGAATGGAACACTGAAATCTGCTGCTTAATGTTGATGTTTTTCTTCTTTTCATTTCTGTCTTGAATGAATGAATAAATAAATAAATAAATAAATAAATAAGTTAATTAATCGACAAAATAAAATAATTCTAAAAGGGACACTCCCCAAATAAATAAATAAATAAATAAATAAATAAATAAATAAAATAAATAAATAATTAATTAATCGACAAAATGAAATAATTCTAAAAGGGACACCCCCAAATAAATAAATAAATAAATAAATAAATAAATAAATAAATAAATAAATAAATAAATAAAATAATTAATTAATTAATCGACAAAATGAAATAATTCTAAAAGGGACACCCCCAAATAAATAAATAAATAAATAAATAAATAAATAAATAATCGACAAAATGAAATAATTCTAAAAGGGACACCCCCGAATAAATAAATAAATAAATAAATAAATAAAACTCTATTCAGGAATAAGCGGTATAGAAAATGGATGGATGGATGGATGGATAAATAAATAAAGATAAAAAGTCAAGTACACCAGCAATGCCGACAGGGGTCGCTCTTCTCCCTGTGGGGGGAGTCAGAGCTTGTCTGAGGGTCTCAGCTGAGCTGCTGTTGAAGAGGGAGCAGAGCTCCAACGTGTCGTCTGTGGTCTCCTGTCTGATCCAACAGAAACTACACTTTAAACTCTGCTTTGGCCCTTTACACACAGACAGACGGACAGACAGGGTTCTCTCTGCAGGGTTCTGCAGGTCCGGCTGCTTCAGGATGTTCTGCAGAAAGCAGTCCAGCAGAGCCACAGTCGCTCGGGGTTCAGCGCTGGAGATGGAGATCCGGAGAGGGAAGTTCAGACACAGTGTTTTTATGGACACTCCACAGGTCAGTCACCCTCTCAGCCCTTTATGAAGCTGACTGTAACCTCATGTGAACGTTTCTGCGGTAAAGTGCTTTTATATCATAGTCTCCAGATGTGTTTATATCCTCAATCCAGAGGCAAACATTCAACTAACGCTGAACTAACGCTCGTCAGTGTGGTCTGCAGTGTGTGTACCACCACTGCACTTTCACTCAGACATGAGACACTAAGTCATAATTATGAGACAGTAAGTCATTGAGGTCATAATGTTGACATAACAAGTCATATTTATGAGATACTACGTCATTATGAGATACTAAGTCATATTTATGAGATACTACGTCATTATGAGATACTAAGTCATATTTATGAGAAAATGATAATTATGTAACAGTCACAGTTATGAGACAAAGTCATAATTATGAGACACTACATCATAATGAGATACAAAGTCTTAATTACGAGTCAATCATAATGATAAGATTCTTATAAGAAGTCTTAATGAGATCCTGTCTGATGATTTTACCATCATAGATACGATCTCATTAAGACTTTATCTCATTATGACGTACAAACTTAGAATTATCACTTAGTATCTCATAATTATGATGGTGGTAAATCTGAAAATAAGATTGTTTAAGGCCAGATAACATATAAAACACGTTGGCTCTGTGATCAGAAAGCGTTTAAGTAATGCTGTAATAGCTTTAGGAGCTCTGATGACGTTCTTAAAGGAAATTAGGTGGAGTTCCACAGATTTGTTTTGAGGTTTTACATTAATAAACCCTCAATAAACCTTCAAAACAAATAAAATTAATAAGATATAAATATGATGAAATGTGCCTTCATGGAGAAACGTAATAATGTGACAGGAGCCGGAGGTCTGAAATCCTCATGCAGTCGAGAGGAACATTCAGTGTATGAGACAAAGTAATAGCTAGAACACTTTTCACCATTATCATTTAATGTAAAACTGACCATGTTGGAGAGGGCAGGACTCTACTCTGGTCCACCTCTGTAATGTCAGCATGTGGGTCGCTCTGGATAAGAACGTCAGCTGTAAATGTAAATGTTTAAAAACTGAATTTGCCCTTTAAAGTTCTGCTCTGATTGCTCAAATCTCGTAACCCGCTGGAAGTCATCAGCACACATTGCTGATCCTTCCTGATCTCACCTCTCATTCAGCTCCTCATTCAATATTCATGGTTGCACATTCAAGCTATTGTTTACTCTTCTAGGATTATCCTGCTGTTATTCGCTGTTCCTAACTCAGGCTGTTCCCATCACGGTTTCTTGTCTCACAGATAACCTTGTTTTAGGTTCCGCTCTGTTTCTGCCCTTTTTGATGTATCAGATGGGATGAAGTTTTTTTTTCCAGGCCTTTGAAAGGGATCTTTTTACTCAGACTGGTTGACCTAGTTGAACTTCACAATGCCAGGTTGTGTGAACCAGGCTCAGATTGCTGTGGAAAAGCAATTAGGAAGTGAAGCACTTCTGCCATCTAGAAGTTAATGGAGATGCTGGTTTGGGAATTGTCAGCTTGGTGTGTTGTTGTTTGGAGGGTGAATATGTGATGACTCTGTAAAGTGGTTACAGTGTGGTTTCGAGAGTTGCTAACGGTAAGTAAGAAGGAGAACATACACCGATTAGCCATAACATTAAAACCACCCGCCTGATGTTGTGTAGATCCCCCTCGCACCTACAAAGCAACTTGAACCGTTGAGGTCTGGACTGCAGAAGACACAACCAGCATGGACTTGTTCAGCAGTTGGTGCTACAGTAGGGATCTGTGGGTTTAAGCCAGATGGACGAACATTTGGTAGGTCCTGACCACTGCATACCAGAAACACCCCACAAGACCTGCTGTCTTGGAGATGCTCTGACTCAGGCATAATTTGGGCCTTTTCAAAGTGGCTCAGATTCTTCAGTCGTATTTAGTTCTATTAGTTATATTCTTATAATAACAAATAGTGCCGGGAAAGGAAGCCGTGGTTGCTAGAAGAGCAGAGGAGGATCTCCGAGAGTGGAGAAGGAAGGAGCATAAAAACATATTTCCTGAAACATGCATTGCTTTAATGTTCACTTCACCTATTAATAGTTTTAATGCTATAGCTGATAAAAAAAACATGATGTCTCCCTGCTCTTCTGCTGCCCCTTCTAGTTTTCCATCTGTGTCTCTTCAGGTAGTCCATTGAAGATTCTGAGGTATGTTGTAGATCATCGTGTTGTACAAACTATCCTTGAATAGATGGTTTGATATGTACATCCATATATATATATACACACATTTTATTGTATACACGGTTTATTGCTCATGAAAATCAGAAATCCAGAATCTCAAATTATTGTATTTCATAAAATATACAAGACTCCATAAAGCTGGTCAGCAGATGGAAGCATGAAGTGCTCTAAAATCTCTTGGTAGATGCTGCGTTGACTCTGAGCTTAAAACACACAGTGGACCAACAACAGCAGATGACATGGCACCTTAACCATCACAGCCTGTGGGAAACTTCACACTGGAATTAAGACACCCTGGATTCTGTGTCTCTCAACTCTTCCTCCAGACTCAAGGAGCTTGAGTTGAGACTCAAGGACTCTTGAAATGAAATTAATTTAGCAACAGTCCAGTTCTTTATCTCTTTAGTCCAGGTTAGACATTTCTGGCGCTGTCTCTGCTTCACGGGGGGCTTGATATTGGGAATTCTGAGGTTGCAGCCCATTTTCTGAAGTGTGGAGGCTCTTGATGCGCTGACCCCAGCCTCAGTCCACTCCTTGTGAAGCTCTTCCAAGGTCTTGAATCAACTTTTCTTGACTCTTGAGGCTCATCCCTGTTGCTTGTGTACCTTTTCCCACCCCATTTTCCCCTTCCTGTCAACTTTCCTGTAATATGATTTGATGCAGCACTCTAAGAACAGCCAGCGATGACCTTCTTTGGCTTACCCTCTTGTTGGAGTGTCAATGAGCTTCTTCTGGTCACCTGACAAGTTCCCTTGAACTTCCATTTTTCAATAACGTGTGACAATCTAGAACACAGAGCTGTGTGACCCTCAGCGTTTAAATGGAGCAGCACTTCCATGCGAGTGAATAGATGCGCTTTGTGAAATGTAGGTTGGTTCAGTCACTATTTCTGGTTAAAACCACTTTGATTGAAGAATAAGACGAGTGCTTTCACCAGGTCTGCTGCATTTAGGAGGCCTGTGTTGTGATAGTGGGCTTTATGATGGTAGCACATAGTAAAATACCAGCTTAAGCTATTTTTCCTCTGTGAATTTTTGGGCTATTTTTCGTTTGGTATGTGATTCATGTAACCATGCTGGCCACCTTCTAAAGCACTCCTCTAGGTTACTCTGGAGGAAGTGGTTAGATGTGACTGAGGCTGCCGATCACCCGGCACACCCATCCAGCCACACTCCCACACCGCCTGCTGCTCCTTTCCCAACAGTCTTCCCAATATAGACACATGCATTCGTATACACTGGTCATTGTATATTTGCTGAAATGACCATCCACTTTGACAGCACTTCCAGTAACTGTTCCATTGAAACTGTGTGTGCATGCTCCTGAAGCCAAGGAGCATGTTCTGTTTTCATTTGTCTTCTCCGAGACCTTATTGATGGTTTCTCCAGTGAATGTCCTTTAAGCACTTTCCCACATTTCCCAAAGTTCAGGGATGTTTCGTGCTGGCCTGGTGTGGAAGCCCGCTTTGTCTTCAGTAGGTTCCACCGCAGGATTGTTGTGTGTGGTTTTGGCACAATTGAAATTGAAGAGGTTTTTGTAAGCAGTTGTTTACATGTACACACTGCCGTGCAGGAAGAGCCTGTATAAAGTGTCAGTGAGGACGGAATCACAGACCACAGAAAAGTCCTGGATTTATTTAATTGTTCACATTTTTCTTTTTTGTTGTTTAAAGCTTTGTTTCAATGTTTCAGCAGTAAAGCAACGTTACATAGCAATTTTACCTTAAACTAGCAGCTTCAGTATCATGCTGATGGTACACCCATGTAAATAGGGGGATTGGTATCTCTGTCATTACCAAAGGGCTGCACAGTATATCGTTTTAGCATCATTATCGCGATGTGTGCATGTGCATTAGTCACATATTGTGTGCAATGTAAAATGTACATTTTTAACTTTTTTTGTTTAATACAAAAGGAAAATTTACACTCACATTCTTATTACATGGCCCCAAATTGGATGTGTATCCAATCTATGGCCCCATATAAAAGTGTCTCAGTTCTGACTTGAAAAGTTTACAATTGACATGAAAAAAATCTGATTTGGGTGACATATAGGGCTGGACGATGTGGAAAAATGTTATCTTGATAGGTTTTGGCTGGATATAATAAACGATATATGATGTAAAGAAATGTCATTTATACTATATTTAAACAATGAAATTTGATGTACATTTCTTGCACACACTAATTCTCATGCACCTTCCGTAGAGAGCATGAATGGGGAGCAGACTACAGGAGCAGCTGTGAGCAGGGGGTGAAGCAGAACGAAGGAGCAGAAAAAAAGGATTCTGCGAATTGGAAACAGAACGATATTTAAAAACTTTAAAACTTGACAGTAATGATATCACCTCAGTCCTGATTTTGCTCAGATGCCAGTAGTGCCCATATGCGAGGGGAAGGCACATGGGTCAAGGACAGCGAGGAATGCAGAAACCTCCCTTTCTAGATGCCGGAACCTCCGGGCCTTGAAAACAATGGGGGAAATCACTCAGTACCGGGGCCCAGATAGGAGTGTGTACTTCAGGATTTCAACTGAAGGAACTTCGAGTCCCTGGCAGAACATCCCTACATTTGAAAACCAGAGCGGAGGCTGATCAGCTGCACAGTGAGGCCACAGAAGCCCTGCTCTTTTAAGAGATGTCTTTAGTATGCAAGGCAGTGCTCGCCCATAGAGCAGCTGATTAGGAAAGAGGTGTACTGGGATTTGTTTTAGGAGAGAAAAGGGCGTGAAAGCTTTGTCTCAGCCTAAACCAAGGGCCCAAGAAATATGTTGGCAGAAGCCTATAATAATGAGGACAGCATCCTGTAATTGTTCCCTGTATGAAAGTATTCTGTTAAAGGGAGAAGAAGAAATGAGTGCCATTTAACAGCCATCACTCTTGACTTCACAGTTCAGGAACGATCTGTCCGAATGTGTTTGAGACAGAATTACAGAGCAAATAACATCATTTACCCCAAAGTTAAGGGAGTGGCGTTTTATCGGGGGGCAGTTTAAAAGCTGAACACTGCTCAGTGTGCTCATGGCAAGCTGATGTGAATGATCAGAGTTTGGGGTGGGATAGTGGGTGCAAGATGGATGGGACATTCCATTTCTAAAGACGTGTGGGCTTTTAACATGCCTTGATCCACACTGTGTCACGTGTACACGTTTAACGACCTGAACGTCCTGTGAACCTGTGCTCGTGTTCCAGCATGGGCTATTTCAACCGTATTGCACGGTCTGCAAGCCCAGATTATGAATGAACAAGAGTGAATTGCATATTGCTGGGGAAAGGACCTCAAATTAATATTGCAATATTAAAAGATTTTACCTCGCTTGCGATTAATAAATGAATATTTTAATGAATGACGGGCAATTTTTCTTTGATGCAAGCTGCTTGAGTTGCTTAGCTGGTTCGGTTTTAGTGTCGTCTTCTAGGAATGACTCATTCAGTGGATGGCAGTGTCATTGTTAGACTCAAGGGCTCTGCTTCTTCCTGTAGAACACAAGGACATCAAGATGTGGAGCACATTCATATCTTATCTGAGCAGCGCAAAACAGACATGTTGGACGTTGCCTTGGACAGTAAATGGTAGTTTTTGTCCTGAAGTCCATTTCATGCCATTCATTGACCACGTCAGTCTAATGGTGCTTTTCAAAGAAAGGCAGACAGAGGGACTACTGTCAGTGTCTGGGTGTCTGAGTGGGGTGGACCAATATAAGCTATGGGCTGAACATCCGTAAAAACTATTTAGGAGGATGTCTTGAAGAGAGGAAGCACATTCCTGTTTCTGTAAAGAAGATTACGTTGATTTATGGACACTTTCCTGTGGGAGAGATGCTTTAGAGATGAAAATCATACTCATACTGTTCAAATGCTCTGAAAAGAGAGATTTGGAGAGATACCACTGAAGAGACACTTTTCATTGACTAAAGCATTGGTTCTCAACTGTGGAACGTTCCGAGCATCCCAAGGTGGTACATCAGGTGACTTGATAAAAATCTGCTGCATTAAAATACCATTTTCACTTGTAATTTTCAGAACAATACACATTGTGTTTAGTGCGTTTATTTGCTAGAGCCTGTAATTAAGCCCACACTTCAGTTCTTCGCTCTCATAACTATACTTTCTGCATTAAGGTCTTAGTGCACTTCTTGCAGTGATTACGTTCACCTGGCTTTGGTCAACAATGTGACGTTACTGTGGAGAAAGCGAACAACCGCAGACATCACACAGAGGATTTGCTTGCCGTGTCATGCACATGCCAGTTGTGCAAACTCTGTGGATGAAGATGCAATGTGACAAAGTTTGTGGTTGGTCAGTAAGTGCCATGCCAACTCTGAGGAGCAAGTCTTAGAGCCGGAGGTATCTGTGTGATTCATCGACGAGAGGTTATCTGTTTTTGCCGTCGAAAGTTTAAAAACGCCTGTAAGAAATTTGCAAAAATTTCCAAAGCAGCAAAAATATAAAATGTAACCGCACCAGAGAGAGTATGCACGTTTGTAAGCTCACATTTGTTTCACAGGAAGTGTTCTGAGGCCTTTAGGATTCATAGCTGAATCTCGGGTTCAAAGGGACGCCATGTAGACACCATAGTTCACAACACTGTACTCCTGAGACGTCTCAGTTGGAATTCTGCACTGACCACAAACAATATTCAAACATCTTACGCGCTTATATGCCTGAAATCTACCCCATGTGTAACATTTACCTGAGTGCCTACACTTACTTACATATATTATAATTGACAACAAGCTCCTGTCCACTGGTGTTGGTTAGGGTTAGGTTTAGGTTTAGGTTAAGGTGTAGGTTCAGGTAATAAAATCACACTGCGTTGTAACATTCTCTGCTCGAAACACACAATTAATTGTGTGGGTTTTTTTTTGTTTTTTTTTTTGAGAAACAAAAGTGGTAATTCTATGACATTGCTCCCCTTTTAATGTATATATGTGCAGTCACTGATCTAAGGGGAGTCAGTCAGACCTGTATAATTGTACCTCCAGATACTGAAATCAGAATCAGAAACACTTTATTAATCCAGAGGGAAACTGCAACAGAAATGCTGCAGATATTACTAATGCAGCTCAAAAACACAAGCTCAAACAGATGTTCCAAGGCACTGTATTGTTTTCCTAGAAGTCTGAGTAACTTGTCTTTAACATGAAAGAAGTTTCCATGCTCAAAGGCATGGGTTTCATCCTCTGGATTACTACAACATTCCTTCATCCTCGAACTTGCTCTTCTATAAAAAGACTGTAATTTTACCTTCATGTTTGTATATACGTGTTGTAGATCTGCAGATTTCAAACACACTGAGGGCCCTGGGACAGCACTGCACAAAGCATTTCCCACAGAAGAACATTGGAGAAGGATTTTGATTTTGGCCTGCTAACCTGATCCACTCTCCCAATGAGAACCTATGCATTTTTATGCTTATTTTGTCAGAGATGTTTAGATCCAATCCAGGGGGTTGAGATCGGGCCTGGTTTAGGCATATTTCAGTTGATTGTTATGGGCTATTTAAGCCTGATCCAGTTCTGATCTTTTGTTGATACACTTATAGTGGACCGTGCCCTGTAGGCACTAGCAGTGAGAAGCTTTTCAGAAGGTAACAGAACGGTCTGGAATCGGAGGTGTGGAACTGTTTACAGAAGTGAATGCAACGTTAACGTAATCGCTCATCGTCAGTCGTGTGTTTACTGTATGTCTGTCACTGAAGCTCTGTCTTCGAGGTGTCCTACCAGTGGGCTGTGCAGTGGAAGTAAAGCGAGGAGATCTGACACTGAGACAAGCTTAACAAAGATGTAAGAGACCATTTACTAACATACTGATCCAGACGGCCTGATTGCAGAAAGCCGGAACACTGTCACTGCTGACTCCAGCCGAGTCCTTGGATGTTTTCAACTATCCTTTTTACGGTGTGGCTGTGAAATGGACCAGTGAACCAGTGTTCTTAAGATCTTAGGCTATAAATCCTACAAACATTTCAGGGGTACAGGATTTGTTTACATTTCCGACAACTTCATCCTGAAAGTTCTGGCTTTACTTGCATTAATTCAGGGTTTCTCAACCTGTGGGCCACCAGTGAAGCACTCTCTTGCTCCCTCCTCAGGGGGAGGCAGTAGTCCACAGTGGACCAGTAATGGCATTTTAAGTCATAAGTCTGCTTGAGAAAAATTGACTCAGTTTAAGTAAAATGAACCCCACATTCAAGGCCCTAAAGCAGGATATGATGGGTTGCCAGATCTACCTAAACCAGCCGCTGTACAGTCGTGGCCAAAAGTTTTGAGAATAGCACAGATTTTGGTTGACACAAAGTTTACTATTATAATCACTACACATGTTATTTTAACATTTTATAGAGAAATACATCCAGTTTAGAATTTAGCAAAGAATTTATATTTTCAGTGTTATTTTATATATATAAAATATATTTTATATTTTCAGACCCTTATTCTTTAAGACTTCTGCAATTCACCTCGGCATGCTACATATCAGCTTCTGGGCTAAATCTTGAGTGATGGCAACCCATTCTTGCCTAATCAGTGCTTGAGGTTCTGGGTTTTTGTTTGTCCTCCCTTTTTTTGAGGATTGACCAGGCCATTTCTTGGCCATTAACTCAAAATTTCAATGTTTTGTTCACCAAGACACTTGTTTATCACTTTTGCTTTGTGACATCGTGCTCCATCATACTGGAAAAATCATGGCTCATCTCCACATTGCTCCTGGATCATTGGGAGAAGTTGCTCTTGGAGGATGCTTTGAAACCATTCTTTTTTCATGGCAGTGTTCTTAGGCAAAATGGTGAGAAACAGCTCCACACATGAATGGTCTCAGTATGCTTCACTGTTGGTATGACACAGGACTGGTAGCATTCAACTTCTCCAGAGGAGCATTTTTCCAGATGTCCCAAGCAGTCTGAAGGAGGCTTCATCAGAGAAAGTAACTTTACCCCAGTCCTCTGCAGTCCTGTCCTTACACTTCCTGCAGAATGCCAGTCTGTCCTTGGTGTTTTTCTTGGAGAGAAGAGGTTTCTTTGCTGCCCTTCTTGAAACCAAGCCATCCTCCAAAAGCCTTTGTTTCACTGTGCATCTCACTCCTGCCCTCTGCCCTCTGCCCTTCCTGTGCATGCTCTGCACAGGTGGTGACCTGATCTCATAGGTGCATCCTAATAAGAAGATGGTCCTGATGCTTGCTTGACTTTCTTGGGCACCCTGAAGGCTTCTTCACTGTAATTGATCCACTCTCCTTGAAGTTCCTGATGATAAATGGTTGAATGGGTTGTGATCTTACAAGCAATATAAGTAGCAAAGTATGCAAACAAAAAGTAATGTAATTTAGTCTGAATACACAATAGTCTTGCGATTGAAGACCTCAAAATGGTTCTTAACCTAAAAAAACTGTTTCTGTGTCATCTATCAATGACTTCTAGTGCTTTTTTACCCATGCCTCCAAAAGTGGGAAGGTATAAATCAAACTATGTGGAAGCACTTTATCAGGGAGAGTAGCACACACATTACTTTTGTAAAGTAGCACTGATCAGTGTGTTCAAAACCGAGAAGAGTGCACTCACACCATAGAAAATTAAATCAAAATCACATACACACTATAAAATTGCTATTTCATATTTCTGGTCAATAAAAAACAATATATCTCAGTTTGTTTAAAGTAACTGGGAGCTGAATGGTCAGGAAGATCTGTCACACTGTATTTTAAGATTTTAATAACACTATAAAATTAACAACTATTATTTATGCTTATTAAAAGGGTTACATGCATTACGCTACATTATTAGCTAAGGATATTCTCTGAGTGAACAGCAAAGCACTGTTGTAAGTCTCTCTGTAAGTCTCTCTGTAAGTCTCTCTGGGCAATGCCATAAATGTAAATGTAAATTATTAAAACTGTTTACTTTGGTATTTATAAGGTACATCTTACAAGTTGCTCAGTATCAGACAACACTCAGCGTTAAGGTACTTGGATCGGATCGGGAGATGACATAATGGTTCAGGAAGTCTCTGATTTTAGCAACAATACAGGGTATGTTATGTAATGGATTTGTGTACTCTGAAATACTCCCCCTGCAGGTGTCTATGTGTATCGGCTTTCTTTCTAATTAGCTTTGCTGTTTATTTTTAGTGATTGTAGTGAATAGAGTGCATGCACACTCACAAGCCACTGCCTGAAGCAAGACATTATTCATGTGTTGTCTGAATAATGACAGACTACAGTCCATCTGTTTCTCTGCATACTTTGCAAACCTCCTTTCGCCTTCTGTTTTTCAGCGGTCAGGACCCCACAGGACCACCACAGAGTTTAAAGACTCCAGCAGCACTGCTGTGCCTAATCCAGTTGTACAAGTCCTACACACACTAGCACAATGCCATGTCAGTGACACTGCAGTGGTGAGACCCACCTAATACCTGCTCTGTGGTGGTCTTGTGGGGTCCTGAGCATTTAAGAACAGGGTTAAAGGAGGCAAACAAAGTACACAGAGAACACAGTACACAGACTGAGTGCAGTCTGTAATTATAGAGCTAGAAGTGCTCCTTTATGGTAAGAGGAGTTGATAAAATGTAAACTAGCAGCACTTTGTACCTACATTTTGTGGCTCTATTGAGAGAACAATTGATCAGTTTGGCTTGGTATCAGATGATACTCACCATTAAGGTACAATGATCAGATTGGGAGGCAAAAAATCCTTTTAAGGTTATATAAACATGTAGAAATTCTTCTTTGTGGAATACCAGCCTGTACAGTGCAATGAAAACAGAAGGACGTGCCCCTAAATTCTGACATATAGTAAAAGCTAGTTGGGACCTGTGAGCATTGTACCTTTTACTGTTTGTAGGTCTGCTTTCATGTTGGTTGAGATTAAGAGACTCAGAGCAAAGATGATTTTAGAGTTCACACTCACATGTCACGGCCTGAAGCAGCACATGACTCATGAATGGTGTTCTCTGAATAATGGGATTCACTCATGTAGGGTGGCAGCAGCATTTAGGAATACCACGGTATGAAAACACAGTGTTCTGTGTCCATATTGGGAAAAAAAAATATTGAACACCAATTTCAAAAAGCAAAGCAAATCAAAATCTAAAATTTGTAAAATAAATAAATAAATGAAATAATCAGTCAGTTAATGGTGAAAATCTTCAGCAGATTAATCCATTTAGAAAATACTCATTAGATTACTGTAACATAGTTCATAGTTTTTTGTTTCAAAAGATATAAAAACACTTTATATCTCAGAAATCATGTTGAGAATTGATCATCCAGAGTGTTTTTGAGCTAAACATGCAAAGATTTTGATGAATTTAATTTAGAGTTATTTGTATTGATTAGATTGACACTGATACTTATAATAATAAATGTAAATGAAAATATAAATAAAATTCTTGACAGTGGTCCAAATAAAATAAAGAAAAGATATAATTCCTTTGTTACGATTTCTGAACACTGTGTGAGCAAAGAAAGAGAGCAAACAGCCCCTCCCTTCTCATTTTCCTCTGTAACCCAATATCTGGGTAACTGATGTCATTAACCCCGCCCCCTCTCACATGTACATGTGGACGGAGCAGTAAACATGCACTGGAAGACTCCTTTGGCATTTGAACTAATTCATCACACGATAATGAGATGGTAAGAGAGTGTCTTATAATTTGCAGTGATATGATTGGCTGATTGACGTATAACCCCAGCTTTACATTCTGAAATTCTGATTAAAGCTGACCTGAAAACCCCACTCTTCCTGCGTTTGAGCCTCTCATTGTGTTCTATTCTCATACAGTCCCCATTTCTCTGTAGGTCTCAGTCTGTAGTCATCACTGTGGTGTGTCATTCATCCTGACTTGGGATCTGCTGTCCATGAAAGCATGCTATTGTTCACCTTCTAACAACCGGGTTGTTCTTGGACACGCAGTGTGTCCACATCTGCCATGTCCTGAAGTGGCGCATCCTTGTCCAAACTATTACATATCCTTAATGCATTACAGTGACGCAGTGTTTGTTCTCCTGCAGGATGCTGAGTGATACACAAGCCAGTTGTGTTTGATTATCTCCTTCTTCAACAATGCAGTGAGGTCATTAGGACCCCTGGCCATCTTGACCCTCTTCTGACACCGTGTTCAATGGGGTTCGGGTGCTAAAAATCGCAATGGCCTAAATCTTCCAAGCTAAGGTTTGTCACACTCTGTGTATGCCCTCAAACCATTGTGTATTTATGTTCCCCAGAGTGAAATGTCAAGACACTGCTTTTATTGCTGCTGCTTTGCCCTCCCCTTTGACCTACATGCTTATTCACACTCGTGCTACCTGCTGGGTCTGACCTGGGCCAATATTTGGTTGACCTGGGATGGTGGTCCAGAAGAGTGGGAGTCTACAGTTTATTACAGTGCTATAGTTGGAGCTTCAGGGTGTAGATCAGGATGGTCACACACTGAAAGAATGCTGATATGTGTTTATCTTTCACTTGTTTAGCTGATGTCTCTAAGCCCCTTGAGATTCTTTGAGCAGCTTTTAAGTCCCCAAATGACTGATACGAACATTTGAAGCTGATTGTGATTGGCAGTTCACACTCTCTCTCCATCTTATGTAGGTCTTGGGTAGATTTAAATCACGTCAAAGGTTCATACGTGATGCTTTCTTATGTGTCTTCTGAAGTCTGCTATTAAAGTTCGTGTCCTTTTATACCAAAATAGTTGTTTTTAGTTTCTAACATCTCTTTGATCCTTAGAATTACAGCAGTGTGGTGTTGTTAAAGCCCCCTTAAGAGTTATGGGAATGATCAAGGTATTTCGCCCCCTGATCTGATCCATGATTCTTAATGTTGAGTATTAACCGATCTGATCTTTAGGTTAATATTAAGAATACAGTGTAGATAAGATGTGCCACTGAGTTAAATCTGAGTTAAAGCTTTATTTTTTGTACCAGTTTAACGTAAAATGAGACTTTCAGTATAACGAGACATTCTGGACTCTTTCTGACATTCTAGCTACTTTTCGTAAAATGTTTTATTGGGTATTTAATAAATTATTATGCACTCTGGGCTTGGGCTGGCTGATATACTGATATTTCTGCTCACTGGCACTGCCCTACCCTCTGCTCCCAGCTGCTCCTCTACTCTGCTCCCCTGCACTCCTGCTCACGTTCCTAAATACACGGAGGGGACATTTCCTCTTTAAACACACTAAGTTTAAATATAGTAAAAACGACAAAGGAGCGTGGGGTGCACTAGTACACACTCTGGACTGATATCCTTGTGTTCTCTTGACTTTGTTCTCGCCAAGTAACTAGAATGTCTACAATGTCCTTCCCAAGAACACAAGCCCCTATTTAGTGTTCTTGATATTGAGAAACATCTCAAGACTTGGAAGTGGATTGAAATGAAGATAGACAGTACCTGATCCATTAAGTTGATGTGAAGGCGGTGTATTAGATGGTGATTTGTTAGAAGCAGAAAAATGGGCAACCACAAGAATCTGAGACACTTGGACCTGCCTGTGATTGCAGGTCTTGTGGGTGTTCCTGGCATACTGTGGTCATGTGATTGATGCACATGTGGAGTGAAGGTTAGCCCATAATATTGGACAAATTCTGTATTTTCTATTGACACAAAATGGGGCAGCACAGAATATTAGGCTGGTGGTTTTAATATAATAACTGATCAGTGTTTGAGTGACCTCACAAAAACAATGAGGTTTAGAATGGTCTGGATCTGGAGAATAAGTGATACGTCTGCACCTTCTGAAATCCATCTGTCCATTCATCTTCTCGACCACTTCTTTCTGGTCAGTGTTGTGGTGGGTCCGGAGCCTACCTGGAATCATTGGGCACAAGGGAGGATTTCTAGGTGCAGTTTAGCATGGCCAGAAGGAAACCTGTGAGGACAGAGAAAGAACACTCCAGACTTTTGAACAGTGACCTGGAGTGGCCCCTGGCTCAACCCCAGGCCCCTGTAGCTGTGGTGCCACTGTGCTTCCTCAAATGTGAGGGAAATTCAGTTTCTAATAGAAACATTGCCACAGGTTATATTGTGTGATCTGAATAATAACAGTTCTTTAAGCCTTGCCTTTAACTCTTAGTACCCAAGTTCTGCACATTGCAGGCAGTAACCTTCATAACTCAGGATCAGCGTAACCTACATGATACACATATCATGAACTACAAATCTTACCCTGTCTAAGCCTGGTAGTCTCATTACCAGCTCAGAAAACAGCTCATTTCCTACTGGATTAAATCCAAGTTTAAATGCCAAAGTAGCCACGCAGTGCATGTTCACAGCTCTGTCGACTTGTACAAACTCAAACTGCATGCAGGCTTATGATGTCACTGACACATCTGCTCTTATACTCTGGTGTACTGAAGTAATGTTACTTCGCTGGTGGACATAATAGTAACAGTAGCAGCTAATCAGGGTTTGTGTAAATTTCTACATAGTTGGTGACGGTAGGGTGGGAAACTAGTCCAGTTTCAGTACCTGGAAGGTGGGCACTCAATGTGAAGAGGTGGCCAGGGAGCTCAGGGTCCTTCTCAGATGGGGCAGAGGAGCTCCAGGTTAGCATTGCAGTGATCACATGAAGGAGTCAGACGGCAGCACAACCTCCCAGTTTACCACAAGTCCCATGAACCCTTGGATCTGTAGCCTGTAACAAAGCTGAGACATTAATTAATAAATGCTTCACTGAACAAGTGAGTTTTCAGCCTAGACTTGAAGAGCTTGACTGTGTCTGAGTCCTGAACATGATCTGGAAGGTTATTCCACAGCTGGGGGGCTTTGTGAGAAAAGGCTCTTCCCCCTGCTGAAGCCTTCAGAATTCTGGAAACTAGTAGGAAGCCAGCACCCTGTGCCCTAATGGGAGATTAGATCTTGCAGGTACTCAGAAGCAAGCCAGTGTAGTGCTTTTTATATATATATATATATACATAAGTAAAATAATTTTATAATCAATATGGAATTAAACCAGAAGCCAATGCAGTGCTGATAAGATTGATCCTTATATATAAATAATAAAAATAATAAAGGACATTCAGGTTGCTTTTTATTTGCCTGTGAAATATTTTGAAGAACTTAATATTATGAAAAATATCCTTGCCATTCTAATCATTACAAATAACTCATCAAAATTGTTACATTTTCAGCTCAGAAATACATTGGATGATCATTTTGCAACAGGATTCAGTGCTTTTAGTCCTTATAAGCCATTAAACAGTCATTTTATGATCAAAATCATTTTACATCTCAAATAAAGACAAATGCTGTAATTACTTTTCTATTATTGGTCGATTAAAAGTATGTCAAACTAATAAAAACAACCCACAAAATTGGCCGAGAGTTCAAAAGGTTCAACTTGAATCATCATTCAAGACCTCAACACACAAGAAATGTCATGTTTTCTTTTCAGCCTAAATGTTCATCACTGACAGAGTCATAGTTAGTGTCTGAAGTTGCTTCATTTGTTTTGCTGAAGTAATGGAAGCTTAGACTCCGTCAGTCAGCACTGTGCAGACTGCCCTTGCCTCACACTGCCTGGGGCTGTTGCCTAATCCGTGTCATAATGTCTGTAAAAGTACAAACTCATATTCTGAATAAAAGAATTGAGCCAACCAGGTGCCTCAGGAAGATCCGGCTGCCTTTGTAGTTAATGAACAGTCCCAGTTGATTAGATGAAGTAACTGAGAGTGACGCAGTTGTGTAATGTTTATCTTAATGTCTACCTACACACTTCCTCTTGCTCTGGACCTATAGGTTATGTTTACAGTATCGACCGGCTTTGGGAGAGTAAGTTTAATATTAGCCTACAGTGTAAGATGACGTCGTGGTGTGTGTTTCTTATTGGTTTAGTTAGTACATAACTAAGTACATAACTGTGACTCACCAGCTGCGGAAAAAACACTGAAAAACTCAGAGACCAACAGTCACCTATTTCATTTCCAATCAAAATGGCCTTTAACCTTCAGAAATCTAGGCCATATTTGTGGGATGTTTTCATAGATTTGTGTACTTTCATTCATCAAAAAATTAGAAACATTTTATCTATTTATATGCCAGATATTTTCGGTAGATCCTCGGCTGTCATCCAGAGTTTTTGAGCAATACTTTTGCGGAGTTATTCTCTCGTCTGGTAAATTTGCCACATTTGTGTTTTCCTGACGGTGGCACGGTGGTGCAGTGGATAGCGCTGTTGCCTCACAGCAAGAAGGACCTGGGTTTGATCTGGGATGGGATGACCTGGGAAGTTACTGTGTGGAATTTGCATGTTCTCCCTGTGTTTCCCCCACAGTACAAAGACATGCATGGTAGGTCAATTGGTGACTCTAAAGTGGCCCTTAGTGTGTGGATGTGTGTGTGTGTGGGCGCCCTACGATGGATTAGCGCCCTGTCTAGGGTTGTTTCCCGCTCTTGCGCTCAGAGTTGCCGGCTGGGCACCGGCTCACCCGTGACCCTATTCAGGAATAAGCGGTTCCGAAAATGGATGGATGTGTTTTCCTGACATATACAGTACCGACCAAAAGTTTGGACACACCTTCTCCTTCTCAGTTTTCTGTATTTTCATGACTATTTACATTATAGATTCTCACTGAAGGCATCAAAACTATGATTGAACATGTGGAGTTTTGTATTTAACAAAAAAAGGTGAAATAACTGAAAATGTGTTTTATATTCTAGTTTCTTCAAAATAGCCACCCTTTGCTCTGATTACTGCTTTGCACACTCTTGGAATTCTCTCAATGAGCTTCAAGAGGTCGTCACCTCAAATGGTTTTCCTACAGTCTTGAAGGAGCTCCCAGAAGTGGCTCATTGACAGAAATCCAAGAGTGTGAAAAGCAGTAATCAGAGCAAAGGGTGGCTATTTTGAAGAAACTAGAATTTAAAACATGTTTTCAGTTATTTCACCTTTTCTTTGTTAAGTACAGTAACTCCACATGTGTTTATTCATAGTTTTGATGCCTTCAGTGAGGATCTACAATCTAAATAGTCATGAAACTCCTACACAACCCCTCTCCTGGCAGCACAGTGGAGGCACAGGTAGTGTGTGTTGATACTCTGGTTTCCTACACATGGTAGGTGAATTGGCCATGATAAATTGTCCCCTCTGTGTGACTGTGACTTTGTGTGTGTGGTACCCTGCAATGGACTGTCCCCCTGTCCAGGGGGTATTCCTGCCTTGAGCCCGATTACTCCAGGTGGGCTCTGGATCAACCATGACCCTATTCAGGACAAAGCGGATAAGATAATGACTGACTGACAACCCCTCTCCTTGTTCTGGAGAATCTCTCAAAGCCTGGAAGCACAGAATCCCAGGTCTTTACGTCTAGGTGGATAAAGGATCCAGGAAAGGTAAGGTGAAATAGGGACTCAGAAGCGTTTGTGGACTGAATACTTTTTGCTTTCTGGGTAACCGTCTATCAATCGGGAATAGAGCATCATCCTCATGTGGCTTGAGCTGAGCAACTTGTTTGTTTGTTTCCTTTTTGCAGAGGCAGGGCTGACTAAGAATACCAGACATTTTTCCAGCTCTTTTTCCCAGCAGACCTGAGAGCTAGTGGACTGTGAGGAAGCTTTCACTGAATTTTATAAAAAAGTGTATTTTAATGGTGGGAGCTGAGAAGTTATGAGATTTTTATATGATATAAAATTAATGTAACGTAGTACACCTCTCTACTTAATCTTCACGATTGTGTATTTTTACAATAGCTCATCACACTTCTTAATGTGCTGAAGAGCTTCTTTACCCAAGCAGTGTTTGGCCTCCGGGCTTTAAGCCAGTACAATTACATCACTTGGCTCTGCACCTCTCTTCTTTACACAAAGAGTTTGTTCATCACTTGTCTTCATGGCCCTGATTTAGTGTTGTTTCTTCATGTCACAACATCCATTTGTGCAATCAATTTGTTGCACTGGCTCCTCAGTGAAGACACGTAAAGAACATTGCGGGTTCAGACTTGGCTGCTCTGCCCCAATTCGCTGAATCATTAAGGTATGCTTTATGTTTGCGGTCCGCTGACTGTGATCTGACGACACTCCCTTTTCCTGGCCTCCTCCAGGCTGTGTTGACTGCTTTCTGAGTCTATAGGTCAGCATTGAGGGGACGAGGACTGTTGAAACAATGATGTCATGTTCGGTCAGAACGCTTGCTTATTCTGGACAGGTGTTGTCTTTGTGAAATCGCAGTGCCGTGACCCTGACTGTGCTTGAATGGCGAGATTTTGTGAACAGGTTTTAACCCCTTCAGAAACTTCATGGCAGGTCACATGTTTCAAAGTTTACACAGGAAGAGTTTTCCCTTTACTCCAGATGTAGCTGATCAGTCGAGACATGTTTGGAGTCGGCTTCTCTAGTTTTTTGGATACAAGGTTGTTGTTGCTAAATAATATTAGAAGTCTAGAGGCCAAACCACCTATTAGCATTGCGTATTACATGCTTGAATCTACACACACTTGCCCCAGTCCTCGTCAATTGGTTAATCAATCTCATCTATACTTGCTTATGATGTTTCCGATATTGGATGACGTGCTCTTTTCTGTATATGTTGTATAGCAGCCAGTGTAAAACCTGAAATTTGCTTGTATTTGATCACTGCTAATAACAGAATTCCAAAATCCAAATTTCAGTCTACTACTATTGTTTTTAAGGAAAACTAAAAGGAGCTACAAGTGGCTCTTTGAGTGATGTCATACAATCACCACCTCTGGTTTCATAATGAAATTATGTGTTTGTACTGAGGATGATTGCGTGACTATCAGTCAGTGTGATACACTGTGATAGTGTGATAGTCAACGTGGACAACGTTAGCTGATGTAACACAACTGGCAGTTAGTTTTCTCTTCTAAGCACATCAGCTGTAAAGTGACATTGCGTTAATGTTAAAGTTTGAAAAATGTGAATGTGAAGTCCTAGCTTGTAGGTGGAAAATAGAAATGAATAAACTGGAGGGAATGAATCCATGTGTGCTGTCACTGTGGTCAGCACCAAGATCAGTGGTTTGTTGTCATGCATCACACGTCCAGTGTCATGGTATGGGGTCCAGTTTCATATGATGCCAGATCAGCTTTTTCATTACAGGCACTTTGACAACCCAGCATTACGTTAATGAGGTCCTGCAACCAGTGGTCCTACCTTTTCTAAACATACATAAATTCAATATCGTGGGCAGTTGCATTGGCAGTCCTACAGGGGTTGGACAATGAAAGTGAAACACCTGTCATTTTATTGTGGGAGGTTTCATGGCTAAATTGGAGCAGCCTGGTGGCCAATCTTCATTAATTGCTCATTGCACCAGTAAGAGCAGAGTGTGGAGGTTCAATTAGCAGGTAAGAGCACAGTTCTGCTCAAAATATTGCAATGAACACAACATTATGGGTGACATACCAGAGTTCAAAAGAGGACAAATTGTTGGTGCACGTCTTGCTGGCGCATCTGACCAAGACAGCAAGTCTTTGTGATGTATCAAGAGCCACGGTATCCAGGGTAACGTCAGCACCACCAAGACGGACGAACCACATCCAACAGGATTAACTGTGGATGCAAGAGGAAGCTGTCTGAAAGGGATGTTGGGGTGCTAACCCGGTTTGTATCCCAAGAAGAATTGACGCTGTATTGGCCGCAAAAGGAGGCCCTAGTACACCATACTAATAAATTGTTGTGGTCTAAAACCAGGTGTTTCAGTTTCATTGTCCAACCCCTGTATCCTGGAGTGTGGGATGCCATTGGACACACTATCTTCCTTCCCAAATTGTAATCGGACATTTCCTTCTGGGTGCAATGACTGTATTGATGAAGAATTGATGAATTGATGAATGCAGTTGGTTTCTTTTAGACATAGGCATTTATATAAAGGTAAATCATACAGTTGCAGATGTGTTGGATTAATTTTTTATGGTGATATTGCAGTTTATTCCTACATTTTGTCCTCCTCTGTTTTGACAGTGTCTTCGTCAGTTGACTCGGGAGCTTGCTGGCTGTCAGTGTCTCAGCTTTGCCCTTCACTTCTCTCTTTGGGGAGCAGTTGACAGGCCAGTGCTGAGAGCAGTGTTTCCATATGCGCCTGTCATGTGTCTGTGGCTTCCCTCCTGGAGCAGCTGTGTTTTTTTCTTCTCCCCTCTCCCTTCTCCTATTTTGCTGGAAAGAAAACATCACCAAACAGAGCTGTTAAAAACACTGGCGCCCTTTGCTGCAGTGGCTCTGGATCTACGCTCTTGGCTTTATTTTCCTCGTCTCACTTTAAGGGTTTGCGGTTCTTGGTTGATGCGATTAGCTCATGCAGCAGCAGGGTGTACCGAGCTTTCATCTCTATATGTGCTGGTGTCAGAGGAAAGGGCCTCACCTCTCATTAAACTCAAAGCATTAAAAAGCAGCTGTATTAAAGGCAGAGGACAACTCCACAAGGGGGCGCTCTTGCACTGTGTGTGCATACGTCATTGAACGCTTGACTTTCTGCAGTCATTGGTTGAACATATACTGTGAACAAGTGCTAAAGAATTATAAACGGCGTTATTCTTTATTCTTTTTGGTTTCTGTGGGTTATCTCAGCTTGAGTGTTCAGTGGCATGCAGGGAAGGAATGCGCATTCGGTATTGTTGAACATTTTGGAGCCACTTGTAATATCAATCATTATTATAAGAGAATTATTATAAAGAAAAAGAAATGGGAGGGGTGGAAACAGGCCATTTTATCCATTGTTAGAGCAGATTTAATGGCATATAGACAGAACCGAAATTAGTATCAACATCAAATCATCAAACTTTATTTGTTTAGCGCTCTTCAGAACTGCTGTTGTCTCAAAGCAGCTTTACAGAAATAAAAAAATAAAAAGGTTAACAGCACAGGAATAAAGGATAAGAAATAGACCCTCTAAGTAGTAGAGAAACACTGTTACACATAGTCCATAAACTCCTGCGAGATCCTCAATCCAGCTCATCTGGATTCAAATCGTCAAATCATCAAGTCAAATCGTCTCTGATCCATTGGGTGAAGGAGGGAGGGCATTGATTGTCCAGTTTTTTTAAAAGCAGCCTCCTGGCCACCAACGACAAGCATATGAAGTCTCAGAAGTGGACAATGGTAGGGATTGAGGTGGAATTCCATTGGCGCAATCAGAGGAGAGGGATGCATTGATCCAGGACCTCGGACGTTTTTGTAAAAATGTGTGTCCAAAAAGAATGTAGTGACAAACGAGCCCAAAACATATGATGAAAGCAAAGTGTGAACCACATCTGTCACACAAAGGGCTTATATTAGGGTAAATCTGGGAAAACCTTCTGTTAGATCAATAAATACTGTACTGATATTGAGTTGAATGGAGTAAATTTTTGATGTGTAATTTTATCAGGATTGGTGATGTCATTTATATGGCTGCAGCTTTAATACTGAAACAGATGCTGCCTACATGTAGAGATAGAACTAAGACACACCCCTGTGAGCTCAGTTGGAAAGTTAGATTGTGTGTACCTTTGTTGCACACATTGCTGACACAGATGTGCAAATGCACCCACAGCTTATCTAACTCCTTATCTAAGTCCTGCTTCTGTCTTGATAGAGATGGCCAACAAATCTGTGTGTGGAGGCACTGTGGTCAGCCCTACCATCAATGGTTTGTTGTCATGTGTCACATGTGTCGCACCAGAAAACTGATTTGGAATTTTTGGAATTTCCAACTGAGAATACTTTATAGAACTATTGCCAGTAGAATGGGCGTCTCTGGAGCAGATAAAAATGAACCAAGTCAAGTAGCTTTCCCTGGAGAGTAGAGACAGTTACTCTAACAAATTCTGGATACATTTTTTTTAAAATAATCCTTATTTCAGAAGAAACAATGGATGAGCAAGTGTCCCAGTACTTTTGTCCGTATAGTGTATATACGAATGAAGTGCCACTGCAGAATTTGGTAAGAAATCATTTCCATACAGTGCCTCATGAGTGTGGAATAACATCCACAATACATCACTTTTAACCTCGATTAGCAGCCTAAAGGTTAGAGAAACAGCTTTGGGACTGGAAGGTCATGGGTTCAACCCCCTGTGAGGGAGGGGGGGAGGAACAGAGCTTTCTTCTCTTTCAGTGGTCACAGCTGGGGTGGCCTTGAGCAGGGCACTGAACCCCCAAATACTGCCTACTGCTCCAGGTGTTTTCTCGCCCCTAATTCACTAGTGTGCGAGTGTGGTCACTAGCATTGGTGTTTAAATGCAGAGCTTGAAACCTGCTGTACTGCTGTGTTATAACTATAAAGTGTGTTTCCAATCAAACTCTTAGCTTTATTATATCTCTGTTTCACCGCATGGCTTATTATTCCATTACTACAGTGACTACAGTGCGCAATAAATATAAATATATAAATAATATAAAGTGTGATAAACCTTTGGACAAACAGATGGGCTACTCTTCACTTCCCACATGCACAAACAGAGGAAGGTGTGGGCAGAGACGATACTGTTTATATTGAGTTTTGACATTTTAAAATGCATTTTGGGAATACTCGGATGTTGAGATTTTCTTTGGGAGTGACAAGGATTAGAAATGAGCAGATCAGAGGGACAGTGAAGGTGGAGCAGTTTGGAGATAAAGCCAGAGAGGCCAGGTTGAGATGGTTTGGACACGTGTTGAGGAGGAATAGGGGATGTATCGGACAAAGAATGTTGGAGATGGAGCTGCCGGGCAGAAGGAGAAGAGGAAGACCTCAGAGAAGGTTTATGGGTATAGTGAAGGTGGACATGGAGATGGTTGGTGTAACAGTAGAGGAGGCAGGGGATAGGGCAAGATGGAGGCAGATGACCCCTAAAGGGAGCAGCTGAAAGAAGAAGAAGATGATATTGGGAATACTCGACAAGATGCTCTGACCTAGCTATCATAATTCGGCCCTTTTGAAGAGGTTCAGATTCTTATGCTTACAAATGTTGTCTACGTCGAACACATCAGCTTCGAGAACCGATGGTCTAAAGAGTTTATCCTGCTTTTGTTGGAGACATGGCCTCTACTGTCCAGGAAAGACTTTCAACTACATTTTGGAGCATTGATTTTGATTTGATTGCATTCAGCAACATTTCATCCCAAAAGTCTTGGACAGAGCACCATTATTCCAGAGAACACAGCTCCACAGCTCAGTGCTGGGTGGTTTTGTAGCCCTCCACTTCATAGCTGCCATTAGGCATGGTGTCAATAGGTTTATCTGCTCCAGATCCAATTCTGTTGGCAGTTCTTATCTACAGGGATTAGATTTGCTGTGTGCATTTGCACATCTGTGTCAGCAATAGGTGCAACTTAAGTAACTGAATGCATTTTTTAAAATGGGTGTCCACAATCATTTGGACATATAGTGATTGTGCAGCCAGACAGGTTTCAAATCATTCGAGGATATTGATCTTGTAATGATAGTGTAAACAATGTGAAGGAATCAGGACTTTTGAATGTCACTGTAAAACTCAGATGTGGTTGTAAAGCGTTCTAGCCGGTTCTGTTTGGGTGTGTGTGTGAGAGAGGAGACAGGAATGCTTGAGCACATCGAGGGCTGATTTGTAACAGTTGAGGACTCATGGGAGCAGAGCCAGATCACACGGGCTGCAGCTGACTGAGAGCTGGAAGGTCTCCAGAGGGAGAGAAAGAGAGGGAGTGGGGAGCTCACAGGAAGCACTGTGTCAGCGCCCATGTGGAGAAAGTTAGCTGTGGTGCTGAGCGTGGGCCAGGTGGGGAGAACTGGAGACCCTAGATGGCCTTGAAGCACACAGTTAAAGGAGGGCCCTTATGATGTGCGAGAACAGTTCTTTAAAAGAAGGCTAAAGCTCACTAACACTGCAATAACTGAACACTGAAGCCAAATGTGTTCTTGTCTGAAGTTTACTTATATTAAACTTTCAAACTCGAGGCCAATTTCGTGGGATGTTTTCATAGTGTGACATACTTTAATTAGAAAAGTATTTATAGGAGACAGTCACTGTTATTTTCAGGAGATGGTAGGTAATCCTCTCTGTTTGAGATGCAAATGTTCAGAAAATGTACATATTTTTATGAATTTGATCATGTTTTGAGATGTCATTTAATGTGCCTAATTTGTTTTTGCTTATAATTAAAACATTATATTACTAAGAAATCCTGTTGGAAATTGATTATGCAGAGTGTGTTTGATGCAAGAATTTTGATGAGCTATTTGTAAGTTCTTCAAAATATTTGACAGTACAAAATAAAATAACTCAAACTACCTGAATGTACATTATTATTTTTGTTATTCATGTATGTTTATCCTTAAGTATTATCCTTTTTTAGGACTTTTATTCTGAAGTTTGTGCACTGTGTACACTGTATAACCCACTTTTCTGATGTCTTTCATGTCTTTTCAGATGGCTGCTACTGCAGTTTTTAGCTATGCTAACTTTTCTCCTGTTCAATAGATAAGTTGGTTGTACAGCGTCAAGAACCTCCAAGAGGTTCTCGTCAAGAAATTGTTGAGTGACGTTCTGGTTGTCATTGTGTTCAGACATTTTGAGTACACAATGGGCAGCTGTGCCCTGGTGTTTAAGGAGCCATTCTTGTGACGGGAAGGTTGCCGGTTCAAGTCCCTGAACTGGCAGGACATGACTGAAGTGCCCTTAAAGAAGGAACTTCACTGTGTGCTCACTCCCCCTAGTGTGTGAATTCAATGTATGTTTCAGTGCATGGATGGGTTCAATGTGGAGGACAAATTCCCAGTTTACATTAGCTCCCATAACGTTTTTGTATAAAATCTCCATTCCAAAACTAGAGAGACAAACTTCATGAAGCCAGGTACCCATACCAAGGTTGAAGGTGCTCATAGACCCACTTGGCAGCACACAGGGGAATTTATCCTTTAGTACACACAATGGGGCAGTGGGCACGCGTGCCCAGAGTGGGCAGCCCTATCCACAGTGTCGAGGGAGCAGCTGGGGAGTTAAGTGCCTTGCTCAAGGACACTTCAGTCCTTCCCTGCCAGTTCAGGGAATTGAACCGGCAACCTTCCAGCTGGTTCCCTAACCACCAGGCCACGGCTAACATAAGCTACAGTAAGAATGATTAAGGATGTTAGTGTATGATTATGGTTATGGTTAGAGGAAATGGTCAGTTGTATGGAAGGGTACAGTGTGTTTAGTGCACTGGTTTTGAGTACACAGCGCTATCATTTGTTTTCCTCTATCATCATGTGGGGGTGTGAAGGTACCTCGGGGGTAGCCAGACATCTGCTGGCCATGGATCATGTATTACACTCCTTCCATCTCTCAACACTGATGAATTTTGAGTCATCAGCAGTTGAGTTTCGACACTGTTTTGATCTCTATGCCCAAAGTGAACACTGACGTAAAGAAATGAAACAGGTGTTGTGCCACTCATACCTCTCTCTCTATCCCCCCCTCTCTCTCTCCCTCTCTCCCTTCTCCCTCCCTCGACATCTGATTGTCCTATCCTGAAAAGGCCTAGTCTTTTGATGTGTACATGTGTTTGTTTGTGTGTGTGTGTGTGTGTGGTTTTCTCTCCTGTGGCTGAGACTCCATTTACAGATGGGTCCGGGTAGCAGCAGATAGTCTTTGTACTAGTTAGGGCCCCTGCCTCGCCCCATCTGTTTGTTCCACAGATGTGTTCTTAACACAGATCTCCCTGGAGCAGGAGACCCACTACTTTGCGATTGGTCAAAGATTTATTGACCATGAATAAATTACCAATCAGAAGGTTGAACACTGTTTTCCTTAAAATAAAACCAATTGTGTTGCAGCTGAATGTATAAAAGGTTTACAATATGATGTCACTCAATATATTGTCACACTTAATATTATTTTGAGTAGAGATAAGCCCTCTAACCCTGGTTGATCCTAAGACTTGTTATTCAGTAAATAGTAAAGGTTACTAAAGGTTTTTGTTTAGTAAAGAAAATGGTTCTATATAGAACCATGAACACAAAGATCTCTTTGCATAAATAAACTTTTCTTCAGATCATGAAAGCCTTCTTCAGATTGGCGGAGAACATGCTGTAAAGGGCTTTATATAGAACATTCTGCACATGGGTTCTATGTAGTACCAAAATGGGGTTCTACTATCATTACGATGTAGCTTGTAACAATAGTAACTCTACAGCACATTCTCCATTAATCTGAAGAACCCTTTCATGATGTTAAGAACCATTTCTTTAAATGGTCCCACTCACTGGACATCAGAATGTGATCATTGGTTAATCTGAGGTCTTCAGTTCTAGCACTGAAGTCCTAACATGTAAGAAAGCTTGCTTAACTGTTTAACCTAGATAAAAGTATCTTAGATATAAGTCTATGTAAACTCTCAGACTTAAAAACTAATTTTTAATAAATAGATATGAACTAAAGTTGTTTTTTACTAATTCCCCAAAAGGATTAGACCTTCCATACAAGGCCCTGGATGTTTTCCTCTGATGAAATGAATATGGAGTTGGAAAGTTTCGGGTTTAATCTTAAGGTTTAAGAAGTTAAGTAAAGGCTTTTGGTGAAAAGCGGTAAATGACAAGGCAAATGGTCAAGAAATTTCAAGAAATGGTGGTTAAAAAAAAACAGCATTTATTTATTAGTTATTAATTTATTATGTAGTACCTAATTATTCCCAATTCTGAACTGAAATACAGACTAAAACTAACATACGTACTGTACAAGATTCATTTCATCCTTACTTTTTTTTTTTTTTTTTTTTATAAATAACCACTATTAATATGACAAGAAATCGACCCTTTGACACGGCGTATCGTTTGAAAAGCTTGTGAAATGTAGAAGAACATGCAAATCACCCAAGAAAAACGTTTTCTCAGTAACTGCACTTTTCATGGCAACTACTCTACACTGTGCCTCAAGTGTTATGGTCACACATTATTCCTCCAGCATGGCATTTCCTTACCCCACCCTCTAAAATTCCTTCAGCTTGCCACCTAAGCACCTCCAAATATTATCAGCCATGCCTCCCAAAACAGCGTCTCAATGTTCCCTCCCTCCTGATTGCGAAAAGGAAATTTCCCCCTATACGCTTACCCTACATCCGCTCAGGAACAAAGGCCTGCCAAGCATTGTTAATGATCTCCACTACTTCTTATCTAATGGCTCTTTTAGAATGGTATGTGACTAACTTGTAGAACATCAGGTCCTATTGCATTTCATCCGGGATGTTCCAGCAGTCGTTGTCTAATGCGGGGAATTCTCGGATGTACTCTACCTGCCCCATCACATTTGATCTGAACAGTGTGGACCATATTACACCCTGAGATTATTATGATGGGAAGTGCAAGGATTAGCTTATTGTTGGAAAAAGGCTCTGATTCACGCAAGCATATTCCACAAATACACGTCATGATTGGTAACTTCCAGACTTCTTGTTTTGCAATTTTGTAAGACTCCTCCTCTGGCAGACTGACGAGATGACACAACAACTCTAAAGAGCTCGTTTGTTCTCTCAGTGAGGAGAGCAGATACAGTGTTATAGAGCACTCCGTCGAAAGGGGCGGTCTTCTCGCTTACCCTTCAATTTGGGATAATGTCTATTTTGCACTGTTGTTCGTTCTCGAGGGTTATTTCCAAAACTGTGTGGTTTTAAAGCCTCTTTTCTCCTTGGTTTCATCTTATCTTAGTATCTTGGCCGGATTTAATGTCGTGTTCTGACAGTCATGTCCCATCACACGTTGCATTCCAATTCATCCCTGGTGAACTCATCCTTGAAGTACAAATTCTGCAGCTGACTTATGTTGAATTCCATCTGTTATTGTTAATTTTAACCTTAGAACTACTTTATTTATTTATTAAAGTGGCAGCTGCTCATTATATTCTGTGCATATTTAATGATGAATGGACAAACAGAATTGGTGTATCACCTGCCCAATGCCAAGCATCAGCTAGAGGGATACAAAAGCCTATGGGGCAGTGGAATTATATAGACCTTCACCCAAGACCTTTGAGGGTGATGTAGAGTGCCAGAACTGTGATCCAACTTCAGTACCTGACCTCGCTACTGATCTTGTGGCGTAATACAGCAATGTTTCAACATCTAGTGTCCACAACAATACAACAACCTCCTTAATGATATCCTTCATTTAAGGAGAAACATTGGACGACCAGAGGTCTGCAAACCTTGGATGCTGTGGAGTTGCTATAATACAATGCACCTGGTACACTCTATGTCCAAATGTTTGGGGACATCCCTTCTAATGAATTCATTAGCTACTTTAAGTTTAATGCACACACAGCGTGAAGCATCTCTGTAGAGACATATTGCCATTTGAAATGAACTTGAGCAGATGGCACCATGCCTAACGCAAGACATGGGTTAGAGGGTTATAAAGCCCCAAGCATTGAGCTGTGGAGCAGTGGGCCTGTATTCTCTGGAATGATGGTGCTCCATCCAGTACTTCTGGTATGAAGTGAGGTGATCATCCAATATCCTGACCTGACTAAACTTCTTTCCACAGAGTTCAATACATCGTATAGAATCTTATGTTGATTATGATCTAATGAAGTTGCATTATTTAAACAAGCAAGTGTGTAGACGGTCAGTTTGGCTTGGCCCAGTGCAGCATTATGCCCTTAATGGGATTATTCTGGTTATGGGGTTGCAATGGCTCTGGTCCTGAAACATCATAACTGTCTTCAATTTGTATTCAGAAGAAAAACGTTAAACTCTCTTCACAAACCTATTTGGTCGGTTGGGTTTCACTGAGGAACCCTGGAGTCGAGACCCCCGTGTCTATTTTGTTTTCACAAAGAGTGAATACCACTCTCCCTGGGTCCTCCTCGGGTTATTTTTCTTTCCATCTCCCAAAGCGTCCTGGAGAACAATAAATCTCCTCTTCTTTTCCCCAGCTTGTTGTCCACAGATTGTGTTTGGCGGTATGAAGTCCGCTGTGGGGATAGTGGGAGAGAACCAGTACATACGTGCTGTGTTCAGTTCCCAAGCTCGCAATTCGTAGACATTGTCTTTTGTTTCGGCCTACAGCTGAACAAGTGAGAATTGGTCTTGAGAAATGTTATGTTTGAGATCGACAGGCAGTTTGTCAGGAATCCTGAAGCGCATGTGATTTGTGGTTGTTTGTGCAGACGACATGAGGTATCTGAAGAGGGAGCCAACTCGTGTTTTAATGATGTTTGCCCTGGCGGTCCCGTAATTTCCTATCGACTCTCAGACTCCTACAATTTCAGCCTCTGTTTGACAGAAGTCTGCAGGGCCTTTCTGATTCACATTTTTAATGTGTCAAGACTGTTTAGTTTGATTGGTCAGGTGTTTGGATGTGTTAATGCAGCTCTTGTGTTGAGATTTTGGGGAGATCTCTTCCTTCTGGAACACAGTAGAGAAATAAGGTGTTAATCAGGCTCAACCTGATGAACATGAAGAACACTCACTCATTGTTGAAACATGACTGAGAAGGATCTGCTTTTGTCAGGATTATCTTCAACCTGGGGTTCAGTTGTCGAGCTCAGAGGAAGAATTGCCCCATTTCCACCCCTTCCAAAAGCCAAACTGCCACTGTAAGGCTTGACTGAATTATGGCCCACTTTAATAATTTAATAGGAATGAAAGATTGATACCAGCTGCTGGCACATGTTGCCCATTTCATCAAAAATAGATTGGAGTACCAGTAACGTTGTGAAAAATGAAAGGTCCTTAACGGTTCAGAATCTGCGATCCCTTGACATGGATAACTTATTTCTATCATTTCACCACTTGCATGTTGAGTGTTTGTGATGATGTATCTGATCCTAGTTGCTGAGTGAGTTGATCATTAGACTGCTCAGTGTAGTTCAGTGTGTGTGGGGGTGACAGATGGCTTCTTTGTTTCCTCCAGTTAATGTTCATGACTCTGTGTGCTCTGACTGAGACCCAATGCAGCAGCGTATCTCTTGTTTTATTTAAAGAAAACTGTCCTCTTGATTTCTGAGGTTTGTGATATAATAGCATGGAAATAAGATGGTGATGGCAGTGGGGACCGGCTGTGTTAGTTGTGTTTGTTTTGACCAATTTGTGATTGTAGTTTTCTTCCTGATGTATGGAAACTGAGATCTGATTGGCTGGTATTTATTATTTGTACAATGGCATTTATTCATTTTCTCCTTACTCAAGCTTTCTCCTACTCAAGATTCATGATCAGACTTTTGCTTCAGCAATCAGACTTTGACTGGTTTCTTTTTTTTTTTCATGGTCTCCTCAGTTAATCAGACTTTGTCTATTTTTATCACATTGTCTCCTCAGTAAATCAGACTTTGACAATTTTATCACATTGTCTCCTCAGTAAATCAGACTTTGGCTGTTTTTTTTTATCACATTGTCTCCTCAGTTAATCAGACATTGACTATTTTATCACATTGTCTCCTCAGTAAATCAAAATCAGATTTTGACTATTTTTATCACATTGTCTCTTCAGTAAATCAGACTTTGTCTATTTTTATCACATTGTCTCCTCAGTAAACCAGACTTTGACTATTTTTATCACATTGTCTCCTCAGTAAACCAGTCTTTGACTATTTTTATCACATTGTCTCCCCAGTAAACCAGACTTTGACTATTTTATCACATTGTCTCTTCAGTAAACCAGACTTTGACTATTTTATCACATTGTCTCTTCAGTAAATCAGACTTTGACTATTTTTATCACATTGTCTCCTCAGTAAATCAGACTTTGACTATTTTTTATCCCATTGTCTCCTCAGTTAATCAGACTTTGTCTATTTTTATCACATTGCCTCCTCAGTAAACCAGACTTTGACTATTTTTATCACATTGTCTCCTCAGTTAATCAGACTTTGACTATTTTTATCACATTGCCTCAGTTAATCAGACTTTGGCTGTTTTTTTATCACATTGTCTCCTCAGTTAATCAGACTTTGTCTATTTTTATCACATTGTCTCCTCAGTTAATCAGACTTTGACTATTTTATCACATTGTCTCCTCAGTAAACCAGACTTTGACTATTTTATCACATTGTCTCCTCAGTAAACCAGACTTTGACTATTTTTATCACATTGTCTCCTCAGTTAATCAGACTTTGACTATTTTTATCACATTGCCTCAGTTAATCAGACTTTGACTATTTTATCACATTGTCTCCTCAGTCAATCAGACTTATTGAGTCTTGTTTACTGCTGTAGTCAGGGTTTTCCTCTATAGTTGAGTTTTGTTCAGTGTTGTTGTTTTTGTTGTTGTCTGATCTGTGGCTGTTGTTTTTGTCGCGCTCGCGCTTTGTTCGAACGCACGCGCTGCAACTGCGCTCGTGCACGCGGGGGCGAGTCTGAACACACACACACACACGCACGCACGCGGGGCAGTAAGAGACAGGGAGCGAGTTAAACCGAACTCCGCACTTCAGAGGACACTTCTTCAGAGGACACTCCTGAGGACACTCCTGTGGACAGTCTGGTGTAAACCCTCTCTGTAGGGTCTGCTGTTTCTGAAGATTCGTGCTCTTCTCTTTGGAGTGTTTTTTTTTTGGGTTTGTTTGGTGAATAAACCTGTTTTAACTCAAACTGGGAGCTTCTTTTTGGAGGAAGGTGTGGGTTTGAATCAGTTATGAGCGACTGAAGGACAGGAGGAAGGTCTTCACTCTGCTGAATGAAGCTCACAGACATGGAGGACAAACTGTGGATTTTAGAGGACCTGAACATGATGTACATCCGGCAGATTGCCCTGAGTTTACAGGTAAACATACTCTGCTCCAGTATCACAGCTGACTGGGAGCACTGGGACCTGTTAGTGGGCAGATGGGGTGACTTTAGTGGGAAGACTGTGTGATAAGCTGGTGAGGTTCTAGAGCTCCAGGGCTTTAGAAGATGAGGAATGGGTCTCCTTACTGTTCTGCAGCTGGAGTTGGAGTCTGAACATGTGTCTCCTGGGACCCTCTGTGAATGTGTGTCCTGTCGCTGCTTGTGTTTTTGATATTTTGGTTGAGAAAGGCAGCAATGTCCCTTTTCGGAGTCTGGTGGACTTTGGTTGATGGTCCTTTGAAGGAAACCGTCAGATCTTGGGATGAACAGACCAGCAGAAGTGTGAGGTCTGAACTGGTGAGATCACGGTGGTGAGCGCTGGTGCCCTTATCTGAGTACTAACACAAGCGAATAATCGTTAATCATCTGGTTCGTGTTCAGTGCATCTACACGAATGAATCAAATCCGATGTATTTGTGTGAGATTTACAGCTCACAGATCAGCTCTACAGAGATCACGGTAAGATGATCAACACATGAAACATGAAGGAGAAAAACTCCTCCAGCTGGAGGAAGAAACCCTGAGGGGGACCCGTCCTCCTCTGGTCAAGCTACTCATATGTGAGCTGTAAGGGGACATCGGATCACCACGTTTCTACTGTAACGCTCAGGTGTGCGTTGGTGATGTTAGGTGATGTTAGTGCTGGCAGATGGGCAACTAGTCCAAGGCAGGTGAGGAAACTAGTTCAAGTCCCATAAAACTGCACTGCCCTCGGTCCTGAAGCTGTTGCATGATGGCACTATTACTCTGTATCTCTTTAAAGGACTTTCCGTTGGTCACCTTTGAGCCTCTGCCGCTCTGCGTGGTGGGGTTTTTGGATAAGGGTACACAGTTGGCTTCTCACCCCTCCTTACTGAGCTCACACTTCACTACACCCGGGTGTTGCCCTCAGTCTGTTCTCCACACCAAGCGGCCAGGTGGTCCGTCTGGCTTTCTCACTGTCTGCAGACGCCCACTCCATGACCCTGCGTCTGTCGGACACTGCAAGGACAAAGCCACGACACACTTGAATTTGAGATCATAAACTCTGGTCTTGGATCTACATTGGCTGCTTATGGACATCGTGAGGTTTTCTTTCTAACAGGTTAAAATGAAGCTGTCATGAGCTTGCAAGCTGAGCCTTCATAAGTCAACCAGCTTTGGTCCAATTTGACTTTCTATGAGAAGACCGCCTGTTCACTGTTGGACCCTGAGGAGAAAAGGGAGGAAAGCCCTGGAATGATGCCATGCATGCCTGATGAATGTTGCTTTCTTCAGATTGACCGTCAACCCACTTGCTTACAGACTTAATAAAATGATCTTAGTCATCCTCACACTGAGACCCTTTGTAGAGGCTTAGTGTAAAGCCCACTGTCAGAGTTGGAAACAGGAGTTTTTGCTCCTGTTTGAACTGGATCTCTTTGGAATACTATGTACAAATCGGAAATGCATTGTAAATAATTTCACCGCCTGCTCCAAGGCTTTTCCGTTGTAGGTGGAATCCATGAATGAGCTTGAATCAGTCCTGTTTCTTGCAGTGTCCAGAACAGGCTGATTTACTGGTCTGTGCTGTGGACACCTGCAGTGTTTGTAATGAAGAATTTGTATTACTCTTCCAGATAAAACCAGTTCATTCAGGGTTGGACAGGTCTCCCTCACAAAACAGACCTCATGATCTACAGGTTCCCCTTCTGCTCTCTTCTGCTTTACTTTACGATACCCTTGCCTCCTTCATGGAACGCATTCTGTGAGCAGCCTTTTGTTGTTGGAATGCCACAATTCCCAGTTGGCTAAGAGGGGTGATGGGAACAGGAAGTGGTTAAGAAGAGTGAGTGTGAGTCCCAGCTCTTGACTGAAATGATGTCATGCTGTACTTCCCATCGTAACCCAGCGCTTGACTGTATATACATTCATTTTCCGCAGTTTTGGAAGATCCCTTAGACCCTGTCCCAGTAATGACGATGGGTATGTTCATTTATCATATCAACACCCAGAAATGAGGAACGTCACTTTTTCTGTGTACATTGAACGTACTGGTGTAATTGGTGTTTGGTGTTTCAGTTAATGTCCAGTGTTTGGTGTTCAAATCCAGGAAGTGTGCATTTCCCTATATTCTTCAGCAGATACCCTCAGCAGGAAACCCACCAGCTGTGTCCTCATCCTGTCACCTTTCAGTTTGGCATCACTTACTCTTTTACTTAATGCCTAAATGTTGATTTTCACACGTCTATTGTGGTAGTTAGATCCTCTTTCCTTCAGAAAGAGTCTTGTTTAACACACAGATGTGGAGCTTTTTGTTTCATCTTGGGTGTGACAGTATGCATGAGTTCAGGTCTGATGCTGTTTTTGTGATCTGATTTTTAATTCTGATTAATTTATGTTGGATTGTTCATCTCTGTTTATATAATACACTGATTGATTTGGATCTGATTAATTAAAGTAGAACATTTTGCAACACCTAGTGCTTTAACCTCTAACGCGACATAGGCAACAACCAAAAACCCCTAAATCAAGATAAACAACCCAATCATTTGATGGTGGGTGTGTCCATAACAAAAGCCCCACCCATCTACCTACTTCACTGATATGATGGATGTATATGTCTATATATTTGATTGGAAGGGGGTTCTGTTAAAGAGAGCCAGGGACGTAATGTGCAGATTGTAATTAAGTTTTTGGTATTTCGTTGCATATTGTGCAGGTTATGAATGTCATGTTCCTCAAGTTAACCTTTCACACAAATTCATAAAAAAATGTAGGAAAAAAATCTTAATGCGTTTCACTTGTTTACTCGGACTAACGGCTGTACGGGCACAGTAGCCCCTCTGTGCCTACAGGGAAAGCGTTTCCCATGTATTCCTCCTGAAGCTGCATGAGAGTCTGATGTGTGTGTGTCCTGCTCAGCAGGGGTTCTGCCCTTTAGCTCTGCGGTCTCCTGGAGGACTGCCTCTGTTGGACCTACCTCTGTTGTTGTTGATGGTCAGATTTACTGATGAAGGATTAGTTGCAGGGAAGCTCTCCCGTTCGCAGTGTGGTTTGAGGAGATTACACTCGGTCTGAATTCTTTGGGATGTATTTGACTTTAGATAAGGACTAAGGATGGGAAACGGGGTAAAGATGAATTGCTTATTTTTGTCGATATGCTATTTGAGGAGCTGAGGGCTTTGAGAATGCGTGAGATTGGATTAGCGCTCTTATCTCTTGTGGGGTGATGAGATTTCCAACCTGAAAGGTTACCCTCCACCCAAGAAAGGTTTTGAAAGTGCATGAAGAACCCCAGATCTTTAATGCACCTTGGACTGTGATCTACCTATGCCCATAATTCACTTATGGTTGTTGAGCTTTCTTTGGAATCAGTTTCTTAAAGAGACACTTCACTCTGGCACTTCATTACTTTTGCTTTGTAATACTTGAAATAACGTTTTGCAAGGCCTGTAAATGTAGAGGTCACACTGCACGTAGGAGAACTTCTTTTTCACCTCAATGTTGGTTCAGCTGCAGGGGTGTTTAAGCAGCTTTATCACGGCTTCATCTTCGTCAGGTCATGCTGACAGAACTTTGTGGTTGCTTTGCGTCCCATATTTAATGCTTTAGGCATGAAGTCTTTTCTTCGTCACCTACGCAAATAGCCTGTCCATGAACATCGTGTTTATTTTGACTTTAATTCTTCCTGTTTGGCTTCTTGTTTACTGGGTTGCGATGTAAATGTGACTGAACTCTTTGTGACTTGACTTTGTCGCTTGCTGCAAGCTTCTGGCACTTCTTGCTCCCTGCCTGTGAGGTGGGATGTTTGGGAGGCAAAGGCTGCTGGAGAAAGAGGGCATTGTGTTCGATCACCCACGCCCCTTCCCAGCCCCCTGTGCCCCTGGCCTGGGCTCTGGCGTGGTCAGAGTGGGGCTGAAAGGACAGTCTGTGCTGAGGAACCAGCCAAATGCCTTGACTTGAGCCAGTTTCCTTTGAAAAACAGCAACCCAGGAGCCAGGGTGTTGGAAGAGACCACAAAGCTCCTAGCAGCATTCGGGTGCAGTCCTGCTTCTCCATCTCCGGGCCCCATAACCAAACCTGGCACAAACAAATCAGCCTACCCTAGCTTCCCTTAGGCTTCCTTCGCACACAAGTATGCCTCTGCTGGGCCGGAGAAGAGCCTCTTTAGTGTGAGCTAGAGCTGCAAAAATTCATAGCTGTTTAAAACTGTCGTTTACCTCAAGGTGTTATGTCTTGGGACGTAGCATGAAGCACCTTTTTAAGAAGTTATGTATTCCAGCAGTCTCCATTATAGTATACATCACCCTACAAGGCCTAAACATGTTGAAGTATGGATCTTGTCAGGGTATGTCCCAAACAGCAACTTGTAAAAACACTGCAGTGTGGTAGACGTGGTTTTATTGTAGAGTCTTTTTTCTGCATGTCTGCATTTGTGGAAAGGGTCTAGTCCTTGCTGTGCTGTATTGGTGCAAGAGCAGCTCAAAGAGTGTGTAAATGACTCTGTGTGCTATCTGGAAGAAGTGTGTATGGATGAAAAAGCAGTCACTTTAATTTATCTAGGCCAGCCATGACCGACCACGGTCAGCTGCTCTGTCTGAAGATAAACAAACATAATTAGAACAAACCACCAGCGTTTTCTTCCTCGTTTTCCTCTTGAATAAAAGGAAACTCAGAAGGAAATTTGGACCTGCTGACTTCATGCTGAGCCGAGGCAGGGCTGCTTATGTGCTGACCTACCCCTCCCAGGTCTCCCTGCTTGCCTGCTCAGCTGTGTAATTGAATCGCACCTTGTGGTGCTAGTGCTGGACGGAGGGCTGGCCGAAACAGTGGGGGACGTTTTGGCACCAGTCTGAGTGATTTCTTCACCTCATACTCACAAGAGAAGGGGTGTTGGTGCTGGTGGATGGGAGGAGGTGTTAGAAGACTGTTGCAACACTTTAGTGATAATGTGTTCTACAGTGTTTGTTCATCATCAGTGATGTCTGAGTGAAACCTTCTGCCTGCTCTGCTGGGAGACAGTTGAGGTGTGGAGTCCTTAAGTTATCAGATAAAGTTGAAGAGAAACCCTCATCCAACGTAAAGCCCATGAGTCAAGAGGCTTGCTGGTTGAACACATGCATAATTTGTCTGAATGTCCAGACAGTTTTATTGATATAGACATGGCCAGTACTTTAAAAAGCCCAACGTTGAGCGGTGAATCTCCAAATATAGCTTCTTATGGTGTTTTCACACCTATCGTTTGCTTGCTCTGGTCTGAATCAGTTCATGACTTTATGAACTTGGCGAATTTCCCACTTGGTTGGGCTTGTATTGAGACGGGGAAACATTTGGAACCTGAAATGTCAATGATCAGACCTCTCTGGGGTGGGAACAAGAACTTAAATAGGTCTTCAGGACAAGTGCATATTTCTGTGCAACAACAGAGGAGACATTTGTTCATAGCTGTAATAATTAACTGAGCTCTATTCCAGGCGCTGTTGGATAAGGAAGCTACTGAGCTCAAATAAGCTAAAAATAAGCCAAAACAAAACCTGATAGAAAATCAGATCAATGTCAGATTACATTCTTGCCACAAATGAACCTCTTCAAAAGACCACCTTCTCTCAAGGGTCCTGGTGCAGCATTTTGGTCAGTATCCAAGAGCAATTACTGTAATAACACCCATCGAATCGCACCAAGGGTGAACGATCCCGAGTTCAGTTGAACTGCTGATGTGAAAGTGCCCTTAGATTTGACTGACGCTGTGGTCTGCAAAGATTACAACGGGGATTTTAAAATGTGAATAGGTCATCTGTCCAAAAGCACCTAAAAATGAAAAGGTCGGTGGGTTCGCTTGTGCACTTAATGCTCTACAGCGACATCACCGTCTGTTTTTACTAAGCAGAACTAATTGCGTAATGTAATATTCTAGTCGTGTAGATCACAATATCGGATTAAGTCTGCGTTGCTCTATTAAAACACAATTTATTGAGCATTGCAAAACCTGAAACCCCAGTGTTGCCTAATGCAGCAGTTCATTGTGTTCCAGTACTCAGATCTCTGCCAGTACCTGCAAGATGGATGTGCTTCAGCTCAATGTTTCATGTCTTGCATTATCACTAAATGGGTCTATTAGATTTATGGCTTCCCTTAGTGTAAATGCAGTTCCCCTGTGCATGGTTAAGCTGTGTCAGCCTCCAGCCTCATCGATCCTGCTGCTGCCATGTGGGTCTCTGAGAAACACTTTTGTCTGTTTGGAAGGTGCTGAGAGGTGCAGCTTGTTCCTACTTCCGTCTGACGAGGTCGGTGGATTGAACTCTTGGAGGAGATGATGATATTTAATTGGAAGGATCTAAGGATGTTTCAGAGGAGAGTCCCGTTCAAAGCTGCCCACTTTGGGATTGGTACACATAAAGCCTATTGAGTTACACTCTTCGCCTCCTTTGTGAAGCCCCCTTGTTGAGGGTGACGTAGTGGAACTTGAATGCTTCTGGTGAAGCATCCTACTGTGGAATAAGGGCTAGCCAGCTCAGTGGTGGGAGCTGTTAAAATAGAAAAAGGAGCGAGAGCTTTAATGAACAGACAGTCGTATTCCAACACCAGCAGCCTCTAAAAGATTGTAGCACCATCAGCGTTTATAAAAGGTCAGTAATTTGGGACCAGGCCAGGTTATACTTACTAGGTGTTCTGACTCAGCTTGACCTCCTTTACCAAGGCGAAACAGGACCATATAGGAAATAAAGCAATACGCACCTCTGCTTTGAAAGAGAGGAAAGGAACATTCCCGTCTGCAAGCAAGTGGCACGGGTGTGTAATCTCATCATCACAGGGAAATCTGTAGGTTAAGCCAGCTTACTGTGCTGCTGGATAAAGAAGCAGCATAGCTCTCATTGGCTCTGGATGGATAAGCAGCGGGCTGAGCTGTCATTGACTTCATAGCTTAACTCTGTCTTTGGATAGCTTCCTTCATAGCACACAATTGGCTGATTTGCAGATGCCTACCGTGGCAATGTTTGTTGTTTCCTTGCCGTTATTGTGAATTATGAAGTCTATAGTGCAGCGTAGTGGACGGTACAGACATTTACATGATTTGTTATTGCACATCATTGTCCGTTTTCTGAATGAAGCCGAGAGAGAGGCATTTGGAGGGGCTTTATTGTACGTTTTGGATCAATCTTAATCTTGGGAACCTGGTTCAGTATTGGTTTAGTGGAGTTTTGTTTCATGCTGCCGTTATTGTCTGCACTCATTCATGACTAATTGATTTTAATCATTCCCCTCACGGGTTGTGTTGGTTTGTTTGTTGTCGTAATGAAAAAATCAATTTCCCCTAAAGGCTTTTACACAATACGTTGATTGAAGCACACATTCCGGGCCACATTTCTGTATCCACAGCTTTCTTCCCAAACAGTTTCTCATGCTATAGTGTAACTAGTGAAAGCCTTTCACACATTGTGAATGTATTGTTGTGAAGCTGAAAGCATTCCGAAATGCTTGGTTTTCAATCACCCAAATGGGAATTTCTCTATAACTGAATGAATAGTCTTAATGCCGCCTTGCTGTTTCAGATGTGGTTGTTTTGAACATCTTTTATTGTGGTGTTCGTAGTTGATGACTCAGTCTGCACTCAGCTGATTAGTGGCGAAAAAGCATTCAACACACTTCCCATTGACCCCACCCAGCAAAACCAATGCCAAATTCATAACTCGCACACATGACCAAAGATGCAAAAGCAATAAGCCACAAAAACAAATGTGATTTTCAAGATGATTTTGTGACAAAACATGGAGGCCAAGGAGGCACGGTTTTGAATCTGATGTGTATTTGAAGGAAGGAAGACGTCCTCAGACTGACTTCTTTCAGATGGGAAACAAGATTGAGTTTGTTTGGAGAATGACTTTTCCCCCCAGTGAGGAAGTAAACAGTGTAGAAATAGTACAGACAGGCAGAGATGGTAAATGGATACACAGATCAAATACCAAAGCCAGAGTGGACCCTTGACGTCACTGTATGTTATACAAAATAACGTACATTTAATTGGAAACATGGTCCTCGACTTTAACATGAAGGTTTTCCCATATTTGTTAGGTCTGCATATGTGTTATTGGTCTCTATGAGTTCGTAGATTTGTCCATGTCCCGCACTGCTCTCGGCTTTTGTCCTCCTGTTTCGGATCTTGCATTTATAATTTGATTGATCCTGAAGTATATAATATAATATTCTTTGAAGTCTATTTGCTTATGGGCTTTGAAACAATGCAATAAATGACCTTGCTTCTCTTAAAAACCCTTAAATTGAATGGTTTCAGTTAAGTTCCTCAGTGAATCATGCATTCAAGTGGCACCAAGGTGGTGTAACGGTCTAAGTGTTGGAAACTTTTGGAAACTGTACGTTCAGTTCCTAGTGATTTCACGTGGCCAGGAGTCTGTGAGATTTTATTTATGGCCTTGCTGTCTCTGGATGACATTCACGCCATCCCATCACCCAGTGCAATGCTAAACCCAGGTGTCTGTCAGCTGACCTAACGGGATTGGCATCCTGCAGATGTGCTGAGCTGACCAGGCTGTTGGGTGAACTAGTCTGAAAAATTTGGTACATAAAAATTTGCCACAGGAAAGTTCTTTCGTGGTGGCGCCAAATAACCTTTACTGCCACATTGTACAAATATGCCACACACATAAACTAGTACATAGCCTCTCTCTCTCATGCCCACACATTATCCCCCTCCTCATGGCATGTAGCTATGTGTGCAGCTGTTCACAAACAGATCCTCTTACTGGACCAATGAGGAAAGATTCTTAGAAAACCATTCTCCGAGTGCTTTAGGTGTGTTTCACAGGCTGTAGGAATATTTAGAGTGTGTGTGTGTGTGTGTGTGTGTGTGTGTGTGTGTGTGTGTGTGTGTGTGTGTGTGTGTGTGTGTGTGTGTGTGTGTGTGTGTGTGTGTGCGCAAAACTGAACATTTGAAGCCTCACCAGCTCTGCCCACTGATTGGCTCCTCTCCAGTGTTTCATCTTTCTTTGTCATTGCACCTCTACTCTTGTTTCAATTTGTGATCCATGTTTTCTTCTCTTTTTGTGTTGTTTTTTTTCCCACCTGCTTTTCACACCCACTCGTACACTCTCCTCTACACTGCCCACCTACACTCCCTTTTCTCTCTTACTGCTCTCGTTGTAAAATTTATTGACAAAAGGCAAAGAAAACATAAACATCCAGAATGCAACAACAGTCCGATTCATTTGCCCTCACGCTCTCTGTTCACACCTACACACACTTTCTGAAATCATTCGAATTAAATAATAAATACCCTCCATTACGGTCACATTTTTGGACCACCAAAACAGAGCCATTTGGGACTCATCCCTTGAATCCTGGCTGTTTTCCACCAGGCTGAATGGTGCCTGCTGTTGCTCCTGGAGGAGCCCATCGGAAGCATCTTAATCTGGGTACAAGTCTGTCAGCTCCCTGGCAGTCTCCAATCTCCAGATGCCCCCTGATCAGACAACCAGACAGGTGGGACTGTGATTAAAGCAGATCAGAGTCTATGCATAGAAAATGCACAAAGCAGGTAGCTGACTTCAGAAGTGAAATGACAGAATTTGATTACTCGGTGTCATCTGTTGGAGGTTTTGAGGATTTTTCTTTTTTTAATACAGAAACAGGTATAAAGATGTTGGTTTATAATGATCATCAGCTTTTAAAGAAAGGCAACAACCCTCATACTTTCTTCCACAGCCTGATCTGGTACAGAGTGATTGATTTTATTTATTTGTGTTTGTCATGGTAATGGTGGATGGATGGATAGATGGATGGAGCTAAAGCTTAAACTAGTGATCTACAGAAATGGGCTGTTATGAGTATGAAGTATGTAATTGCATAAATATTAAGCATGCAGATAAAGTGCAGTGATTGGCTAGAAGGAGTTCAGACAATGTCCAGCCACTGTTAGTGGCTCAGTGTGTAATAATGTCCCGACACAGTGAGGAAAACCTGTACAGTGTGATCGCTGTTGGTACAAACAACCTCCTGTTACCAGTCTGTTGCTCTGCTGTCTGACCAGTAAGTCATGCAGGGGCTAGGATGTGTTGTCCAGAATAGCAGTCAGTTTATTGAGAATTCTGTTTCCCACCACCACCTCCAACCTCTCCAGTGAGCATCCGAGAACACAGCCGGCCTTCTTGATCAGTCTTCTTTGATGCAGCCTCCCCAACAGACTGCTGCGAAGAACACAACACCCACAACAACAGATGTAAACGTTTTGTGCAGATTTTGCCAAAATGAATCAAATGCAACTGAAATTTCTATCTTAACTTAAATAGCTACTCAGTTATTTATTTTCCTTTGCTCTTTTTTTGCTTGAGCACAGTGGAATATGTGCTTTTGTGTACTTTATTATTCTCACCAGTTTGTAGGATTTACTGGTTAATTGGTAATTCGCATTATAGGCCAGTTTCCCAGACAGGGGTTGAGTCTAGACCCACACAGCTACACAGCATTTCGAATGGAGAGTTTCCTTTGAAATTAAAGTGTGTTCCATGATTAAGCATAATCCCTGTCTGGGAAAGCAGCCCAGGATGTTAGAAATGGATGATGGCGTAATTAGTATCCGGATCAGTCTGATTTTAGCGGAAAATGCTAGATCAGATTTTGGAGGGGTGGAATAAATCTGATCTGGTCCTACAATAAATCTATTCTAAACCTGCTCACAATGTGTTTTATTAGTAGAGCTGCGCAGTATTTCATGTCAGCATCGCCATTGCAATGTTGCTGTTTTCCATGACATATCTACCAGAGGCAGATTGTATCTGCCCGATATTTACATTAATGGAATTTGGCAGACACTCTTATCCAGAGTGACTTACAAAAGTGCTTTGCTGTTCACTCAGAAAATATCCTCAGCTAGTTTGTAGAGGCTAGAATCCAGAGATTCCTCACGCTTAGATACTGCCAAAACAAATGTCAGGTTGGATACCTTGATACCCGCAAGATTCAGTATAAATATACACATTTAATGTGTTAAATGCTCCTGACAGAGAAGGTCTTCAGTCTGCATTTGAAGACAGCAAGTGACTCAGCTGTTCAGACTCCCAGTTTGTTGCCCAAACAGAGAAGAGTCTGGATGCGTGTCTTCTAAGCGTCTTGAGGGATGGTGGGTCGAAGGGTATTTGATGCTCGAAGGGATCTTGATTTTGACCGTTGCCGTCACATACAGAGGGGCTGGTCTGTTTTTGGCTGCCTGGTGTGGGCAGCTACAGGAAGCCAGGGAAGGGGACGCAGCAGAGGAGTTACAGGGTTGAACTTGGGAACATTAAAGACGAGCCGTGATGCATTTTGGATCTCATAGAAAGGCCAACAAGAAGGAAGTTGCAGCAGTTCAGTCTCTTTTCAATTCAGGACTGCAGCATGAGCCAAGATTAACATTTGTTTTACATTTTGTCTTGGACACAGGATGTGCTGTTAGTATCGTATTTGGATTGCTGATTTCTGGTGAAAATTCCTGTTTGTTTGTTTGTTTTCTTCTTTTTATTCCCCCAAAACGTAAAAAAGTAACCCTAAGCAGGTTTACCAGTGGAGCTCTCACTGGTTTAAATGGCAGAAGCAACTGGATTCACGTGTAGCATTCCCAGCTATTGTTAGCACAGTGATGTAATCCCAGTGCATGAGAGAGAGGGGGGGGGGGGGGTGTTGGGGGGGTTTGGAAATGGGATTATAGCTGAATAGTTGAAGAGGAGAGTTGCAGTCAGAGCCCTGACCTTGTTGTCACCTCAGGTTCGCTTATAATTGCCTTTAAAACAACTTGGCATTAAGTTGTAACTCCTGCAGGCTAGTGCTCTCTCTCTCTCACACACACACACACACACACACACACACACACACACACACACACACACACACACACCTCCTCGTGTGAGCTCCACTGCAGTGGAGAGCCACTCGGTAGCTGTAGTGGGCTTGGCTAAGTGCAGCCCTCCACACACACACACACACACACACGTTACTGAGCCGTTGAGCAGATGGGTCTCTCTCTGAAGACATTCCGGAGTGTGTTTGTGGAGATTTGACGCTTCTAACATGAACAACACCAAGAACCAACGAGTAAGTCTCTCTCTCTCTCTCTCTCTCGCTCTCTCATTCATCAACATCTTCACAACAATCCCACTCTGACACTGTCTCCACACCTCCATCACAGCAGGTTGTGAGTGTGTTTGGGGGGAGCAGGTTGTGAGTGTGTTTTGGGGGAGCAGGTTGTGAGTGTGTTTTGGGGGGAGCAGGTTGTGAGTGTGTTTAGGGGGGAGCAGGTTGTGAGTGTGTTTGGGGGGAGCAGGTTGTGAGTGTGTTTGGGGGGAGCAGGTTGTGAGTGTGTTTGGGGGGGGAGCAGGTTGTGAGTGTGTTTGGGGGGAGCAGGTTGTGAGTGTGTTTGGGGGGAGCAGGTTGTGAGTGTGTTTGGGGGGAGCAGGTTGTGAGTGTGTTTGGGGGGAGCAGGTTGTGAGTGTGTTTGGGGGGAGCAGGTTGTGAGTGTGTTTGGGGGGTTGGGGGTGTGTAGCTGAACGGTAAGTTTTACCTCAGTGTTCTGAGTGAATCTGTCTGTTTCCTTGGTCGCACGCTGAATCTTTTGGCTGCAGACCCGCGTGGGGTTGAAGAGTGCGAATAAGATAATGAAGGCGCTTCTGCTGGATGATCAGCTGATTCAGCAGTGAAATGACCCCGTAACTGGTCGGTTAGTTAACCAGAGGGAGAGGATAAACGAGCAGGGCACTGAGGAATGTGCATAAGCAGAGATTAGCCCGACACCCATAAGCTGGTTGATGGACAGAGCTGTGAAGCATGGTGGTGGTGTGGACAGTATGACACTGAGCTTTTCTGAGCACAGAAGTGTTTCTCAACCCTGGTCCTAGAGGCACCACTGCCCTATACATTTTTAGCACAATGTGCGACTCCGCAGGGCTGGTGAACAAGCTGATTAGTTGAGTTAGGGGTGCTGGGAGCAGGCAAAGCTCAGTATGCAGGGTAGGGGTGCCTGCAGGACCAGGGATGAGAAACACTGCCAGACTCTTCAAAGATTGACCGCCATAGGGAGGCAGTGCACACCTTTCAGGAGCTCCTCCATCTTTCCCAGTCATCCCTTCCAGTCAGGTGCTGCTCCGTACCTCAGCAGACCTCAAAGCTTAGTCTGTTCTAAATCTTCTGTCGGAAAATGTACATTCAATTACACCCAGTCCGATGAAATCAAATTGATTAACAGTTACTTCTCTACCCAGTGGATCTTGTGACGGTGACGGACACCGTTTCCCGTTTGACCATGTCCCGCAGGACGCAGTCAATATCTGGTGCAGAAATGTAGTGATTGTGAAACAGCATGGACACTGCGAATACAGTGACGGGCTGGAAAGGGACCCTTTCAGAAACACAGGAACCCCGCAGAGGACAATGTGGACATTTTGGACCATATCATATAACATATTTATCCCTCATTCCTTGTCAGTGTTTGCCAGGGACATTGCCACATACTGAGTTTAGCAGCCAGCTGACTAAATGCACGTCCTCTAAGCTCTTGGGGTTTGGTGAAATTGAAGCATTCCAGCTATTGTTGGGACAGACTTGGTATTGCACATCAAGCAGCGCATATTTCATACCCTGCAGGGTTTTCATCTCTTGATGAATGTGCAGGGGCCCCACAATCGCCTCATAACTTATGAATTCCTCCCTAATGGAAACTTGACCCCAAAGCTGCCTACCTTTTCCCACTCCCTTCACCCTCGTCCAGAAGAATGTCTGTTAGACCTTTCGTTTTCTCTGCATTCAGACGGTGGTGAGCTGATGTATGCGGGAGGCTGTGTGTTCGAATTAGGTTAAACCTCCCCAGTAAGATTCAGAAAAGGTCACCCACATCAGAGATGAAGAAGCATGGAGACAGCCTGCACTTTACTCGTTTGGAATATGTGCAGACTCTTGGATCGATCTGATTGCTGCAGCTCGAGTTTTGTTTCGGAGGTACGATGAATCAATAGATGAGCCATTGTTAAAGCCAAGTGCCCACAGTGCCAGAAACGCCACTCGCTTCTGATCCAGCAACGTTCAGTGGAATCAGTAATTGCTGGAAGGGATCCATGGTGTTTTTGGATTCTGATTTGTGTCTCTGTGTTAAGGCTGGGTGATACAGACAAAAAGAATCATACCCCAATATATCGTAGCTGAATGACGAAATACGAGGTGAAAAAATGGCCCTGTCAAATCCTTCTTCTGTCTTTTTTATTCTCTTTAAACATATTAAAATTTGATCTTCAATAGTCTATGAAGAAGACCCCAGTGGCGGTGGAGGGGAGCAGAATAGAGGAGCGGCTGGGAGCAGGGGGTGGAGCAGAAACGAGGTTCTGCAAGTCTGAAACAACGTTATTTAAAAACTTTAAAATTCAATATAAAAATATTGTCTCAGCCCATAAGCTGCTCTGTTTATATCCCGATATTGATTTAAGTATTGATATTTCACCCAGCCCTACTTCATGCACTGTTAATAAGCTTCTCATCTGCAGAGGGATGCCCTACAACATGACTGCCTCTGGAGTGGTAGGAGTGGTAGGAGCATCGTGTCACAAATACAATAAAGTCACTTCTGAGTGGACAATGCTGGAAGCATTGCATTGATCTTAAGAGCTATTTTCATAAGATGTCCAACAGAACATTTGAATTTGGTTTAAAGGTTGATGGTCTTTCTGAAATGTTTCCTCACCAATGGGATTTAGGCTTAGTCTAGATTTAGGCTTGGTCTGGACTTAGAAAACCAGCCCTTAATCTCATGGATCTGTGTAACTTGAACATTTTGTCTCTGCAGTGGCTGTCCACCTTTATCAAGGACAAAATCTATTGTCTCAGTAGGATGTTGCTCTGCTGGGAAATCTGGGTCAGCTCAGTGGGATCATTCCTCAGCATCTGAGCTTGGCTGGTTGTGTCCTGTACAGGTGTAGCCCTGAAGCTGCACAGTCAGACTGCGCTGAAAACGAAAGACAAACCCTGACAACAGAGACAAAACAAGCACTAAAATACACAGTTCCCTGACTCGTCACTGTCCCACCGCCAAGCCCAGCCTTTCTTTCAGACCCCTGTGTTTATTCCGCTTGGCTTGTCCGGGAGCGGTCTTGGGAGAGTTGCTTAGCTGAGCAAAGCCATTTGCTGAGGAGCAGCATCATATATTTTTAGCCCGGACAGTGCAATTTATCTCCGGAGAGGTCAGGAAATGGAGAGATGCATATGTAGGTAGTGCTGCAGGACGGAGTGGAAGTGATGCTGAGAGAGATTCTGTGTAGGGGCCAATCTCCATCTCGGGGAAGAGGCTGCAGCACTGTCATTCTGTTTTATGAGGCTGTTCAGGTGGAGAGCCAAAAATGCCGATCGCTCATCAGGCCTGATTCAGTGCAACACTGCAAGATCATCAGCTTCTTTACACTGCCTGCTTTTATGGAGGTGTGTGTGTGTGTGTGGATGAAGGAGTACCACGCCTGCTGGGTGATATAGTGGATGATGGCAGAGTTTAAAAACTACCACACTTTGGACTGAACGTTCACCAGGGAAGGTTCATATGCAGCAAAATTGGAGCTTCAGCTTTGGAGTGAGATCCTGGTGGACACAGCGCTGCTGACAGACAGTTGGCTGCTAGTGGATTTACAGAAAACAGTCATGGAAACAGTAGTGAATAGTGATGTTTTCAGTAAGGGTGATGGACTTTGGCCTGATGATCCTTCTGGAGTTCTAAACCTTCACCAGCTGAAGCTTCTGCTGCTTTTTGCCAGCTAGACCCTTCATTGCTATTAAATCTGATTGGATAATGTCTCTGGACCACTAAACGTTCCGACATGGAGAATCTGCTGCGGTTGGATTTGGTTGAGTAATGCCACACTTCCACACATTTTGGTCACTGGAACATCTCCTACTTTGGATAAATGGCTCTGGAGCACCAGAAAGTAACTGTTTTTCATATTTCATATATATTTTCAAACATATCAGAGAGCAAACAGTCCCTCACTCTGCTCTGACCTTCTCCTCTGCTTTGGTCTGCTAGCCCCCAACCTGCCATCACCACCTCTTAATACTGTTTACATGAATAGAACATTTCCATACATTAAAAAAAAAGACTTTCGTGGGAATTTCCTACTTTTTCCACTTGTGTATCATATGTCACCTTTCAGCTAGAACCGTGTCTCTCAACCCTAGTCCTGGAGGCACCCCCTCCCCTGCACACTAGCTTTAACACATCCCATGCAACTCTGAAGGGCTTGTGAAGGAGCTGATGTATCAGGTGTGTTGGGAACAGGGTAAGCTTTATTATATGCAGGGTAGGGGTGCCCCTAGGACAAGGGCTGAGAACCCCTGAATTTTTTGTTTTGGTTTAAATTTCCCACTTTGCAGCTAATTAAACCATCTACTGTTTTTAAATGTGACTGGATAACCTGTCTGGCCACCAGACCTTTCTATCTAGAGCGTCCACCCCACTATTAAACTGGATAGTGCCTTCAGAATTTTGGAGAAGGTTGGAGCATCTCCTGACTGGGTTGAACCGTGCCTCTATGCCCACACATCATAACTAAAATTCTAAATTTGCTCTTGAATGTGATTATAACTGTAGTATCTACTGATATGAATATGGTTGGGTGATGCTGCTGCTGTGGACTCATGTGCACTTTGTTTGAATATGTGCACTCCTTCACTCTCCCTTGATGCTATAAACTGTACATTCCTCCTACATACGAAGTGACTCATGCTGTCCTATGGTCACCCCTTCTGGTCTATGTGCTTTCTCTCCTGCTTCACCACCACCCCCCTACTCATTTTACACACACACACACACACACACACACACACACACACACACACACACACACACTAGCATGCCGTGCTGCAGTGAGTTCAGAGAGGACCGGAGGCCTGTGCGTATCCCGTAGAGAATGCAGCTGTTTGTGAGAGAGGTCAGCCCTGTGTCCCCTCAAACACACTCCTACACATGTGAAGCAGCGAGTTGTTGAATAATGGCTCAGTTTAGATCGAATCCAAAGACATTTCCCTTAAAATGACTCGCGTTGGGATCCGTAAGTCGGAAATGAAGAACGATGCTGCTGGAGATGATGTTTTTTCACTCAGGCTCACGACTCCAAGACTAAAAACCTTCTGACCATTCAGAATTTAATATCTGAGCTTAGCTGTGTGGGTGTGTGTGGGTGTGTGTGTGTGGTAAATGTTCTTGGTTCTGAACTGCTGTTATCAGTGCAGAAGTTCTGCTGCCATGTTCGTTTCTTTTGAGATTGATATACTGGGATTAATGGGCCATAACCAGTCCTGGCACATGCTGCTCACAGTCACTGTTACTTTTGTATCGTTTGTCCAGACAGCTGACGGCCTGCAGGGTGAGATCAGTGACACAGTGACCGTAACAGATTGGCCGTCTGAAGAAACTGAAA
>CM067522.1:6771415-7136415 GCA_034509495.1 Acestrorhynchus altus | reverse complement strand
TATTGTTCTGTCCTTGGATGTAAATGATGCTGGAAGTTGCAGCTCATTTGCATTCGTCTGAGTTGTCAGTGTGGACTGTTTGGAAGAAAACAGAGGAGAAGGCCTTCATTAACTGCTGTCAGGGTCCATCTCTGCTTCTGACCACACTTTGTGTGGTTGGCAGCAGGTTGAGTGTGAGCAATGGTGCAGCTAATCCTGCCCTGCAGCTCTGCACTTTAATAGACATGCTAATGAACACTGTTTGTTCTCTACTGCAACACACACACACACACACACACACACACACACACACACACACACACACACCAGTCACACACAGCTGCTACCTGCCGCATAGCCACATTTGAGTGAATCTCTACAGCTATGCCTCTGAATTTTAGGACATTCTCATCATTTCCATGCTCAGAATAACTGCAACAGAATTATAAATGAGATGATTTTAATAAGTTCTTTATGGTCAACAACTGCCTGAAGACTGGAAGCCAAAACTTTGGGTTTGTGTCTTAAATTGCACCATTTTGACTGAATCTGAGGAGAACGTACAGCCCTATGCACCTCCAAATACATCCTGCAGTCACATCAATTAACACCAGTGCAACACTTCCATGAATACTACCTCCACCATGTTTGACATAATGTGCTATGTTAAGAATCCTGAAGTTTCCTTCTCCTTTTCTCCTTCTCTTCACATCTTTCTGGTTTGGGTTAGTCTTTGTTTCATCTGTCCAAACAGTCTTGTTTCAGAATCTGGGCATCTCCTTCAAATGATTTCAAGCAAAGCCTTTTGTAAGCCTTCTTTCAGAAAGGCTGACGTCTGGAGAGTGTTCTTGACTTATGAGGGTTTTTTTTTTTCTTTGCCAAAGAAAGACCAGATATCTTCTACATCTTCTTCAGGTGTCTTCTGTGGTCCTCCAGTATATTTGGTGCACCCGAACACCCCTTTCAGACAGCTTCCTCTTGCGTCCACAGTTAATCCTGTTGGATGTGGTTGGTCCTTCTCGGTGGTGCTGACGTTACCCTGGATACCGTGGCTCTTGATACATCACAAAGACTTGCTGTCTTGGTCACAGATGCGCCAGCAAGACGTGCACCAACAATTTGTCCTCTTTTGAACTCTGGTATGTCCCCCATAATGTTGTGTTCATTGCAATATTTTGAGCAAAACTGGGCTCTAACCTGCTAATTGAACCTTCACACTTTGCTCTTACTGGTGCAATGAGCAATTAATGAAGATTGGCCACCAGGCTGCTCCAATTTTGCCATGAAACCTCCCAAATTAAAATGACAGGTGTTTCAGTTTCATTGTCCAACCCCTGTACTTCTAAAGGTTCTGCTCTTTCTGATGATGGCCTCCTTCATGTACATCTGCATCCCTTTGATCCACACAGAGATTTCCCACTAAGAGCTGCCAAATACAAATGTAACACTTGGAATCGACTCCAGAGACAATGTAGATACTATAATTCCTAAACAGTTAAGGCAATGAAGGTGGATCATGAAGGTAGTGTACAGAGGTGAAGATGCCTCTATGTATGGACCAGTCTGTATGTACTTCTGGTGGGTTGCACGGATGACATAGAACTAGACTTCTTACTTCCCCCCGTTATATTTAAGAAAGATTATAACTGCACACTTGTCAGAATCATCACGGTAATGATGTTTGAGCATGAAACGTTGGTGTAGAAGCCTGATGGTAGACCCTAAAAACCATCCTAAGCTATGGTAGAATTTTTAAACAGCATTTTTTCACCTTCAAGCTTCAAAGCCTTCCTCTAGCTCTTATCTACCTTCAGTTCCCAAGATATGACTCTAAGCCTAAGCCACTTGGTCATTCTGGTCCATCCCTTGTCAATCACTCGTGCATAATGCAGCCATGGGGCAGGCAGTCTGCAGCGCATAACTAATCAGTAGATAGGCACATTAAGTAGCTGTATGTAGATAAAGCAGTCGTAAGTGGTCTCTGTCCCCTTTACGCTCTGCTTTGATTATCCTGAACTAGCTCTCTTATCTGCACACACTCAGGCTTTATCTAAATAAGGCTCTGCAGCAGTGCATCGGGCCCTTCAGCAGAGTGTAATTGTGTGTGTGTGTGTGTTTGCATTAAGTGACCATAGTGAGATTTATGGTGGAGGGTGGTTTCTATGATTACAGTAATGGAGTCTTTGGGTCTCCGCTGATTTGTAGAGTCGTAACATGGGTTCATCAGAAGTTTGAGGGCCATTTAGCACGGCAGTGGAAGATGAAATAATAGCGGAGGAAAGATTGTCCAATGAAATGGAGACAGGAAATTGGTTCTGGATTGGCAGATATGTGGAATTTCTACCTTTCAGAGCGTTTAGTGTGATTTGTCGTTTGCTGCTGAAAAGACATTATCTTTAATGCAGGTCCTGCAAGAGATTAACATGAGTTGATATACACTTTAATTCTTTAAAAGGTTCTTTGATCGAGCCTTTCCACCAATGATATCTGGTTCTTGAACTGGTTCCGTTCAGGCTTATAAGATCCTTGGTGTTTTTAAGCGAACCAGCCTGCATTTACCCATGTTTTAGTGGAACCAAGGATACGTTATCAGCAGAGGGCGCTGCACAGTATCAGTAAACGGTGGTCAGATGGTGGCGTGTATAGACTACCTGTGAACGTTCGTGCTGATAGAGATGTTTGTCTCCTAAAAGCAAATATGGATCAAACATGGATCATCTTTTGCCGTTAATACACAGTCCAAGTTATTAATCTTAACCTATTAATCTTTGGTTCCTGCTGCAAACAATCTTAGGTTTCAGAAGCTCTTTTTGTTGGTTGAAATGCGCGTAACTTTTCGACATTAGATTGAACAACATGAACTGAAACCAAAGGGGAACTAATTATCTATTATAAACATGCTTCTGGAACCAAAAGTGGTTCTTCTGTATTGCTCAAAGATCCATTTGGTGCTTTCATGTGGTGTAGTATTTTTCAAAATAAGGGCCACAAAGGGGACAAACCCACCATGGAGGGGCTCGGTCATTCCGTCAGGCTACCCATCCATCCAGTTTGGTCCTTTGATCACATTGTGGGGTGGTTCAGACATTTGGACCAAACTCGGGAAAGCTATTGGCACAAATCAAACAATAGAAGGTGAAGCAGAACCAGCGTTCTCCTGTTTGCATGCATGCAGCAGTATTGAGCAACAGACCATGATTCCTGTATCCACTGTAACTGTAGATTAACCCTTATTTATGAACATAAACTAAAGGAGTCTGAGGATAATCTACTAGACTCACTCCGCTGTGCAGCACACATGCACCTGAGGATTTTCAGGTTTGAAAATGCTGTAAGTGTGCATCCCCTGATTATTCATTAATGGTAAGCAGCATTAATCTTTTTAAATCAACCCTGACCTGAAGTGCTCGGCGGCCTCCTGAGGCTGAGGTGATACTCACTGCTCAATGTCAGGCCTGTTTGATTTATGTTTCTTCATTGGAGTTTAAAGCCTTAAGGCTGTATAATGACTTTATTCTGTATTTGTGATTTAATTTTAAGGATGATTTTGATAAAAATGAAGAGTACACATCAAGGTGGACTTGAACAAACCTTTGATACAGCCCATCGTAACCTTCAGAACATTTTAAAATGCTTAGCTCAGTCATTACTAGTTTATTAAGATGGTAAAACGTGCTTTTCAAACCCAAGTAATGAAGTGTAATGAAGTAATCGTGACAGCCCTGGCAGTATTGTTAGCTGTCCAGCTCCAAATTTGAAATTATTTTAAATAGGGCTGCACAATCTATCGTTTTAGCATCGTTATAACAACGTGTGCAAATACACAGTAGTCACATTGTAGAAAATGTGAAATGCGGTGAAATATCTTGTATGTGCAATGAGAAATTGTACGTTTTAAAACATTATCCTGTACACATTGTGACTGAACCTACAAGGCCCTCTTAAAGTTTTGTCCCAATATTCTTGTCATTTTTTCCCGTCAAATTCCGTCTTTGTTTTCCCCCAAATTCCATTTTTCCAATTTTTCATTTTCCATTTTATTCCCAATTAAAAAATTAAGTTTTTTATATATATATAAAATAAAGTTTTTGCCATTTACATTATTTGGGTGGGTTTTTTTTTTTTGTTTCCTTAAAGGAAACATGTATCATTAATGAGGAAACTATTGCAATGTCTGTTTTTTCCCTTATCGTGCAGCCCCAATTTTGAAATGAATTTTGTCAATGTGGGGCATGGCCTACTTCTGAGGAAGCACAGTTGATTGGCTCTTCGTCAAGCTTCAGTCAGTAGAGCACGTCTTGATCTCCTGCTGGTCCCTCAAGGTCACTGCTCCCACTTTCCACCAGGCCTCTATACTTAGTGTGGCTGGAGGTGCTTAGCCGCCAATTAGGCCGCCTGAGCTGATTAGAGTGCATCTCCCCACCCAGCCTCAAGCAGCACAAAAGCCTGGGATTAAGCACCACCGGGGAATACAGATGAGCCATTGTGTTTTAGGGTAGCGACCAGACACAAAACCCAGCTCTGAGTACACAAAAATGAACCAATACATGGTCAATATCTCAGAGTATTAACAGATTATTAATTTTTGAAGGACATATGGATTTGATTAGTGGTGCAGTATGGTTACTTGCATTGATTTGAGTATGTTTGGGTGATTCCATATTTCTGATTTGTTGCCAAGTGTCCCATATTTATGGTGCTTCCACAGATCCCCCCCCACTTTGTCAGTCCCCCTCCCTTCGCCTCCGAAACCCTGTCCTGACCCAGCGGTAAACAGGTGTGCTGTGGTGGAGCTGAGGTGAACTGCCGTGTTTGGGTGCAGAGAGGAGATTAGTGGAGTTTTGGCACTCTTCACTGAGGGGGTGGATGAATTCCCCCGAAGGGATGTGTGTACAGAGCATGAAGAATTGTGTGTTTGTCTGACTTGCACTAAGATGACCGTAGGCCTGTGTGCAGCCGTGTGGAAATTCGACCGCTAATTTAAACCCTAAGTAAGTTGTAATAGCAGGACTGGTCTCCCACAATTAAACAAATCACTGTTAATCCGCAGGCTTATGCCTGTTCTAAGAGGTTGATGCCACTTTTTATGTTTTAAGATTAAAAGAAAAGCTGGATAATCGGTTAATCTAGGCTTGATAATTGTGTAATATTGCTGGATAAATGCCATTATCGAGGTCTCCCTATTGGCAGTCTGATTAATCCATCAGAACATGGATGTTTGAGAGATACTGATGCCTTTTTTTTAAAGGGGGGGTAAACATTGTATTACGTTACTTTTAATGTACACGGGTTGGACAATGAAACTGAAACACCTGGTTTTAGACCACAATCATTTGTTAGTATGGTGTACTAGGGCCTCCTTTTGTGGCCAATGCAGCATCAGTTTGTCCTGGAAATGACATTTTTTGGAACATCCCTTTCAGACAGCTTCCTCTTGCGTCCACAGTTAATCCTGTTGGATGTGGTTGGTCCTTCTTGGTGGTGCTGACATTACCCTGGATACCGTGGCTCTTGATACATCACAAAGACTTGCTGTCTTGGTCACAGATGCGCCAGCAAGTCGTGCACCAAAAAATTTGTCCTCTTTTGAACTCTGGTATGTCACCCATAATGTTGTGTGAATTGGAATATTTTGAGCAGAACTGTGCTCTTACCTGCTAATTGAACCTTCACACTCTGCTCTTACTGGTTCAATGAGCAATTAATGAAGATTGGCCACCAGGCTGCTCCAATTTAGCCATGAAACCTCCCACAATAAAATGACAGGTGTTTCAGTTTCATTGTCCAACCCCTGGTTTGCATTACAGCTGATGTCGTCCTCCCCCTTCATCCACTTTGTGCCATATACCAGTTCCACTGGCTGCATAACAGCCTGAGAGTATGTTGCTACCACCACCATGCTTAACAGTTGGTACAGTGTTCAAGATGAATTCCTTACCTCTGCTTTCTTAACTTTGCTTTCTCGTCCGACCCCAGAACTTCCCTTCAGAAGGTTTTTCTTTTGTCCATGTGGTCACTTGCAAACTTTAGTTGGGCTTGAAAGTGTCAGTGTTGGGGCAGATGTATTTGGGCGTGTGCCGCACATAGTTCAAGTAGTTCATGTTCATTGTTCTGAAATGATCAAAGTGTGGCTGTTCGTAGTGCTGTTGCCACTGTGTGATAAAATTAAGCAGGGTCACCTCCTTTTTGAGACCCATGAGAAAGGAGAAAATAGATGATCCATCTTACACACTTAAAATATTGAAGTTTTGAGGTTTGAGGTCCTTGTTCAGAGCTGTTGCCCATCATCTTTTGTATGTAAGTGCTTGTATACTTTGGCTTTCTGGTCTGATTGTGCTGAACTGGAAGCTCCATCACAGTTAAAGTTCTGGTTATAGTGGTCCTGCTCAGTAAGAGTGCTCTGTGAGTACAGTGTATCAGATGCATGACATGTATTGTCAGCTTGACAAATCTGTGGTAATTGGGTTCTTTGGTTCATGTGGATTCCCGCAGTGTGGACGGAAGGGCTCTGATATGTTTTGACATTTCACAATTGCAGTACCGATACAGAACAGTGACTTAATAACCCTCTACACATATTAATCAGCTCTCCAGTCCATTTCATACATGGTTCTCTCCTGTCTTCACTCTGTATAGAGCAGAGATCAGGGAGAGCCATCTGTGCTTGCAAGCACTGTAAGCATAATGCATTGCCTCTGGTTGTATTGAAACCAGTTTGCATGTGCCAGTTACCCAACACCATTAGGACTGTGCCTTATCACATAAGCTGCTCCCAGAACAAGGTGGGTGAAGACAAGCACATGCTTCCTCTGATACATGTGAAGCCAACCACAACCTCTTTTCAAACCTCATCATGGCTGGGCAGCCAACAAGCTCGGAGGAAAGCGCCGGGACCACAATGCCTCTGCCAACCAGTATTGCACTGGGTGTGATGTGAAGAGTGCCATCTACCCACCCAGACAGACCATGGCCAGTTTTGCTTTCGGACTCCGGCTGCCGATGGAAAAAAGCATGAACTGGAAGTTGAACCTTGCGATCCTCTGATCATAGTTCTGGCACGTTTGACCACTGAGCCACTTGGAGCCTAATAGACAATTAGCCAGGTATCAAACCCACAACCCTGAGAACAGAACCCAAAACTCTGACCACCAAGCCAATATAGCCCCTCACATGAAGCTCTTAAACAGATGTATATGTGCGATGATGTGTTTGTGATCATTCCTCTGAATCATCTACATGCCTTTTTTTGAACAACTCTTTTGGTTCTCATGATGTGACCTTTTCATCAACACACACAAACACAGACCTTTTCTGCTTCTGTCCACCTACAATGGTGTAAAAATCCCTTAGACCAAGGTCTAACCTGGTCCCGGAGGCACCCCTGCCCTGCATACGTAAGAGCTTTCTATGCTCCCACCACATCTGATTTGATTAATTGGCTCATTGACAAGCCCTTCAGGGGTGCCTCCAGGACCAGCGTGCAGAAACATCATTTTATTGGCTCATGAGCCTCTTGGTAATTAACAAGGATTTGTGCTGGGTGGGTCCTAACTTGACATGGGACACCTAGTAGTGAAATGATTTGATAACTGTCCAGTCACATGAAATCAAGGATGCATACAGGGTCCACTGTATGTCCAAATGTGGACACCTCTTACAAGCATTAGATTCAGCTATTTTAAGTTACAGATCCAGATGTGCAAAGGCACACATACAACTAGTTTGGTTTCCCTGAGAAGTATTGCCAATAGAATATACAGTGGGGAAAATAAGTATTTAGTCAGTCACCAATTGTGCAAGTTCTCCCACTTAAAAAGATGAGAGAGGCCTGTAATTGACATCATAGGTAGACCTCAACTATGAGAGACAAAATGTGAAAAAAAAATTGAGAAAATCATTTTGTCTGACTTTTAAAGAATTTATTTGCAAATAATGGTGGAAAATAAGTATTTGGTCAATAACAAAAGTTCATCTCAATACTTTGTTGTATATCCTCTGTTGGCAATGACAGAGGTCGAACGTTTTCTGTAAGTCTTCACAAGGTTGGCACACACTGTTGCTGGTATGTTGGCCCATTCCTCCATGCAGATCTCCTCTAGAGCAGTGATGTTTTGGGGCTGTCGGCAGGCAACACGGACTTTTAACTCCCTCCAAAGGTTTTCGATGGGGTTGAGATCGGGAGACTGGCTAGGCCACTCCAGGACTTTGAAATGTTTCTTACGAAGCCACTCCTTTGTTGCCCTGGCAGTGTGCTTGGGATCATTGTCATGCTGAAAGACCCAGCCACGTTTCATCTTCATTGCCCTTGCTGATGGAAGGAGGTTTGCACCCAAAATCTCACAATACATGGCCCCATTCATTCTTTCATGTACACGGACCAGTCGTCCTGGTCCCTTTGCAGAGAAACAGCCCCAAAGCATGATGTTGCCACCCCCATGCTTCACAGTTGGTATGGTGTTCTTTGGATGCAACTCCGCATTCACTGTCCTCCAAACACGACGAGTTGTGTTTTTACCAAATAGTTCTACTTTGGTTTCATCTGACCATATGACATTCTCCCAATACTCTTCTGGAACATCCAAATGCTCTCTAGCAAACTTCAGACGTGCCTGGATATGGACTGGCTTAAGCAGGGGGACACGTCTGGCACTGCAAGGTCTGAGTCCCTGGCGTCGTAGTGTGTTGCTGATGGTAGCCTTTGTAACGTTGGTCCCAGCTTTCTGCAGGTCATTCACTAGATCCCCCCTTGTGGTTCTGGGATTTTTCCTCACCGTTCTTGTGATCATTTTGACCCCACGGGCTGAGATCTTGCGTGGAGCCCCAGATCGAGGGAGATTAGTAGTGGTCTTGTAGGTCTTCCATTTTCTAATTATTGCTCCCACAGTAGATTTCTTCACACCAAGCTGCTTGCCTATTGCAGATTCAGTCTTCCCAGCCTGGTGCAGGTCTACAATTCGGTTTCTGGTGTCCTCCGACAGCTCTTTCGTCTTCACCATAGTGGAGTTTGGCGTGTGACTGTTTGAGGTTGTGGGCAGGTGTCTTTTATACTGTTAACAACTTCAAACAGGTGCCATTAATACAGGTAATGAGTGGGGGAAAGAGGAGCCTCTTAAAAAAAAAGTTACAGGTCTGTGACAGCCAGAAATCTTGCTTGTTTGTAGGTGACCAAATACTTATTTTCCACCATTATTTGCAAATAAATTCTTTAAAAGTCAGACAAAATTATTTTCTCAATTTTTTTTCACATTTTGTCTCTCATAGTTGAGGTCTACCTATGATGTCAATTACAGGCCTCTCTCATCTTTTTAAGTGGGAGAACTTGCACAATTGGTGACTGACTAAATACTTATTTTCCCCACTGTAACTCTAGAGCAGATTAGCATGGACCTATTGGCACCATTCAGACGAGACTAAAGAAGGAGACTTGAGAAGCTCCAGTAAAGGTGGACTTCACCCCACCGCCCATGTTAGACTAATCCCTTCTGAAAAGGGCTTCAGCATGAGCCCATTCAAATGTCACTGGAGTTGGGCTGCACCGAAACAAAGTGGTCCTCACCCAGACACCACCTCTTCTCAGCTTTCCACGAACTGCAAGCCGTTGCCAGCTGTGCCGAAAGCCTTCACGCCCTTTGTGGGGTGAACAGCTGGCTGGAGAGCCAAAGTCACACACCATGCATTGCAGATAACACACATACAAACACACACACACACACACACATCACAAATGGCCTATTGTATTGTAATAATGAGGGCTATGTGCTGCCGGAGCTGTAAATGGAATGACTTTTCTACATGGAATTTTGTCCTGTGTAACGCTCACTAAACGAATGCACATCTTGAAGCGTTTGGCTGTAATATGGTGTTGAATAAACAGCCAGCTCTGCTTTTTGCTCAGGTTTCTGTTGAATTTGGGTGGTGTTCTAACCATTGTTGGCTAATCGGTTGGTGTCGTCCAACACAGCTCGACCATATAATCCACCCAAGAAGAAAAAAAAAGAAAGGTCTACACTGTTATTTTCAAACAATGGCTGTTTTTTATTCTGGTAGCCATAGAAACGGAGTACTGATGAGCATTTGTCGGACTCAATGCAGACTTTGTTAGAGTTTCATGCATGTAGGAAAGGGGTCATAGTAAAGGATGCAGTGTTTTCTTTCTACAGAAGATGAGGATCTCCAGTCTGATACACTTTGTTGCATGTTTTCTTTGTTTAATCCTGTTTTCGCGAACATATCAACATGCATTGTACGTTCATGACTCTTTTTCAATGCCCTCAGTGCGTCAGTTTGTAAGAAACCATGCAAAAAGTGCTGCTGCTCCAGCTGATAATGTCGATTTGACTCCAGTGCCAGAAGGTTGCTGGACTGGAAGTGTGAATTTGTTAGATGGAGAACAAAAGGGTGTAAGCATGAACTAGTGGCTGGTTGAAGAAATTAACACATTCCTTGCTGTTTGGTTGAAGAGACATCTAGAGCAGTGTTTCTCAACCCTGGTCCCGGAGGCTCCCCCACCCCATGATGTGGAGAACTCCAAGAAGAGCTAGAAGGTGGAGAAGCTATATGAAGATAGCTCAGGCCATACCCGTGAAACTCTCTGATTAACTTTATCCACTAACCTGCACAGTTGACACTTTCTCAGAAGAGTCCGTCCCAAATCACATCATACTACCTACATAGTGCACTACCTAAAAACCCCCCACAAACATCAGGTCAGGAGAGCTCTGGGGTTCTTCTGAATGAATCCTGCAGACGTGAGTGTGCATTTGTAAGGAACTGATGGTGTGGATCTGAGGCTGAGGGTCTGCAATGCTAATTGCTTTATTAATGTCCAGTATGTATTCTTCTCCACTCTTCATCGTGGGAAAGTCCAGCATCCTTCATTCTGAACCTGCAAGAGAGAGAAAGAGTGCTGGAACAAGGCGGAACGAGTAGGTGCGGCGGGTGCATAACTGTGGTCACCTAATTGAAGACCGGCCATTCTCGGTCAGTGAGAGCTGGGGTGTTTGGGAGTGGTCAGGAATTCTGCGTTTGCCACTGTGTTTTGGTTATGGGTGTCATTTGCAGATTGCTGCAGTGTGATAAGAACTCAGTGCTGCATGAGTTTCATTTTCAGGAGGGCAGGCAGCTGCAGCCTGCTGGCACAGTTGGAGCCAATATTGTTAATTAAAAGCCAGAAATCATTGTTTTCAGCGAATCACGCTGGAGCTGGTCCATAAGCCCCGACAACTCGTCTTTGGAAGGTGCTAATGTGATGGCGAGCATGAGTGTGTGCATGCCTGTGGTCAGCGTACATTCGTGTACCTCTTAGTCTTACTTCTGTTCAAACAGATGTTTTCAAGCCAGCCAGGTTTACTCCCATTTCCGGCCATTCTGTGGTCAGGACCAGCCCTCTAGATTGCACTTTCCTTCATTCTCTCTCCTTTTCAGTTGTCCTGCTCCTTGCTGGAGGCAGCTGTGGTCTGACGCTTAGGGAACCAGCCTTGTGACTGGAAAGTTGCTAGGTCGAATCCCTGAACTTGCAAGGCACTTAACTCCCTAACTGCTCCATAGGTGCTGTGGAAAGGGCTGCTCACTGCTCCGTGCACGTGTGCTCACTGCCCCTAGTGTGTGAATTCACAAGTGTGTATGTGTGTGTGCAGTCATAAGGCTGTGACGAAAACTACCACCACCATGTTTTAAGGGCTTGAAGTGTGGTCACAATGCTTGATGCTTGAACTGAAATGTTTGGACTAGTTTCTGTGAGGATCAGAAGTCCAGCAGCATGACGGCTTTTAATTTCACCGTCTCAAATATGAAAAACTCAGTGAAGTGCAACTGTCTTATGTATATTATTTAAAAATCTCTTCTTTTAACAGAGTTTCATTTTCTAATGTTGTGTTTACTATAGAGATATGATATTTCTCATAAGCATATGGAGATGTATCACCCAGCTCTACCTAACATGAGCTTTTCAGCATTTGACACATCCATGTTCATGTGCCATTATTTGTTGATGGAAACTGAAACTGAGCTTATTGTCACGGTCATGCATCTCCATTTTTGCAGTTATGACCATGTAAATCTGGCAGTTTTTCATGAAAAATGGACCAATAGAAACACTTCAAAACATTTTACATTGACTTCCAAGTTAAGAGATGTTTCTTTACCGGGTTCTTGGAATATTGCTGCTGCAGATCTGAAATATCTTCTAGCTAAAGGTTTCAGGTCATGTTTCACTAATGAAAAGACAGCCGCTTTTGACAAACGATGCGTAGCCTCTAATGACCAATGACACTTCATTGGTTTAAATTACCATCATATATCAGCGCTGAGCTTTTCGCCGTCAGTCTATCACATGACCAGCATTTGTAAGCTCTGATTGGACCCTGTCCGTGAGGTTGTGACCGGGAAAGGCATATGGCATGAACAGGGGGTCAAAGTTCAAGTCTTATCCCCAGTGGGAAACCCAGAGCCGACGAGGCATGACCACACAAATAAACGCTTTGAGGGCGTCTGTCTCAGAGACGTCCTCCCCAGGAGACTTCATTTGAGACAATGATAGCAAACCATAGATAATGGCATTTTAGTGGAAAGACTTAAATACCAAATTAGCCAGTTTAATTCAGGCTGCTGGCTGTGCTTTACGGTGTAAATGGAGAAGACTGGGTCATGGGTGTCTGTTAAGACTGTTAAATGAATGCATAGTTGTGACACACAGTCACCCAGAAAGGTTGTGAAGTGTCTCTTTTAGTCTGCTGACTCTCTTCCAAGTGCTCATTGTCATACTCTCTTCCATCTCTTTTTTTCCTTGCCCTTTTCATTCCGCGACGGCCCTTTGCCGAGTATTTCAGGCATTTGACTTCAAAAGAGAAGCCTATTCTCCAAAGACCAGAGTCACTTCCCATGACTCAGTTTGCTTCCTGCCTAAAAGAATTCCATTTCCGATGCAATCTACTGCAGTTACTACATTGTTTTCTTGAGAAATCACTAAGTGATGATGGGTGAGGAGCTAATTAGCACAATTTGAGGACATTTGGCTAATACTTAAGAATGGAGGAGGTGGCGCTGAGCAATTATGGACAATTAGGAAACTAGTAATTAGTTTTCAGGTCGTTTAGCAAACTGACAAAACCATTTAAAGGCTTTTACTGACCACAGGAAGGGGTAGGTAATTTTAGACTGTCCAGTTTGTCAGCGCCAGTGTGGGAATTCTGGACAAATGACAATGTCCGATATATTTTTTGTACTGCTGATACCAATATAAACATTTCTGTAATGTTTATAAGAGAAATCCAGCCCTGTTAAAGAAATGAAACGCAGGTATTTTAGTCCAGCAGCTCATAATCTCTTGATTTGACTTGTTCAGGGTACAAACATGCATTAAATACCATCTATCAGCTGTGGCCTGGTGGTTGGAGAACCGGCCTCGTGACTTGAAGGTTGTCGGTTCAGATCCCTAAACTGGCAGGACGTGACTGAAGTGCCCTTGAGCAAAGCACTTAACTCCCCAGCTGCTCCCCGGGCGCCGTGGGTAGGGCTGCGGATCTGGGATTTGAACAAGGTCGGTTCCCTGACCACCATGCCACTGCTGCCCAGGTCCTAGTTAGTGCAAGAAACATGTCACCAACTGTTTGTCTATTAAATTAGGTCCCAATTAATTTGGTCATCAATTTTAGTCGACTAAGTCAAATAGTTGGATTTGTCTAGATTACAAATCACACTTCTGCAGATTGTTCCAGTGTTTGTGTTGTTAGTTTCAGAAAACACCATATGATGGATGCAAGTAGGATACACCTTCGGGGATGTTCTGGGTCTTAGATCATTAAACACCTTGATACTATTATTATTATTATTATTATTATTATTATTATTATTATTATTATTATTATTATTATCATAATTATTATTATTATTATTATTATTATTATTATTGTTATTATTATTATCATAATTATTATTATTATTACCGGTATCATAATTGTTATTATTATTATTATTATTATTTAACCTCCTTGAAGAAGGTTTAATATTTTCCCAGGTCATCTTTTGTTTGGGACCGGGAAAGACTGGCTTTCCGTGACCTTTGTACTGCTCAGCTGACAGGTCTCGAGTGGCCAGGGTCCAGCATGCTGTCCTCTCTGGATTCCTCTCGTGGTGCAGGGTGAAGACTTCATCTGCTTCAATTATTCCCATCTGGGTTCATTTTCACTGATCATGCTTCATTACCTGGGAACAGAAGAGTGGCTTTGTCCTCCTCCTCCCTCTCTTTATCTCTCCCTCACTCGCTCGCTCTTTCACACCCTGCATTACTGACCTGCCAGTCACATTCTCTCTCTCTCCCTCTGTCTCTGCCTGGCACACATTCACACTCTCTGCCTGGCATACTGCCCTGCCCTGGCACCTGCCTTGAAGGAGGGGTGTCTGGCAGCTGCGTGTGAGAGAGAGAAGAGTTTTTCTGCAGTGTTTGTCTGCAGACAAGCAGATCCAGACCGCAAATATGTTCACACCAGCAAATGTTGTTTTACTTCTAGTGCCTAATTATACCAAGTGTGTACAGCAACTCTGCCCTCCTTTTATCAGTTAGACACGACTTTGGTCCTTTTAAACTTGGGGTTTAATGTTAAAAATGTACAAAACAGGCCAAAAACATCAACAGACAGTAGGCAGGGTCAGTGTGTGAATGAAAAATGGTATGAAATATGAGAATTTTAAGAGGCCGGTTTATTTTACAATATCGAGGCCTGGGGGTCTTTAATGTCCATAATTGTCTTTTGAAATCGTAGAGGTTTTCATGGTCAGTGACTGTAATTTTTTGTGAAGGTGCAGGGGATTTGTATGGAGGGAGGCTTTTCTTGGCTTTAGTACCGAAGGACATAGTTCTTAAGACGAAATATGTAATCAAGAAATGTTGTCGTTTTTCCAGCTCTTCCTGAATTGATTTTTTTTTTCCCCCAATTTGGAAGTGCCAGTTACCCAACACCATTAGGATTCTCCCCAATCACATACCATGCTCCCGACACTAGGAGGGTGAAGACCAGCACATGCTTCCTCTGATACGTGAGAGGCTCCTTTGCAAACTGCCCTCCATTGCAGCCAGTGCACTCTAAAAGCTTTGGGTCCACAGCTCCAATACAACGGCTAACGGATGCCTGTGCTGACCAGCATCCTACTGGGTGTGATGTGGGGAGACTGCGCCATCTACCCACCCAGAGAAAGCGTGGATAATTTAGCTCTCTCAGACTCAGCATGACCTGGGATTCAAACCTGCGATTCTCTGATGTATCCATGAAAGCCGCTTGTTCCAGTTTATAAATTTCACAGACTATTTCTGCACGTTCAGTGATTGTTTACAGACTCTTTCCTCAATCATTTCCTGTTATCCAAAAGTTTTGTGGACACTTTTGTGGCACCATCCTTAATGCCAAGTTTGGGCTATAGGGGTCTACAGCCCCCAGTATTGAGCTGTGGAGCAGAGGAGGTGGATTGGTGGTCATCCAATATCCAGATCTGCAATGTTCCAAACTCTTGTAGAAATCCTTCTCTGGACAGTACAAACAGACACTCCAACAGAAGCTGGATCAACTCTTTTCAGTACCGTTGCTTTCAGTCGACTTGCGTTTGTACGCTTACAGAAGCCAAGAGTGTGTGCGTGTCTGCTGTAGCAGCTGCTGAGTGTGTGCTATAAATTTCCATTCAAATAGATGCCATTTGCATTTACATTGCTTCACCTAATGCACCGGGGCATCGATGCAAAGCACACCCCCTCCAAACAAAGCCGTCTTCAGGCTCATCGCATGCACTCGGTTTCCCAAAGGCCTACTGGTGTGTTATTGTTGAGCTGAACACGTCTGACGCCTGCCCGTGTCGCATCGGAACGTTTACAGACCGACGTCACAGAGGAGCTTGTACATAAGCGGATCAAACAGTGGCACGGAAAGTCATTATTCCTGAAGCAGAGCTGAGCTCCGGACTGTTTTTTGGGAAAGCCCCAGAGCAGCCTGGTAATTTCACTGCTATAAATACTGGGAGGCCTTTGGCTGCCTCAGAAGAGAGCTACTGTTCTGCCCGAGTCACGTGATGGTCCGAGGCTAGAAGACCAGCGCTCACATGCTCACCCTTCTTTCTTTATAGCATGCTTTTTTGCTGTCTTTTCTTTACACTCCTCTCCCACAATCTCTCTCACTCCATCTGGCTCTCTAAGTAGTCCTCCTTTTCCATCCTACAGATGCGAGGGTTTTATATCCACTCTTAAAAATAAAGGTGCTGCAAATGGTTCCTTGAGTCCTATTTAAATATCTTAAGGTGGATTGTAACTAGGGCTGGGCTGACCTCAAATCAATATCACGATTATTTGAGCATTTTACCTCGATTCCGATTAATGAACGATTATTTTGTTTTTGGGTTTTTTGGAGTCTGCAAACATCCCATGATGTGGAACAGCGGCATGTTCATGGCATTTAGCTGACTCTCTTATCCAGAGTGACTTACAGGTTATTTATATTACAGAGGAGGCTCAGAGTTGTGTTGCCCAAGGACACTCTTTGGTGTTGCACAAAATCGAACCCCAGTCTCCCACATGATGTGGTGGCTCACTGATGGTGTTATCTGTTGCGCCTCACCATCCACATGCATCTAATGCAGTCATAGCAGCTTGGACCACCATCTCAGTCAAGGGTGTTTTGAGAGTGAAACACAGTAAGAGAGCAGTAATTCACACGTCCTGCGCTGATGAACGTTTTCTCATTTTGCCAGATCTTTGGTGGTGTGTTTGATCTCTGATGTCAGCGATAGTGGTTTTGTCTTCTTTGCCAGCTTCTTTGATCCTGCCCAGACTGACTCCAGTCTCTAGAATATAGATGAAAGACAACTGCTTTGTGCTTCATCCTGTGTTCTTAAACAAGACCTTATATAGCACTAATGACTTTAAATGATCCCTAATGTCCATCAGACGTTTCTATTGCTTTGTCTGCTGAAGAGGACTGTAAATCACAGACAGTCCCGCTTAGATCGGTTTGCTTTTGGAAGCCAATTGGAAAGAGACAGTGTGTGTGTGTGTGTGTGTGTGTGTGTGTGTGTGTGTGTGTGTGTGTGTGTGTGCGCATCTGTGAGCAGTCATGTTAATTGGAACCCCCTCTTGTTCTTAATGAGCTCCTCAAGCTGCTATCCAATACAGGGTTTACGGGGCATCACCATAGCAACACAAGTACTCAAGATTCTTAATTGGGCAAAATGGTTGCAGTGGTGTGGACTTTAAAATTGTGAAAGCGGATAAAAACGTGCAGAGAGTCTGACATCAAAATATCTTTTGTGTTTACTGTGAGAAGGTGCTAGAAACGGGGCCCAGAGGTCAAGTGATGAAACATCTGCATTGTTCCTTTTCACTTGTTCCTTTCTCTCTCTCTCTCTCTCTCTCTCTCTCACTGCTGCAAATGTGAAACCTCTGTGTGGCTCTGGTTCTGCTGACTGGACTGGGCTTTCTGCATTGCAGTAAATTCAGTGCTGTTTGGCTCAGGCTCATCTGTCGCAACAGAAAGCCATTAGTCATCTCGATTTGTCCTCTTTCCACAACTGCAGTCGAGTGAAAACAATTAAGACGCCCCATGAAAACCATTGACCTTAACATTTGGACATTTGATTTGCATTTGAACAGTATTGAGGGATGAAGGTGATTAGAACTGAACACCTACATCTGAAGAAATGTCTTCAAAGCAGTCATTTGTAAATTGTAATGAAGAGAAACGCAGCTTTCTTGTGAGGACAAAGATAGGACATCCTAATCACTGGAATTTATTCCATTCTATAATCATCTACAAGTCTCTGACATCATCTGGGAGAAACTTATTCCCACTCCTCCATGCAGAATTCCTTCAACTGTGTAATATTTCATCTTAGTTTCTGTGGACAGATGGTCCTCAATGTGTTCATAGTGGGTTCACTGATTAGGAGATTGCCAGACCCCAAACTGACGTGTCCACCTCCATGCTTTACAGTTGGTATTAAGTTATTGTGCTCAGATGTTGTTTGGTTTGTGGTAAATTTGGATTCTTCTTCCAAAGCACATTGTTCCAGAAGTCCCTGTCTTTCTCTCTGTGTGGCAAACCTTAGTTTTACTTTTTGATTTTTTATTTATTTAATATTTTTTTTTAGAGCAAAGGTTTCCTCCTTGCTCACCTCCCGTGAAAATCAAACTTGTTTGGTCTCTTTCTGACCGTAGATTCATGCACCTTGACCTCAGCTGTGGTAGAAGCTTTCTGTAGGTCCAGTTGGATTGTTGAATGCTGCTTTATGAATCTTGTGGTCTGCTTTTGGGCTAACTTTGCTAGGACTGCCTGACATGACCATGTTGGCAGTTGTTATAAGTGTTCTCCTGTGATCTTTTTAAAGCTCCCCAGACTCATATGCATCTAAACCTTCTTTCTGAAGGCATCTGAAAGCTTTTTGAGACTTGCCATGATGATACCACTCACTGTAACTATCAAGAGCAAACCAAACTAATGTCTGGAAGTTTAAATATGACCGGTTCCTCCAAAATCCTATCTAACCATGTTGCCCCACTTAAGCTACAACCACATCACTAACTGTTTTTGACTCAAGCACGCACTCCGCTACCCTTAAAACCTTCCCCTGCCCCTGGAGATGCCCAGGGTTACAAGGTGTGGTACCATGATTTGACAGTTCCTCAGTGGGGGAGCATGAATGATTCATGATGTTCTTGTCTGCCAGGCAGGGGGGTGACCTAAGGCTAACAGAGCTGGCCCTGTTTTTCTGTGGGGTTGACACTTGCACCCTCCTTCACGCAGGACTGAACTGAAACACTTGGTTTTGGGAATTGGTCTATTGTGGAGCCAGCAATCAAGCAGTCATGATGTTGAGCTGTTTTCACAATCAGTTAATGAGAGGAGCTATCTTCAAATCGTTGGAGCTTTCACAAATCTTAAGGCCTGTAAAATTACGTTTACAAGCCAGGGATTGATTGCTGATTCTCCATTGTGTTTGATTATTATGTCTGGTTCTGTGATAGACCTTTCACTTTCACTGCTTCTGTGAATGTAACATAACATCTGCTGGGTAGTGTGTACCAGACTGGGGTCCAAAGTAGTGAAGTACATTCCTACTGGCTGAAAATGTCAATCTGTTCACTAATTCAATACCATTGTTGCAGTAAATCTCATGCCTCCCTGTACTCTTCTGGTCTTTTTCCAGGACAGTGATATTCAGAAGAAGATTGACCATGAGATCCGAATGCGTGAGGGAGCTTGTAAGCTCCTGGCTGCATGTTCTCAGAGGGACCAGGCTCTGGAGGCCTCAAAGAGCCTCCTCACGTGCAACTCTCGCATCATGGCCTACATGTCCGAGTTGCAGCGCATGAAGGAGGCGCAGGTCATGCAGCGGGTGGCCCGCAGGTATGAGCTCCATCATAGTCTGGTTTATTTCTGTCTACTTAATTGGCCAAAGAGATCAGATAGAGCTGAGCAACACAGATGATAATTATTTTTGATAAATATTTTAGAAAAACTTTTGTAGAAATGAAAGCAACCAACCAACTTAAAAAAAAAAAAAAAAAAAAAACTGACCTGAGAGGCTCAGCAGTCTAAGGTGCTACCACTATCGCAAGTTCGAATTCCGGATTATGCTGCTAGCCATTGGCATCCAGGGTGCAGCAGGAGAGCGAAATTGGCCTGCTCTCCCTCACTGGGTGGGTAGATGGTGCTCTCTCCCCACATCGCATACTCAATTTCAGCGCAGGCATCAGTCAGCCATTGCATCAGAACTGGGAATCCGTCAAGTGCTTTGGCTGCAAATGGCAGCAGTTTGAAAAGAAAGCATGTGCTTGTCATCTCCCCCATAGTGTCAGGTAGGGGGACCAGTTGGGATTAGGGAATTGGCACGTCTAAATTTGTGGGAGAAAATTGGAATAAATAAAAAAAAACCTGCTGTATGTCTAAACGTGTTGATTTTATTTCACTCACATGCACACAAGTCCACACAAAACCTTTTAAGACCTATTTCAAGTGACACCATAAAACACAATGACCACCGGTACCTGTGCTAGACTAAAAGTTAAGGGGAAGCACTGCCTGGAAAATCATCTGTGCTGATATCCATATGAAAATAACTAAACGTGGGTTATTAGATACAGTTTCTTTTACAGTTTTTCTTTAACACACAATCCAAGAACAGTTCCAGTAAAAACTGGGAATAAAAAAATCTTTTTTACATTTTTTACAGTGCTAAAGACAACGCTATTTCATGCTTGTTGGTTGATTTGAGACATCACAGTGACATAAAGCATCAGACGGAGCTCATTAGGTGACTTATCACTCCATCATAAAGGGAAAACAGTGTTTCATTTTTCCCTCGGGTAACAGGGTGACAAGTAACCAGTCATTTCCTATGGGACTATGCGATTTGTAGCCGCGATTCAATGACAAGTGGCAAGTGACACACGGGCGAGTGACAAACAACAAATCAAGCTGAGAATTTCTCATTTCTCATTTATGCAAATGAGTTATGACACTAAAGCATTTGCTCCAACATATTCTTTGAACCGATCGTAGACACTGGGTCTGAACCTCTGTTTCTTTTCCTGTGTTATAGGTGTTATCTTTGCACATAAGCAGGGAAAATTTGAAAGAAAATCATACATGGAAGAACGTGGTGTCCCTTGTGACAACGCGAATACCCTCGACACACCCACAAGACAGATGTGGGGTGACTTATGCTACTTGTCACCCTGACGTGTGAAAGCACAGTTAGTCAAAGTGTCAGGGTGGTGAACTGGATTGTTAAACGGCATCTAAGAATTTTTCACCTCAACCCAATTCACACTTTTATATGTAAAAACTACGTTCTGTGGCACTTTTAAGTAAAGCTGTTTTTATTTCCAGAAAGTATCAGCAGTGAAGCTGCAGCAGAGCCATCAATAGTATCAGCTTTGATAAAGGAATCGTTAATATTGGTGAAAGTTATTTTTAGAGTCATGAACTGTAGTTTGAAAGGTCACACTGTTCACATGTTCTATAATTAGTGAGTCCAACACAAATGCAACCCCCGTGTGTTTAAAAATGAAGAAGCACAGGCCAGCACTTTACTCATTCTCTGAAAACAGGAGGCCATAAAACAGCAGCCGATAAAGCAGAGGCTATTTGAGAACTGCAAAGCACATAACATCTCCAAGCCTAAGTGGAAAACTGTCTAGAGGTCAGTTACAGTTCGCTGCTTGACTTGTTGAGTATTGCCACAGCCTTGACCCAATCCACATGGCAAGCTTTAAGTCTATGTATGTATTCCTCCACCTTCTTAAATGAGATTGTGAATCAGATGACCAGCACATGAAGCCATGTTGTAAAGAGAGTCAAGAACAGTATTTTAAAGCCATTGTTTGGAACTCCAGCAAACTTACTCACGAATGGAGAAAACCTGGAACAGTAGTGAACCAGTGACGATTTGTCCAGGAGAACACAAATGAACACCGTCGAACATCTAAAGAATTTGCCTCAGTCAAGGTCAATGTACACAATGTACAAGAAAAAAGAGTCAAAGGTAGAACTGTTTGGAAGACTAGGTTGCTGTCACTTCTGACATAAAGCCTAGAACATTGTTAAGAACATCCCACCAGCAGTCAAACATGGTGGTGGTAGTCTTGATATTTTGCTTTGCTTCTGCTGGACCTTGATGACTTGCCATCATTTATGGGACCATAAATACTGCTCTCTATTGAAGAATCCTAAAACATCTGCCCATCAGTTTGTGACCAAAAGCGTAATTACAGTTGGGTTATGAAGCTGAACAATGATCTGAACACCAGCAACCTCCTCTGAAATAATAAATCATATATATTTAAATCCAACCAATAGATGTTCTGAGTTTAGACTTGTGTTCAAACGTACACGTAAATCAAACACTGTATGGTGTTATGTGGTCAGTATACTGGACTGATTATGTGTTTCAGGTCTTCAGACGCAGGCCCGATGGATGACCGCTCCCCATGTAAAGGCAAAGTAGCCATTTCAGGTGAGTTCAGACTTCAGTGCTTGGTTAGTGACTAGTGACTTCTTCTAAACACTGAAGTAACTCACTGTTGTAGAAGCTGTTGTGTGAAGCATGCATGCATTCCACTGTCAGCTCCTGCTTAAGTAATGGTAGTTTTGTGTGTGTGCACGTGTGTGTGGCACATTCCTGACGCCTCGTTGAGGCCTTTTGTGTGAAGAGACTGCCCTGCTGGTTTATTTGTTAGCCGTGCAGTCTGCAGTCTGGTGGGCTTGAGCTTTATGGGTGCACCTCCCACTCTTTACAGTCTCCTCTCCCCCACCTCACCCAATAATGTTCACTCTATTGTTCCTCATATTGGCCAAAGCTACCATGACGACCTGTAGCTTCTGGCTGTTTGCCATTTTCTGTCTGTGTAAGGTGAAGTACTGTCTGTGTTTGTTCAACATTTTCAGGACAAAACATTCAGGACTTTTTGTAGGAAAGTTACTTTCTGTGTGTGTGTGTGTGTGTGTGTGTGTGTGTGTGTGTGTGTGTGTGTGTGTGTGTGTGTGTGTGTGTGTGTGTGTGTGTGTGTGTGTGTGTGTGTGTGTGTGTGTGTGTGTGTGTGTGTGTGTGTGAGCTCCATACCTAAAGACGTCTATAAAGGAGAAATTATGCATCATCCAATTATAAAATATGAAATATAGGAATGGTTCTATGTTTTAAGACTGTTACTATTCACGTTGCGGCTATGTTGCCACAGTTAAAGTAAACATGACATCAACTGACGACACACAACTGTACAACCTCAGCTACACCAGGCAGACAAACTTGACTAAATAAAATCTGTGTTAAAGACATGAAATTTGACTTTCACACAACCCTCCTACCACTACTTAAACCAAGCATAAGTCTGAGGTTCTATTTGTCTATTTAAAAAACCAGAACAGGTTCTGTTCTAGTTTGCACACCTAATTTTGAACTGTTCAAATTCTCGAAACCTGAAAAGTTTGTTCACAGCAGGAATCAAAGATTAATAGGTTTATCTAGTTGTATGCAATCAAGGACCAGTGGCATCTATCTATCTTAGACTTACATCTGTCTGTATCTTGTTGATCCATGCACAAATGCTTGGAGGTATTCTAACATCTTCCTCACTCAAGCACTGACGCTAATGTGCTCCTCTGGTGATGACATATGCTGTGATGTATCCTGGTTCCACTGAGTGTTGTGAACGCGAGGCTGGTTTGCTAAAAGTTCTTGTAAGCCTGAATGGATCCATGCAAGAACCAGATCTTTTTGCGAAAAGGTGATGAGTAACCCCATGATAGGAACCGCTTGGTTTGTAATCGATATGTTTGAGTGTGAAGATCCTTAAATTGGAAGATCGGTTAAGCCGTTAGAAGGTTTCTTTTTCATGACATAAGGCTATTTCCACACCAGCACTTTTTAGTCCGTTAAATTGAACCCGGCCTGCCACTTGGTGCAGTTTGTTTGGGCCGGTGTTAAAACCAAGACCCTTAAGAAGAGGTGGTCTAGTCCTGTAATGTCTGTAATCTGAAAGTTTGATTACAAACTCACAGGTGGCTAATCTAATAACCTCTGCCAGTGCTGAGAAACTGGTGAAGCGAAGAAATCTGCTTCCTGTATGTAAGAAAGCTGCTTCCTGTATGGGTTTCTGTTCTGTTCCAGAAAAGTCTGACCAATCGTAGAAAGAAACAATGTGAAATCAATCCAGTCTACGAGAAAATACAAAATGCACAGAATCGTTAATCGAGTCGGCCAAAGCAAACAATTTGCCACGCAGAAAACACTCAAACATTAAGGCCCCCTATTCGTTGGTATCTGTAGCTTCACTCACCAACCTCATTTGTAAGAGAGTAGATGCTGAAATACGTCCTGCAAGGTTTTTAGGTTTGTATGTATGATGTCACATTGCCTGTGTGTGTGTATTCTACTGAAAGACCGCCCCAGGATAACTCTGCAGTATAGAAAATATTATTATTATGAAGTTCTGTAAATATGGGATGTGTAACACGGTTTCTCTCTTGCAGCCAAAGGGAATACAAACATACACACACACGCTCTTTTGTAACCTCCTCATGAGCACGGTAGTATGAAATATGAGTTTGTAGGTAAGTAGTACACTGTTTATTTTTCACAATAGACACATACACCACACGCAAACCGCGACTGCTCATATACTCCGTAGTCATTATCCTCAATTATTGTCTCCCTAATGGCCCTTCTTCATCTGTTAATTTTATTAAACTAGTGTGGCAGTTCTGCCTAATTAGACAGAGTGAGAGGGAGCGAGTGAGGCTGCCCAGGCTGGAGTAGATTAGGAATGATAAATGCATTCTTAATGCAGTGGGTGGGCCAGTGGGGGTGAAACAGTCTGAAGGGCAAGGCCTCCACATTTATTCCTCCTACATCAACAGGTGATGGCTTAGACCGCTACTGCCTCTCCAGATAAGTAACTGTGTGTGTGTGTGTGTGTGTGTGTGTGTGTGTGTGTGTGTGTGTGCGCGCGCGCGCACGTGTGTGTGCGTGGGGAAGGAGAGCAACTGATACTAATCATGATTAACATTGCAGTGACACAGCCAGCATTAGCATTTCAGGCTGCTTGTGCAGTCACACAAACATGGCACATGCGCTCGATCAGGTGACCTTTCTCACTCTGCGTGTGTTTGTATCACAGATCTTCGAATCCCGCCGATGTGGAAAGACAATCGAGTACTTCCAAAAATAAAGGAGGTAAGAATCGAACTCTAAACCATGCATAAATCAACAAAATCTATGCGCTTGATTACATGTGTCCGATTATACGATGATATTGCATGATTTAAATCCTGCAGATGGTCTGACCGTTGGGCAGCTCAATGGACACAAAATGGAGTTTGCTCGCGGACACAAAAATCTTTAAAACACATGGAAAAAATCTAAATATTGATAAAAATGATATCTTTAATGGCCTCAGTGGACTTCAGTGGTACCAATTCAACACACAGACTTACACCACTTCCACCATGTCAGTGCCACGCAGGAAGAGAACAACCCACCGCTCGCATCTCGGCAAAATATATTGATATTTATAGCAATATTGGGATATAAACAGAGCAGGATATGGGCTGAGTGATATTGCTTTATATCAAGTTTGTCATTTTAAAACAATTTGAGCCCCAATCTTGCAGAACCTTTTTTTTTCTGCTCCCCACTCTGCTCCCCCCACTGGCCCCTGCTCAGCTCCTCCACACTGCCCTCTACCCCATTTGTACTCTCATGTACTCACTATGGAGGGAGCATAGGAAGAAATGAAGATCAAAGTTTCAGTATGTTTAAACATAGTAAAAAAGAATTCATTGGGTGTCCCATTTTACATTGTATTTTTCACGCTGTATATCAGATCACAGGCCATTGGGCAGCCCTATCCTCAGTGCCTGTGGAGCAGCTGGGGAGTTCATTGCCTTGCTCAAGGGCACTTCAGTCATGTCCTGCCAGTTCAGGGATTCGAACCAGCGACCTTCCAGTCACTTGGCTGCTTCCCCAATGTTATGCACCACAGAGTTCAAACAATTCATATCAAATAAAGGTTGTATATGCAATGTGTTCAATTTCTTTATTAAAAATTGTTAAAATTTCAAATGATGAGTTGGAAAGAATCACAGTTGCCTGATAATTGTTTGAGGAGTGCATGTTTTGTTCGTAATTTGATAAAGCAAGGTGATCATGCATGACTCCTGCGCGACTTAATCCAATCTATTTTATAATTGGCAGGATTAACTCAGATAAAAGCTCAAAAAATCAACAAACTGTGCTGGCCTTACCTGTACTAGAGAGCCTAATCTGTTGTCAGGAAGTAATAAGCCATTGTAGGTCTTTCCTTCATACCTTGTATAGCAACAGTCTTGATCACATGTGCTTAAATTTTTAATGCTTTTTTTTTCAAGCATCAAGGCACATGTATGCCACTTGCCTTAGTGCAGGTCTAAGGTGACAGGAACTTTATTTCTGAGCTGGGAAAAGGAAAAGCCATAACTCAAAACAATATACACTGGAGCAAAGAAAATGAAAATTGTGATTAAGCCTGGCTATTGAAGAGGAGTTTATATTCATTCACAGCAATGCAAGACAACATTATGAGCCTGCAGGAAATGTTAAGCAGTGCTAAACACACATCAAGGGGACACAATTAGACACGAGAGCGAGTGATGTGTTCCTGATCACCTCCTGAATGTGTCCTGAGACACATTGCAATTCTGGACGATGTGTTGCTTGATTTTAACCCAGTGATTCCAAACAGATCATAGGCTGAGTGTATTGTTGCTGTGATTGTTATGAATTATCAGACCTTTTTATTTCTACAATAAGTTGTTTACGCGATTAACAAGAATATACAGAGAAGCTGCACAGTATATTGTTTGAGCATCACACAATGTAGATTCTGCACAATATTCTATTGCAAGATATGCAAATGCAATGACATTTTATTAAATGTTACAATTTTTGCTGCTAATTACAGAAGTCACACAGAGGACTTTATTAAAGTTGGTGAAGGTTCCTGCATTTTCTTCAATATTGCAGTATATATCGTGAGGAAAAACTATATATGGCAATGTCCATTTTTTCCAACATCGCAGCAGTCCTAACAGACCAATGGTGCACATTGCAAGCCTGGTTTGTTTGTGTTTGTTCCAAAAGTTTGTTGTGTAATAAATGCCATTATTACATGCTACAATGATGTAAGCCCTGAGCAGTACATTCCTCTAGCACGCAGGGCTGGAGCTGGATATTTAAAATTGTAGGATGAGAAGGTCTTCAGGCTGAAAGCATGCTTCAGGTAAAGCCACATAAACACATAAGTATCACACGTGGCAGTTTTCCACATAAGAAGCTTTTGCACAAATCTTTGGATTTTCTTCAGTTATGATGCATTATTTCTTGCAGTCAGTTTCTTTTTTTAATGGCACAAACTGTCAAGAAATATTAATTACTTTATCTATTCCCTATTCCTCTTCGTCTCTCTCTTCAGAGCTGCACCGCTGTGCTGTGTTCTGTCTGCTGCAGTTAGGAGGGGAGATTTTTGACACAGACATGGTGATGGTGGACAGAACACTCACTGACATCTGCTTCGACAACACTATAGTCTTGTAAGTCTATTATCGTGTGTGTGTGTGTGTGTGTGTGTGTGTGTGTGTGTGTGTGAGTGTGTTTTATTTACGAATGTAAATGTGCTCACTAACATTTTCCAAATAAATCACATGTGAGGCTGATTACTATTCATCTTTTTTCTATCTGGCTTACAGGAGCTGTGTGTGGCTTTGGTACAGAATTAGGGATCATCTAGAACGTAGCCGTGTGTGCTGGCTGAACCACAGTTTGACTGTTTTTGACTGTGTGCTGCTGTGCTCCGTAATGTAGTGTAGTATGTTAAACTATTCATGTTGACCCACTTTCATTTCTAGCCCATCAATCCCAGAGCTGAAGTGTTTCTATCTGCAGGTCCTTCATTGCGGTACTAGGATTCTGATCTGGGTTAGAGAAATGAGCCTAGAGTTGATAATGGAAATAAACACTGTGCCACTGTGCACACAAGTATTAGGCAAGTGTAATGTAATGAATAGTCTGGAGTTGAAAAGATACCCCAGGTTGTATATATTTGAATGCTTATATTGCCACGTCAGGTGATCTGTATTTGTGTAATGAGGGGGGGTGGCCTAAGGAGATCAACAACATATTATGTTTGCATACATTAGGCAGCTTTTTTCCTCAGAAAAGATTAAACTGACTCTGAAAAGCCAAAAAGTGAGGATGCAGAACTCTTTGATATTGCTAAGATATTAGCGGATCACAGAACCATCAACATCAAATACAAGCGGTAAGAAACTTGAAGACGAGAACAATCACACATGAAGTACCTGTGAACCCACTATCCCAAGAAAGGTCCATATATCTATAACTGTTGGAAAATGTCCTGAGAGTGTCATTAGAACATGAAGTCTCCGATTCCCAAAACGAAGCTCTACTCATCACGCCATCATTATTTAATGAGTCATTTCACATCATGAGAAAAAAGACCCGATAAAGTGAAGATCTAATTTGTTTGCTTGGAATAAATTGTTACTGAAGAACATTTGTTTTCTTTTGGGATGCCCTGCTTCTGCAGAACCATTGCCTTGAAGAAGAACCTGAAGAACTCCTCTTTTCAGTGTAATACAGTACTATTGTATTTATGTAAAAGTGTGTTTAACTGAATGGTACACAGCAGAGTCGGCACTGTGTTAAAACAGATGTGTTCCTGCACGCTCTGTGTGCAGTAATGAAGCTAACCCGGCTTTGAGCTGCGGCGATAGAGAAGGTTGCTCGGAAGATGATTACTCAAGGGCAGCACACCACGAACTGCAAGCAAGCTGAGCTCCTCGCTGGGCCGCTCGTCGGGAAAGAAACTGCGGGCGGCTCTGGAGCCTGGTGCCTGCAGTCCAGTCAGCAACGGAGGAGCCGCACCACTGCTGCTGCTGCCCGTTCCACCCGTGCCGTGAGTATCTGTGTAAACATACAGCATATCACCAGAATTCTTCTGGAAGGATCTATGTTCCTGAGGAAACGCTTCTCTCTCTCAAAGATGAAAGCTTTAAGTGCTGCTGTTTGGGTCAGATAGGATGGTCTAGCAGGTCTTTCAGTTTTGGGTCCCATTGTCTCCGTGTTTTGTAATATGTACTTAAACTTTTACTTAAACATTTATTAAACATGATTAAATTTGAAGTGCCTATTTTTATTTTGCTCAGTACAGTATTCATAGAGCCTTTTTCTGAAGATAATTTTGTATGTGTGTGTGTTCATCCACAGAGGACCAAAGTACCATCTTCTGGCTCACACCACGCTCACACTCTCCTGATGTTCAGACAGCCTGCCACATTACCCACCTCGTCATTACTGCCATCGGTAAACCGCAGTAAGCAGCTCTACTGCTCCTCCTGTTTTTCTCATCTCTACTCTTTCCTTTTCATCTCTTTCTCAGCCTCATCCCTGTGTCTACCTAACATTCACACCCTCCACCATATTATCTGTTATGCTTCTGTGAAGCAGTTTTGTTCAGTTTTTTATATTTCTGTTTGAAATGGATGAGATTAAAGCATGTTCTTCCAGCCTGCGTTAGGCTTCGTGTCTGAGGGTAAGAGATGGTAATTCTTCATTTTTTTCATTAGCAGATACCAGGAAGCCATTCAGAGGAGATTAGTTTTACAGCATGCTTGTTATCTGCCTATTAAAGGACTCCATGCAGTGTTGGTGTGGGTCAGGATTGTGTGTGTGTGCAGCCGTGGGTGTCTGTCAGATTTATTACGTCAGGGTCACGCTCATAAAAGTGAGTGAATTGCAAATAAGGGCTGGTTAATGGGAGAGTGTCTGTGTGAGGCGGTGTGTTAAGAGTCTGTCAGGGATTGTAGCTCACAGTTAGCTGTTCTGCTGGGCAGATGCTACATTTCATTCTGTTGGATTGATTTTTACAGTGGTGCTTCAAAGTTTATTCAAAAAAATTATGCAGTAAAATGATCCAGTCTGTGGCTGTTAAACTTGTTATAATTTCAGTAGATACATTCATTATTCCTACAATAACCTGTTGTTCTGCCAAGTTTGAAGTTTGTTTAAAAAGCACACTGTGTTCAGAAATTCTATATGGTTTTATATAATAATGAAAAGTGAACCAGGTTTGTGCTATTTAGAATGAGGATGGGCAATATGGACAAAAAAAATCATATCCCGATATATTTTAGCTGAATGGCGATATATGTCATATCATATATGTATATATATATATATATATGTGGAAAAAATGACACCCCATGAAATCCTTCTTCTCTTCTTGTTTACTGTATTGCCACTGAGATTTGAAATTCATTTTTTTCTAATACACACATAGTTTATGCCAACTCCGTAGCGTGTACATGACCATGTGAATGGAGGAAGATGGGAGCAGAGTAGAGGAGGAGCTAAGAGCACAGGGTGGAGCTAAGTGTGGGAGCAAAGAAGAATTCCAAGATTAAACAGACTTTAGTAAAACTCGACATAAATGATATCGCTTCTTGCTCATATCGGGCTTTGATATTACTTATAAATTCGATATTGAAAATCTAATATTAATTCCATCTCTGTAATTTTCTGAGTTAATAAAATTCCAATCGCCTGAGCTGGGATTAGGTGCTCACCAAGTTCCTTTCTGCCCCATCTGAGAAGGACCCCAAGCTCCTGCTACAACGTTACATTGGCTTTCCACCTTCTGGCTACTGAACCTGGACTAGTTGCCCACCTGCCACGCTCAACTGTGGTAGAAAGTCGTACTGTTACTATGTCCACCAGCTTAACCAACATTACTTCAAAGTACTACATGAGTATTAGAATAGAGGTGTAGGGGTCCAGTGTCCCCTAACTGTGTATATGTAGTTGACTAGAGGACGATGGCTCCTCCCCCTTGTAAACCTGGTTCCTCCCAAGGTTTCTTCCACCAGCTCAGAGGGAGTTTTTCCTTGCCACTGTCACCCCTTGGCTTGCTCACTAGGGGATCTGTCTCTTATCCATTTTTCCCTGTGTTCACCTCTTTATTTTTGATTTCTGTAAAGCTGTTCTGTGACAACTTCAGTTGTGAAGAGCGCTTGCACAAATAAATCTTTTGATTTTACTGGTTATATATATATGGTTATATATATATATATATATATATATATATATATATATATATATATATATATATATATATATATATAAAATAACTAAGCATAATATAGCTTTTTCCAATCTACATAGAGAACCCAAACATTTAGCCTGGTTAACAATTTATTTATTTATTTAATTAAAATTTTCTTTAAATTGACTGTATAGATCTTTAGTTGAGAACCCTTGAAGAACCCGTGTTTTAGGACTGTCGGTTATGATTTTGATATCTGTTAATTCGTTCATAATAATATTGCCATTATAATCATAAATATAATATATTAATATCTCTTATCTCTTGCCCTCTAGACGAGTGTTCGTACTGGTTACCACTCTATGGCAGCGTGTGTTGTCGTCTGGCTGCTCAGCCTCACTGTATGACACAACAGATGATGAGCGGCTGCCTGAGGGTCAAGGTAGAACACACACTTACCATCATGCAGGCGCATACACACTGTTCCTCCCTGCTCCTGCTCACATTTCTCATGTTGATACTTTCACTCTGTTCCAGCTCGGTGGGGAGCCTCAAGGATGGACGAGTGTTTACGGCGTCCTTAAAGGAACAAATCTCTTCTGTTACAGCCGGCAAGAAGACATGGAGGCCAGCGTGGAGCCCTTACTGACGATCGGCATCAATAAAGTGAGCGGCATTAGCACACACATAACACACTCCTGGATGGGTGATTCTTCAAGTAGAAGACTTTTATGTCCTCATGTTTTAAAGTCTTTTATATATATTTAATATGAATGAATGACCAAAGGGTTTTTTCCTGAGAATGACCACGTCGTGTCATTAGTCTTGGTGTAATGGTAATGACACCTGCTGATGGTAATGGCGGGTTTTCAGGTTTCTCTGGTTTCTCATGTTGTCTAGAAATAAATAAAGGAAGATGATCAATGCTAATTGTACTTTTCAGAAATGTAGATCACCCTTCTACACGTGATTGAGAGGTTCAGACTGAGTGGTGTTCATTAAGTCATTGTCTGGTCGAGGGTGATGGATGTATCGTCATGCCAGACTTTGATGTCACCCTGCTGTTGTAAGCCGGTAGAGCTGGTAGTTTGTCATGCACCACTGAAGAGTGTTTTCTTTTTGAGTCACTTGCCGGTACATTAGCAGACTGTCAGTGAATGAGTCTGCCCTCTGGGTTTTCCATTACACGGCATCCACTTTGGAAAGCAATAGACTGATCTCTTAGAATTGTAGTGAACCTCTACTTCCACCTGCTGGTGGAGTTAAGAACTACAGTGTGTGGTTCATTGGCTTTTAAGCTACCTTCTCTCTCGGTGCACAAAAATGTCAGTCTAAAGGCAGTGGTTATGAAGAGGGTGCTTTTTGGTATATTAAGTTTTGATAATAATATAATCATAACATCTGCACACATCTATTCTGGCCAACATAAAACGATTGGATCTCCCACAAAAGACAAAACCATGCATTGTTTTTATTGTCCGTGTCCCATAATTATATATCATAGCTTTTCAGTTTTGGTTGGCTGTTGTCAAAATTTTATGATGAATGATCCTAAATGACTTGCAGTGATCTTTTTACAATGACGTCCATTTGACTCTTGTAAACTCACATGATCACATAACAGTGATATTATTAGTGATATTATATATATTAGTGATTTTAATATTCTGTGTATTCAGTCAAATTTAAATCAAACTCCTCACAGATCACACTTTTGCACTCCTTTAAGTTCATTTACATTCATTCGAAGTTCTTTCACAGGATACGTCAAACCTATTACTTGAAAAAGCCTTGAAGGTCCTCCAGAGAAACCAGAAGTGTATATAAGATAGACTTTGTCTCGCCAAACTCCGTAAATACAGTTTTCTGTAGCCTTTACTGTTTGTAGTAAAATGTTTATATGGCAGTAACTGCCAGATGTCGCTTTATTTGCCCTCTTCCACAGGACTATAATTAGACCTGTTTAATAGCATGTTTGTGTTGTAGGAGACAAGGATACGTGCAGCCGAGAGAGACCCCCACAGCAAAGCGCAGAGCATCTGCATCAGTAACCAGTATGGAGGAGAAGAGGTCACACACACATTAGCGACAGACAGTCGGGAGGACACACAGCGCTGGATGGAGGCCTTCTGGCAGCAGTTCTTTGACATGAGTAAGAGACAGATCACAGCAGACCAGCTTTTACACGTGTAAAGCCATCATAGAACTGCTTGCTGTAAATGTACATAGACTGTGTAATGTTTACTGCACCACCTCAGCCGTCCATGTGTGGAATTAGGCTATTTTGAATTCATGCACGAACAGTACTGTGCAAGTTTTATATATTGAAATAAATACAAATAACTCACACAGAAAGTAGTGGTTTTACATCAGTGCTCATCATAACATCTCCAAAGCTCTTCTCATGGGTGTCTGGTCATTTTTCTAGTTGTCAACAGCTGATTTGGGAAATCAGCACTTGGTGTTAAATCTGGTGGACTGGTCATGAAATTAAACACATCCACATGCTGACTGTCCTGACTCTCCAAACTAGCTCATTAGATCTCAGCAACTTTCTTCAAAATGAGCCGTTTTTGTTTTGTATATCATCATATGTTTCAATGTGATCTGGAGTAAAATCACTCAAACATAAAGGAGCTACAGAAGGTTTGTTAAGTGTTATCATTGAAGAGTCATTTTGGTTCCATAAAGATCCATTTCTGTAAGAGATGAAGAAGGGTTAAAAAAAGTCAGTCGAAAGGTTTATCAATGTTTAAGGTTCTTTAAACTCACATCTTAAAAAATGGTTCTTCTGTGGTAGAGTCTCCAGCCCTCCTCTTGGTGGAATGTCTTCCTCCATGTTTCCCCAATCCAACTCTGATCCTAATCTAACACCTCATTCTGCCAATCAAGCACTTTGGAAGGCAGTAAATAGTTGGATCAGAGTGGCTTTCAGAGTCTGCAGGAAAGCAGGTCTCCACTTACAGTGTTTGAGACTGTAAAATGTCTGCGTGGTACTGTTGTCCGCTTGTTTGGCCTACAGCAGTTTGTCATTCACACAGTTTAGTGCAGTGTTTCTCAACCCTGGTCCTAGAGGCATCCCTACCCTGCATATTTAGAGATTTCCCTGCTCTCACCACACCTGAATGAACTAATCAGCTCATGAACAATCCTTTCTGAATTGCATGAATTGCCCTGCATGTTCAGTCTAAAACATGCAGGGCAGTGGTGCCTCTAGGACCACTATTAAATATTTTTTTAAATATTTAGGTCCATAATTGTAACTTTAAGTGCATTTAAATTCCACATTACTAGAATTCCCCACTTCTTGCCATGAGATGAAATGCAGTCAAACTGAATCTGAGCTTTTCCTCATCATTATTAGGTTGACTGAGCTGTTGTCTCCCCCTACAGGTCAGTGGAAGCAGTGCTGTGACGAGCTGATGAAGATTGACCAGCCTTCACCACGCAAACCTGCTCTCATTACAGCCAAACAGGGCTCTCTCTACCATGAGATGGGTACGTGATAGCTGTGTTTAACGCCACTATTTTACTGTTCACTTCATAGAGTAGCTCCGTTATAGATCTCATATCAGGTGAGGATCAATTCTGCTTCTGGAGGGCTACAAACACACCTGATGCAGATCATCAGTTAATGAATCCAGTTTGGTGTGTTTAATTAGAGAAATCACGGAACTGTGTTGGACAGTGGCCTCCAGGACCAGAATGGACGGCTCCTACCTTGAGCAGAACGAGACGGTAGTTAAACAGAGCAGATAGGCTTGCTTGTGGTTTAACCTTCTCTAAAGATCTGTCGTTGGTTTAGAATCATTCCCCTCCTTAGCACTGAGTCACTCTTGACAAAAGAATTTCTATTTCTTACTCACTGACTTTGTCTGTCTCTCTTTTTCTCTCTCCCTCCTTTTCCTCCAATACCTCATTTTGATTCTGTCATTGTTCATTTTTCCTTTCCATCCACTGTTTTCCCTTTCTGTCCTTTCTCTTCATCCTATTTTGATGCATGATCGTTCCACCTTCCTCTTAAAATACATATAAATCCTTTCCCCACCTCCCCCTGCTCGTATTTTTCCTTGTGGCTCCATCCCAGTGCCCCCTCTCTCTGCCCCTCCGTCCTGCGAGGGCCTCCTGCTGCAGGATAACGCTGTCTCTGCTGAGATCCGTGCTCTGCTCTCCTCCTATTACAGTGACAGGTGAAGTAACCAGGGTCAGATCTGACCTTCTCAAGCTTGAAGCAGCCCCGTTCCGCTGCTGTGTTGTGCGATGTTCTGGCCTGGCCTTCATGTAGGCTGAAACTGGCTGCAGTAGCTGTCGTTGTGCTTTGTTCTGTCTGTTGCTGACATTGTTCTGCATTCTGCTCTCATGCTTTATTTGATGTCTGTACAGCTGTTTCAGTATCTGAGCATCTTCACAGATCATAGACTTTAACATCCAGTACTCTGTGTGAAGAAAAAGGGTCTTAGAAACCAGCAGGAACCAAAGATGATGCACATTACATTTAGACCATCAACGTGGAACGAGTTCCATTCTGGTTCATGAACCCAATTTTGAACCGTTTGGCGCATTTCCACCATCAAAAATAGGTTCTGGAACCTGAAAAGTTTATTCCCAGCAGGAAACAAAGAGTAGTAGGTTTTCCAGCTCAAACCTCTGTAACCTCTGTCTAGTTGTACAGGAGCAAGGAGCAGTGACATACCATTCTTGCACGTTGTAGTCTTCACTCTTCTTATTGCCAAACGTTGATCCATGTATGATCCATGTTTGCTTTTTGGAGAAAAACATACTTCTGTAACAGCACAAGCGGTCGCAGGTAGTCTGTACGCTCTGCCATATTCTCACTCCTATTTACTGATGCTGGGCAGCGCCCTCTGTTGATGAGGTAATATTTCCTTGGTTCCATTAAAACTGTGGACTGCTTTGCTAAAAATCACCAAGTTTGTTATTAACCCCAAAAGAACCAGTTCAAGAATCAGAGTTACTTTGTTGGAAAATGACTAATTGTGATCTGAAAATGATTCATTTATATTTATCCACAGACAAATGCCCCACGTGCATAACCAACACATTACTGATACATCAGGGCTCTGCATTTCCAGTCCTGGAGTGCCACACTCCTGCACAGCTTTGTGCACCTGCTTCAACCCAATTGATGTACATTGATGAGTGGATCAATACAAATGTGCCAGACATACCTGGAATAAAACACCTCATAAAATTGCCATTTTACCATGCAATGTTTTTGTGTGATGGTAACAATATAGTCAAATCCAAGCGTTTGGGCACTCCTGAATCAAATCACATTTACCGTATATTCCGGACTATAAGCCGCTACTTTTTTTCCACGCTTTAAACCATGCGGCTTATAATGAGGTGCAGCTTTTTCTTCTTATATATGTTATTTTCCAGGTTTTTTAAAAAACAGGTGCTGCTTATAGTCCGGAAAATACGGTAGTTAATTTTCTAAGCAAAACATAAAGCTATTGGTGGTTTAAGAGGAGGGGTATAAAACTAATGCAGTGCAACTGTGTTCTGAAATGATGATGCACCTTTGGTTATGGATGAGGCTAATGCTCTTCTCCCTGAATGCAATCGTGTCCTCAAAGCAAAGAGCCTTGGCCAGTAGGGACAATTACTCCAGCAAAAGCAGGAAAACTCTTTTTAATACCCTTGATTACAGAAGAAACAATGGATGAGCCAGTGTCCCAATACTTTTGTCCATGTTGTGTATTAGTAGCTTTTTGCTTGAGTACAAAATTTACAGCTTGTTTAAAGTGTTTGTTTCTTCAATTTGGTAAATTCAGCAAATGAACAGAAATAGAAGGTGAATTTCTTGTTTGCGTATGAATATCAGCGTCCAGACTTTTAACGTATAGCTTTTACAGACAGCATTTTCTAAATCCTTTAACTCTTAGAACCTGAGATCTGCACTTTGCAGGCTGTTTTCTTGGCTTCATAACTCGGGATCAGAGTTGACTGCATGACCCCACGTGTGATGAATTATCAGCAAGTTTCCAGCTACATTTCACTCGTCTCCAAGTGAATGAAATACCAGTTTAAATGCCAAAGGAGCTTCACTTTGTAAGAGAACAGTTTCAGAATAAAAGACCTGAGAAGGGATAATACTGATACATATATAAATAAATAAATAAAAGTAGACAAGAAGATTCAGGTTATTTATTTATTTATTTATTTATTTTGGAGTACCATCAAGAATTATGAAGAACACGTTATTATAAATATCCTTATCAATCAAATCATTAAAAATTATTCAACAAAATTCAACTGTTTGCCTGTTTGTCTGAAATGTAAAGTGTTTTAGTCCTTATAACCAAAACAGTCGCTCGAAACATGGTCAGATGTTTACAGATATTTAAATTATATTAGTATTTACATCTCAAATGAAGACACATTTGAGGAGCCTAGGAAAATAATATCTAGCACATGTGATTGTCTCCTATAAACACTTACATTTTGTGGCAAATGAAAGTATGTCAAACTGTGAAAACGTTCCACATCTTTGGCCTCAAGTTCTAAAGGTTAAATACCCAAAAAACTGAGTACCTCACATTCATGACACTCAGAGGGTTACTGTGGAAAAGGCAGGAAGGCACAGCAGTGGTTTTGTAACTTTATATGGTGATATATGGTGATCAAAACTATGAATGATTCACCTTTTCTTTAAGTACAAAATTCCACATGAGTTCATTCATAGTTTTGATGCCTTCAGTGAGAATCTACAATGTAAATGGTCATGAAAATACAGAAAACGCATTGAATGAGAAGGTGTGTCCAAATTTTTGGCCTGTACTGCACATTTAAAAAAGGGTTCGTGTTGACTTCTTGTACATTTCTGAATACCTCACAGAGTAAAAGCAGGATTGCAGGTGTTTTACCAAACAGCTGGATTTCAAATCCATCACCCAGTACTGGTTGTTCCTCAGTGAGTATATCAGCCAGCTTGCCACCTTAGCATTTTGGTGAAACTGAGCCAGAGTCCCTCTGGGCTTGTTGAGGTGCTAGACAGTCAGTGTTGTGTGGCAATTGGCCAGTTCACTTGTACTAGTGAGAAATGTGCTGTATCTCGCAGATGCTTTCGCGTGGTTGGGGATTGGACAGTACTAACCCCTTAAACACAGCTGAACTTATCACACAACTGCATAACATTTTCATTTCATGTACAATTAGTCTGTTATCTGCAGTTTGAGGGGCTGCTATAAGAATCAGGACTCCTGATGGTGATTTATTTATTTATTGAAAAATTGCATTTGCTCAAATTCCTAACTTCCATGTTCCTGTCCCTCCTACAGTTATTGACCCCTCTGATGACATAGGCACCGTCACAGACATCCTGGCGAGGCGCATTGAAGAGTTTGAGCTTCAAGCCCAGCTGGAGACCACACCTCACTGGATGTCCCTGTTTGAGGAGCAGCCTGGAAGCCCTCAAAACCACCGTCACCTTCTTCATACCTCACGCCACTCCCCTCACACTCCCAGTCCCCGTCTGCACAGCCGCCAGCCCCGCAGCCCCCGTGGCCTGCTTTCTTCTGACGCCAGCCTAACCTCAGACAGCGACAGCCCCTGCAGCGCCAGTCCTCGCTCACACCACGCCTGGCCCCGCGACCTGCCCCCAGTCTCCAGCCGCTTCCGCCCTCGCACCCTCTCCCTTGATGCCAAACTCTCCGTCCTCAAGGCCCAAAGGGGCTATGGAGGCTTCCAGTGTTCCTGTCAAGCTCCTTCTACAGGCTCAGTGGCTCCACGGCCCACTCAGACAGCCCTTTCCTGCTCCAGCTCCACCTCTAGCAACAGCTCCAGTGAGGGCAGCAACAGTCCTGAGTCCGATTTGGGGTTCTCCCGGCCCTCCGGAGCTCGCCGCAGCCTGAGGAACCTCAGAGCCAAGCTGGACCCTAGGAACTGGTTGCAGAGTCAAGTGTAGCTCTTTTAAAAGGAGTGTAACATTTTAAAGAGTGATGTCGTCTCAATCATCATTTCATCTGAACCTGGAAAGAACTGGAATGACTCAGGCAAGGGGTATGTGGTGGCCCTCACCGGAGTGACTGGTTTGAAGACGGTGAATTTGAAACTTTGATGGGAGATGCCCTTCTTAATGAGGTCACCGTCATGTGGGATGGGTGGACTTAAGGCTCAGCAGTATCTGCATACAGATAGAGTGCAGTGTGCAGTATACGGAACAGAACAGACTCGGTGAGACACAAATACGAGTGTTCCTGCGGTGTCTTCCAAAGCTGACTGAAGCCTCAACTTCTCAGCGTCGTCAATGTCACACCTTTAACGCATCTCACATCTGTCATCTGTCCTGTCATCTTGGGAAGTTCACCAACTTTGTCACTGATATGCCTTCACACATAAGCTGCTTTATAAGTGTTAAACTGTTTAGAAGAAGAGTCAGGATTTAGCGCCAAGTCTAGTATAAGTCTAGTCTTGATCTCCATTCCTACTAACTGACACAACAACAAACAGCAAACCATGAGGAGATTGTTACAAAGATATTTTATTACTAAAAAAAAATCCATAAACCTAAAAACGTTTGGGGATCAAAGCAGATCAGGTGTTAATAGTGTTGATGTGCTCTTGCGTAAGTAAGGTATGTATGCAGAAGTATTAATGAATCTCATGAGCTTTGCTGGTTAATCAGATGATGACAAAATGTGATTCCACTGATCGCTTCTAACTGTCAGCACCGGCTTTCTCTCCGCTGTGAGTTTCTCCACTAGACTATACAAATGCATACGGAGGTTTGAATTTCCCTTCTTCTTCCACGTGGACTTTATTTTGACACTGACAACAAAACCTCGTTCTGTTCGTCATTGCTTAAACCTTCCTAATCAAAATTATTTACTATGCAAATGTGTTACAAGTTTTTTTAGTCCTCTTTCACTGGTACACGCCCCCCACCCTACTATTCCCCCTTTACTTCATCGGCTCATGAGCCAGTTTTGCACTTTTATAATTTGATATAGGGTGATTCTAATGGGAAAAGTCACAGTAAGTTGTACTTTCTGTCCTTGGTACAAGAGGTCAGTGTCTAAAATATTAGTGTGCAGGTCCAGTAAACACACACTCGCTGAATAAAAATGAATATTAATACAGATAAAGTGTCTGATTCTCAGGAGCTCCCTTAAAATACAATCAGGATTTTGATCGGAGTAGCTGTGTTTACTGTAAAATGTGTCAATAAGTTGAAAATGGTGTTAAAAGCTGTTCTGCTCGTAATTCTGTGGAGAGTTCAGACCGTTAGCATACTGAGGTCAATCTCTTTTCTGTTGCTTATTAAGAGCCACCAAACTTGTACTTCTGTAAATTCTCATTTACGCAGTGTTTCCTATTGTAAAGTTTTGTAACTTAACAAATGCTTTTGTTAAAACTGTATTTTACCATATTGATTTTGTTATAAATGCAGCTATATCCAGATATTTTATCAGAAGAGTACAGAGCTAACTATCCTGGTAGATAGAATTAGAATTTTAACCTTGAGAGTGTCCTGTCAGGCTGTCTGCATGCACATTGTCTTTGGAGAGGTAACTAATTCAACCTGTAGAATAATAACAACAGAAAATAATGAAATGATTAAACAGCATTAAAATAAACAAAGGTCTGTTTTTTTTATTTACCCTTAAAATGACAAATAATCAAATCCACCTTCTCAAACACACCAACTAAACTAGGGATCTCAAACCCTGTTCCTGGAAAGACTTCAGCTTCAACTCCAATCCACCCCACCTGACCCAGCAAATGACTGCTTCAGAAGTTCATGGTTGGCTGAATGGTGTGTTGGATGCAGGAAGTCACCTCTCCAGGAGTAGGGTTGGTGACCCCTGCTCTGACCATATTTGCAAAGCACCTCAAACATCCCAAGTCTTTTACTAAACCATCTGAAGAATGTTATTTTTTTTTAATTTCAGCTCATGCAACAACATACATGTCTTGGATATGGGTTCAACAAAAGTCAGGATATTCCAGGTAAACAAACCATATGAAAACAGTGTGCAGCTGGTGCTCCATAATACGAGTGCCCAAAAGTATGTTAATGTGCATGGATAAAAAAAAAAAAAATCATCATGCTGCATGAATAAAAATACTTCTTTTTAAACATTTCATTAACCTTAATACTTTCTTACATCGGAGGGACATGATTAAACACAAGATACTGAAGTTATAATCTGGAAACATTTAAAAAATACAAACTGGCTGAACAGGGCTGAAAAATAAGCTGTACGATTTACAACTTGCAGTGAATAGTGTAAGAAAAACAACAGTCAAAAAGGCAACTGTGGTTGTGTATCATTCCTGTCAGCAATGTTTACAGTGTTTGTATGATGTACTATATGAGCCTGTTTTTAATGATATGTCATATTTTACTCTCCCAAGTTGCTCCCAAGTCTGTTCCCTCAAAAATAGAAATATGGGAAAGTTAAACCTCATCTTAGACATTGGTTAGAAAATGGATGTCCTTACTGTTACAATTACAACACACAACATATATTTATATATAAACAAATGAAAATCTGCTCAGCAGCACCATAGAACTGTTGTGAGTAACAGAGATCATCCCTATAACAGACGTAATAATGACGTTGATACTCCAAATGCAGGTGCAATGCAGGCACTTTAACATCAGAAAGTCTGTCAAACTGAATCAAAAGGTTGACTTTGATTACAGGTTAGAAACATAACCAACAGTCATTCTGCAGAGGACAATGTTTTTCAGAAGTAATGAAAAAGGAACAGAAAAAAAGAATCTGATTCAGATGAGCTTCGAGCAACCTCACTATGTACTGAGCAATTGATGCTCCGCCCACAAATGCATTCTTTCATAACTAAACTTGCAAGATTAAACCAGCTTCATGGAATGCTGGTAAGAATCCCACTGACGATTCCCTTAAAACATGAGCTTCCAGTTTAAAATGCTACGATAACAGTCCTGAAAACATTTTGGCACAAAGAAGGTCTTAAATGGTCGAGCGAGGTTCACTGAACATTGTTCTCTACCAGTGAAGATGCTCGGAACACTGAGGGGGATTTCAGACCTTCCAGTTTGGTCTGAACCAAAATAACAGGTGCTGTTATCCATGGTCCAGAACAAAGGAAATTGTTCTAAATACCAATAGAACTGACCTAAAGAGGTGGTCTTGGTCAAGATCAGCTGAACCATGATCCGTTTGGTTTTGTTTGAGACTTTTGGACCAATTACAGGAAGTTGTGCCATCATCACAAATCAAACAATCAAAGACAAAATCTAATTCCGACTCCTCTTCAGTGCATGTGCATCACACAGCAGGATGTGCGCTGTCTTTAGTCTAACTGTAGATTAACCCTTATTTATGAAAAAAGGCTAATCTGCCATGTGAGCATGTGACATGTCTGCTGTGCGACATATGCTCTCAAAGGGAGGCAGAATTCAGCACAACTGGAAGACAACACTCGGTGTATTGACAACACACTGGCTTCTGTCACATGCCCCTCTACACACCAATCAAAGTCTTAGTGTTTAGTGCACACACTGCAGTGTAAACCAGACCTAACAGGAACAAGTGTACACTGTGTAGCAAAAACACACACCTTGGTCTGAACTTTCAGGTTTGAAAACGTCCTAAAATGCTTTGGGGAAACTGGGATCTGGGCTGCAGTTAATTCTGCATCCAGTCTAACGCTCTATTTTGCCTCACGGTCTTATTAGGTTGAAAGTGTATTTTTGCCAGTGTTCTCTACAGCTTGTCCAGTTACTATGAATGCATTTGTGGCCAGAACAATTCCTCGTATTCCTCACACAGCGAACTTTGGCCAAGCTCTGATCTTGGACCTTATTTCTGGATCCTTCTGATGTGTCTTTTGGTTCCCTTGTTCTCTGAGTACCTTCACTGTGGTTTATCCAGTAGATCAGGAGCACCCTTTGGCTCCCTCTACTGGTCAAAGTTTCCCTGTCCCTGAGGGCTGGTACTGACTCTAAGGGCTGGAAGAATTGTCTTTGAAAGAAAGCAAAGGTCTCTATATGGTCTCCACATAGTTGGCAGGGAAGAGACCTTGACGGCCGTCTTTGCCGGATCCCCTCCACCAGGCTTTGTCCACGGTTTCCACATCGCTGATGATGTCGCCGGGCTCGAAGGACAGCTCATTTTCGTCCTCTGAGGAAAAGCAGAGGTTATTAATTAGTGCCCAACATAATAGTATATAACCAGTATCGTGGTAAGTTGTGACTCTACTCCTCTATACTACTTGAAAAATTACAGTAAAATAAAAAAAATGACATTATAAATAATATTTATATTTTGTTCTTTGGTATGAAATATGGACCTATCAATACTTGATCTTTCAAACATGATAAATTTAAGGTTTAGTAACAAGTTTGCAAAGACAATTAAAAAAAAAATCGTTTATTTAGATGCCAATTCCTACTGAGGAAAAAACACTGTTTGCTCTTTGGATTCTTATGTCCAAACCACATCGTTCCAGAAATCCTGGTCTTTGTCTAGATGTTCTCTCGCAAACCTTCTTCCTTTCTTTAGTTGGACCGAATTTGCAAAAACAGCCTGATGTGGCTGATTTGCCAGCTGTTTCGCTTGCAAATCATTTGTTGGACATTGCAACAGCTGATTTGTTATTGTCTTGAGATCTTTTGAAATCCCTTCCCAGGCTCATCAGCAGCTACAACATTCTTTCGGGAGGCCTCAGAGACCTCTGACCATGATAATACCACTCACGTCAACAATGAAGAGCAAACCGAACTAATGTCTGAGGTTTAAACAAGACCTCCTCCTCCTCCTCTCTAAGGATGGTTTAATCGTTTACAGCTGATGTGCTGCACCTGATTGTAATGTTGGACACTTTTAAGAAGTAAACGTGGGGCGTTTTAAACTGTCCACACAAAAAACATGCATTTCTTATATTGAATTTTACAAATGATTAAGACACTTCAGTTTTGTGTGTTTAGGTGTATTAACTCCTATATATATATATATATATATATATACACACATACAGGGGTTGGACAATGAAACTGAAACACCTGATTTTTGACCACAGTAATTCATTAGTGTGGTGTACTAGGGTCCCCTTCTGCGGCCAATACAGCGTCAATTCGTCTTGGGAATGACATTTTTTGGATACGAACCGGGTTAGAACCCGAACATCCCTTTCAGACAGCTTCCTCTTGCGTCCACAGTTAATCCTGTTGGATGTGCTTCGTCCTTCTTGGTAGTGCTGACGTTACCCTGGATATATATATACTGTGTATATATATCTCAACAGTGTCACATTGCCCACTCGCTCAGTGACTCTCAGGAGTGTGTTTGAGTGTGTCTCTCTATGAGCACAAAGACGGGTGGCGATGCTTACCTGCTTGGTAGTCGTAGAGCGCTCGCACACTCAGAAGCCGTCTGCCAGCTGATAACTGTGGGCGGAGTACAGTTTGCTTATTACGCATAAGTTTCTAATTATGGGCTTCACGCTCTTGAATGGACTGTTCTGGTTGAAAACTGACCTCTCCATTCTCTGATGCGTCTTCTATCTGAATGTCCTCCTCGTCACTCTCCTCGCGATTGACTATGTAAGTACACTTCTCCGGTGTGCTTTCCTCAGAGGAATCTGCATATTCCTTGGCTTAATGGAGGACACATACGTTTAATACACATAGTTTGACAATGTTTGTTGTTCTGGGTTAAAAGAATGACTGAGAGGTTAAAGTACAGAATAACATCTCCAAAACGTCTGGTAGGTCTGGTGAACTACTGACAGTCGTGGGTGCCCAAGCCTCAATAATTCACAATGAAAGCTAGATCATCTGGATTTTAAGGATCTTCTACTGTTTTGACTGATCCTTGTTTTTTCCTCAAAATGTAAAATATCTGTTTGACTTTTTTCAAAGCTCTCTCATTTATCTTGATTTGTTGCAACACCTCTGGGCACAAAGATAAAAACAATCTTGCTGAACATGTCATTACCTGTACCATTCTGAAGAAACACGGCATACTGGTCTGTGTTATCTTCTTCATTCACCCAATTCTCAGAGGCCTTCACACCATCCTCTGTAAACATGATGAGAGAGTTGTTAGAAATCACAACCACAGACCATCCACAGCCTCTTCATATTCCATTCACCACTGCTTGCTGTCCTTGCCTGTATCACAGCTGATGTCAGCCTCAATCTCATCTTCTACGGGTTCCACCAGGGTTTCTTCTTCACTTCCTGAGCTTTCAGGCTCTGCTTGGTCCACACGTGAAGTAAACGCTTCAGTCTCTTCAGCCAAATCCTGCTCATACTCCAACTCTTCATCCACTGTAGGTTCCTCCACCTCCACAAGCGAGCCGACCACAGGCTCCAAGCATGGTGCAGGAGGTCGATCTGGTTCAACTACATCTGTGCACCTCATGGCTGCTTTGGTTATAGAAGGTGGAAAGGAAATGGGGCATGGCTCCTCTGGTTCCTCCTCCTCCTCCTCCTCCTCCTCTTCAACCAGCACAGCTTTGACTGTGAAGTCCATCTCTGGCTTTAGCTCACTCAACATGCGGCTGTTGGTGACAGGTTCTGGGAAAGCATTTGAAAATAAACTCATGACTGAGGGGACAGGCATGCTCCTGATTTATTTCTGAAATGTGGTTCTGAAATGCGAAGCTGAAATTCATTAATTTATCAACTAAAGAAAACCTAAAACATCCAACAGTACATTCATCTATGCTACCTCACCCAGGTTTACACCCAGGTTTACAGCCAATTTATACAATATATAATATTTTATTCCAAATATGCCTTAATCAAATATCTAACAGTCAGTCAGTCATCTTATCCTCCTCTTTCTAAACAGGGTGACAGTGGATCCAGAACCCACCTAGAATCATCAGGTTCACGGCAGGAACAGCCCCTTGATAGGGCACCAGTCCATCCCAAGATAACACAAACAAACTCACACCTACAGGCAGTTCAGCATGGCCAATTCACCTACCATGTGCATTTTTTGGGTGCAGAAGGAAACACACAAAGCTCACAGAATGTGAGACCCAAGCAGGGATTGAACCCACGAGCTGTGTCAGACACACTACCTACGGCATCACCCTGCCACCCATAAAATAAACAAAATACTGTATAGATTACACATTAAAATATTTATCTCTACACTGGTTTTGTCAGCAAGAATGAAATCAACATCTGCTCTTCCTCTTGGATAGCCTGGAATGAACCAATAATGACTCACTAAATAAAAATCTCACCGTTAAACTGAACCGGACTCTCAGGCAGAGGGGCAGTAGGAGCGTCTGGAAAGGCAGCAGGTTCCTGTCTGCTAATGCCTGTACTGGACGATTCTCTCTCAAACAAGCTGGCCTGCAGGCCTGGAGACTCAGGGGGAGCTGAGGCCTGAATTTGAGCCTGAGAAACAGGAAGACTTGGTGGGGAGGACTGAGGTGGTGGGGGTCTGGACATTGGAGGACTGGGCAGAGAAGCCACAGGTGGGTTAGGCCGGTGGGCAGGTGATGTGGGAGGAGATCTCACTGGGGTACGGGGACATGGAGGAGACGTGACTGGATGGAAAATGGGGCTGGTGGGAGACAATGGTCGATTGAAGGGGCTAGTTGGTGTGCGGGAGAATGGGGAGGTGAAAGAGGGGCTAAGAGGAGAGGTGGAGCCACTGGTGGCACTGGCTCGCTCGAAGATAAAGGCTGTGTCTGTCAGGCTTCGCTGGTAACGGCGGAAGGGAGGCTTGCCTGGATGTTTCATGACAGGGGAGGAAAAAGATACAGTTGTTATTTAATATGATTATTTTATAAAATTGTCCTCATACTTGAGGTAGTCGATTTGCTAAGATGGACAGGAGCTATAAAGCAACTGCAGTTAAGATGAAGTAGTGAGTAAAGTAAGTGCAGGTGCACAAAACATTTCTGAAAGAGTTTATGTGGTGTGAAGGTGTGATGATGTGATGAGACAGGTTAGATGAGTTGTGATTGGCTGTGGGCTGGAACACTGGGCTGTTTAGCAGCCTGGTGCCCTGGGGGAAGAAGCTGTCTCTTAACCGGCTGGTTCTGGTCCTCATGCTTCAGTACCTCCTACAGCTGGACAGCTTTGAGAAAAAGCTGTGGCTTGCGTGAGTGTAGTCCATTATAATCCTCCTGGTCTTCCTCAGACAGCAGCTGGTGTATAAATCCATACGGGTTTGGAGCTGAACCCCGGGGCTGGGCGTTGCGTAACACCCTCTGCAGATTTTCCTCTTGAGAGCGGTGCAGTAACTGTACCAGGTTGTGAAGCAGCCCATCAGAATTCTCTCCACTGTGCAGGTGTAGAACATCCTCAGGATGCAGGGATTCAGATCAAACCTCTTCAGCCTCCTGAGGTAGACGAGGCACTGTTGTGCCTTTTTCTCCACCCGTGTGTTTTGTTCTGACAATGTAAGCTCCTCAGAGATGTAAACACAAAGGAACTTGCTGTTGACCCTCTCCACAGTGGTCCCATTGATGGAGACAGGGGAGTGCTCTCTGCTTTATGAAGTGCATTATCAGCTCCTTGGTCTTGTTGACGTTTAGAGGAAGGTTGCTTTCCCTTCACCAGTGTGTCAGGAGGCTGACCTTCTCTCAGTAGGCTGCCTTGTTGTCATTGGTGATCAGGCCTAAGATTGTTGTGTCATCAGCAAATTTAATGATGACACTGAAGCTGTGTCTGGCTGTGAGGACGTGGGTGTACAGGGAGTACAGGAGTGGGCTGAGCACACAGCCCTGAGGGGCTCTGGTGTTGAGGGTCAGTGAGGAGGATGTGTTTCTGCCCATCCTCACCACCTGCTGACGGCCCGTTAGGTATAGGAGTATAGGATCCAGCTGCACAGAGAGCTGTTCGGCCTGAGATCCCACAGCTTCATTGTGGATGGTGTTGAATGCCAAACTGTCGTCCACAAACAGCCCATTCGTGTCCTTTTTGTCCAGGTGGGAGAGGGCAGTGTGCAGAGTGAGGGCAATTGCATTGTCAGTGGATCTGTTCTGCCTGTATGCAAATTGCAGTGGGTCCAGAGTGGCAGGCAGTGAGGAGCAGATGAAGTTTCTGACCAGCCTCTCAAAGCTCTTGCTTACACAGAGGTCAGAACAACTGGGCACCAGTCATTTAAGCAAGTGAAGCTGACTGTTTCCGGGAACAGGGACGATGGTGGCCACTCAGTTTCCAGTTTACTGATCACCTTGTACAGTTCTGAGGGCAGGTCTGTGACAGCCTGTGGGTTCATGTACACCATGGCCTTCACTCTTCCTAGAGAGCTCTTTAGTTCTGTCCATGCGGTGCAGAGGGAACCCAGCAGTCTTGATGGCTTGGTCAGGGATCTCCATGTCTCTACGAAGCAGATAATACAGCAGTCCCTTGTCTCTCATTGGAAAGAGATCTGTGCCTGAAGTCCACTCAGTTTGTTGTTCAGGGACTGTACATTAGCCAGTAATATGCTGGGTAGAGGGGAGCTCTGTCTCAGCCTGACCAGGATGCTGGCTCTCATGTCCGTTTTCCTGTGTCTCTTGAAGTCCGGTTTGCGGTGAGTGATTGTGAAGTGTTTGTCAGCCGTAGATGAGGGTGTTGACAACATTCCATGCAATAAAAGAGACTAACAAACACACAAATAACAGAAAAGTATAAAAACTAGATGGAGCACCAACTTGATGAGCCCACAGTTACCATTAGACACAGTGCCAAAGGGAGAGTCCTATTCTATTGGAAATACTCTACAGGGATTTAATGGTAAAGAGAAAAATAAATCATATTGCTGTACAGTACATTGCTGGCACACTGCTACGGAGGCTGTGAATCAGTTTGGAGATACAGACTCCTCTTACCTGATCGTGGGGACATAGGACTGATGGAGTTTTGGGACGAGGAGGACAGCTGTCGAAAAAACTCTCGTGGGTTCATGGAGCGCTGAGAAACCAGTGCTGCTGCCTCCTAGTGGAAGATAGAGAAATCAGTAACTACATCAAAGCCTTTGCAGTGGATAAACCAACTACTGGAAGAGCTTTGGGAAGAGAGGGACAGCTGTCAAATAACTCATTAGGGTTCATGGAGCACTAAAAAAACAGTGCCTCCTAGTGGGGGAATATTGGGAGAATATCAGCATCTACACCAAAGATACTCACGGCTGCTTTCTCTATGGACTCGCTGCGTCTGAGGCGGGCTCTCATCTCTTCTTCATGTTCTCTCTGCTGCAGCTCCTGTCCATGGCACACACACACACACACACACACAGTCACTATGTTTGTAATGAGCATTCTCTTTAGGCACATGAAATCCCTTGTTTTAATACGAACCCATCGACTCTTCTCTTGTCTTCTTGCTTCTTCTTCAACCTTAGCTTGAGCTCTCCTGGAAAGTCAAAAGATGTTATGTTTCTGCTTCCTCCACCAAAGCTCTTCTAACTAGTACAGTGTGTTTCTATTAGAAATGGCACGTCATTACTGACTATTGATATCAACAGAAAACGCTGGATTGAATATGGAAAGAAAAAGAATCAGCTGATCCTATAACAAATCTGGCCTGAAACAGAACACAAACACACACACACACACACACACACACACACACACACACACACACACACACACACACACACACACACTGTGGGATGTGATGTGTTAAGCAGTGTGTTTCATGATGTAGTAGTATTTGAGTATTTTATGTGTGATAGTCCACTGTCTGTAAAAAAGGAAATGGCATGTAACGCTGTCCATTAAGAGGAGCTCAAAGTGGGATTTGTATTCTCTGTAATGAAGTAAAATTTAACTAGAGACAGCTCACGAGAAATATTCAGACATTTTTTGCTAAATCAACTTGTAAAACGCATGTATTTTTGCTACACTGGACTCAGCGCACTGCTTTAACCAAAATCATTATAGGCAATAAGGAAAAATCAAGATTTCAGTGTTTTTAGAGAGCTGTGATTTTCCTGTCCTCACAAAAACACCGAAAACAGAGTCTCTGTTTTGAGAACAATTTCAAAAACCTTGGTCACTTGGTCACAGTGTGTTTGTGTGAATGAGAGGACAAAAAAATATCCAGGTGGGTCACCTTTGTTCCTCGATTATCTGTAGTTTCTCATTCATCTTCCTGTCTCTCTCCTCTGCTTCTTTCCTCTCCTGCAGGACTCTCTCTCTTTCAAGGCGCCTCCTCTCCTCTGCAGCCTTCCTCCTCTCCTCCTCTTTTCTTTGCTCTTCCTCACGCTGAGGAAGGTGGATCAGTGTTTAGTCAAGTACAACACTTGCTACTGTGTGTGTGTGTGTATATATATATATATATATATGTGTGTGTGTGTGTACATTTAGTAAATGTATATAATGTATATACTCTATATATTAGTGCATCTCATATATTAGAATATTGTGAAAATGATTTTTGTTCATAAGTTCATTTAGAAAGGTAAATAGATCATACTCATTACATTTAAAGTGATGTATTTCAAGCTTTTCAAGATTTTGTTTCATTTTTGATACTGATTTATAATTTAGTCAAACCTGAATTTTTATATTCTAATAATGTGAAATTCTGGATTTCTTCTGGATTTTCATCAGAATTTTCAAGCCAACCTGATCAACAGTATAGAAGGTAGGAAAGGTATGAAATTATGAACCCAATCATTTTTGTATATAATACATACATGTAATTGGTGGATAAAGTAAAAAAAAAAAGAAGAAAAATTTCTAATTTATATGGAGGTTAAATTAGCTTCCAATGTGAGTTCTTTACATTCTTCTAACAGAGATAAATACGTTTGCATTTAAACTACTTAACTCGGCCGACTTTATAAATCTTCATTAAATGTTTGCTTAAATGTTTTTGAAGTATTCCAGGCAGGACAGACATGAGACTCGAGAGGATCTGAAAAGTTGAGGGTCTGGCTGTACCTCTGCTCTTGCCCAGAAGGAGTCTCTGTTAATCCGTTTCATCTCCATGGCAGCATTTGTCTTCCTGTAGTTTGTGCCCTGAGAATGAGGTCAGAGAGTAAGCGCAAGCCAATCGAAATCGTAGCCGTTCTGCATCACTCGCTGCTCTCGGTGGAATGAACACTGGAACATGTCAATGACATCAGCTAAAGCTTAGAAACTTAAAAGCGGTGGGCGATTATTTACCACGGTCTCCTCTTTCTCTGACGGTCTTGAGTTTCTTCTCAGTCTCTCCATTGTTGGCCGCACTTTTGACAGAATTTCTCCGATTCTTTCCTCCGTCACTTCATCTGCACTAGAGGCAGTAATGAACACATGAGCCTCCTGTAAGAGAAAAAAAGAAAAGGGTGACAAATCATATAAAAATGGGTTTTTCTCTACACAAAGTAAAGTTTATTATTTTAAATAAAGGGTGTGTGTTCACTGTTTGGCTAAGATTGTTATAATTCACTTCACAAGTTATTTTTAATCCAGAAATAATTGTCACAATGTGAAAGTGAATGTCTGTAAAATGAGTAAAATGAGTTTTAATGCTCAGCCTGTCCTCCATGCTGTCAACTTTGCAACCAGAGTCTATGCCAGTGTTCCCCAACCCCTGGGCCGTAGACCGGTACCGATCCATGGAGCAATTGGTACCGGGCCACAAAATCAGTACCACCCCCAGGTTCGTGGTCTACAAGAGATGAGTAAAGCTTGGCACCAATTTTTTAAAAGTATAGATTTTTTATAAAACCATGAACATGTCAAAATGTAACAGCCTAGTGAGTTCCTTCAATCACACTAAACCAACACATGAAAATGACATTTTGATTTCAAAAAGAATGGGAATAAGTGGATTTTGTACTTTCATTTCTTCTCTCCGTGAACGGATGGGTACTTGACATCTGTAAGACATTCTTGTTAGATGTGCACAGTGTCCTGTGTGTCTGAGAAAGTGCTGTCGTTGGAAGCTGTAACATCAGTTTGAAAGCTCTGTTGCTCCACAAGCTATTCAGAAACTCACACTAGAAGCCACACTATTTGCATTGGCTTTGCAGGAAGCTAGAAAAAAACAAAACCTTCCTGCAGTGACAAAATTATAATTGACACGGTTCTAAGATCAGCTGCCTTTTCATCTTTACTTCTTCTCACATGTCTCTGGAACTCCTGTGACCTGCATTGAACTCAATATACTTGCAGTATTGTTTTTGAAAAGAGGACACTGAGGACATGAAGGCATCTGCCGAGTATAGCATGTTGTGGCTGGGGGTCTTTATGTAGGCTTAAGTTGTTGGACTGAAGCAGTGTGTGTGTGTGTGTGTGTGTGTGTGTGTGTGTGTGTGTGTGTGTGGTGATACATAGCTTTATACTTCCTGTACCAAATCATCTCAATTTATTTAACCATTTATTTAACGCATTGATAAAAAATCAGGTAAATTCAAACCTGTAGACCGATAGAGGTAGAGGGAAGGAATTTTTAGGGCTAGGGCAGCACAATATTGATATAGCATAATTTACATGCTATCTCTCTCTCTCTCTCTCTCTCTCTCTCTCTCTCTCTCTCTCTCTCTATATATATATATATCTATATATATATATATATATATATATATATATATCAATGATAAAATATTTTATGGCCCTATGATTTCTTTTAAGGACAGTCATAAAAAATCCAAATGGGGAAAAAATAACAAATAAAAATGAGATAAAAATTGGGAATTGGAATTTGTAGTCACAAAGTGTCAATGATCCAACATATCATATTAATAAAGCACTCTGTGTATCCCATACTGGAGTAAAATAAATTACACTGGGCAGACAGTGTATTTGATCAGGCAGCAAAAATGTTTTCAAATTGTAATCCAGTGATGTGTCTATTGCATGTGTACACATTGCCATAACAATGCTGAAATGATATATTGTGCAGCCCTTGTGGCGACTTTCGAAGCAGACAGATCCTGGATCTTTTACACAATTTAGAAATCTGGGCCAGACCAATGTCTGGGAAAATGTCTGCAGAATTGGGACGCATGGTCAGTCTAACTGCTTATTTTTGTATAATAGCTTTAGCTGGACTGTTACATTACCAATATGATCTGCAAAGCTAATTTATTACTTCCTCCTCTCACGGTGTACATTTATGCTCCAGTCTTATTCTATTGCCAATACTTAGCAGGGGCTAGACAAGCCGTGTGTGCATTTACACATCTGTGTCAGCAATGGGTCCAACTTAAAGTAGCTGAATGCCACATTTGGACACAGCGTATGACTATTTTGATGAGTATGTTCCCCCCGATACTGTCTGTCCCTTTTGAAAACCCAGTCCAAAAGCTTCTGAAGTGGGTTTCTTCAGTCCCTCAGGCAACTCCGATACAAGCCACTCTTTCATTTGGCGAATATTCACAAAGAAGTGCTAAATTTCTGGGGTCTGAATCAGAGATGACTGGAACGTTAGTGACAGTAAAAATGTGAAAGTCATGGTAGGAGTGGACATAAAATCAGAGAAAGTGTGCGTGTGTGTCCACACGCAATAGGAATGTGCAACAAGAGTAGATCTAACAGTGTAATATTTACTCAATGACCACACTGCAGAACACACAGTTCCTCAGTCTGCACACACACACACACACACACACACACACACACACACACACACACACACACACACACACACACACACACACACACACACACACACACACTTCGGTCTCCTGCTGGGACTCACAGTAAGTGAATTGTACAGAAAAGTTCTTTATAAATTCTCAACTGTTTGTTAAAACTGACAAATGGTGGAACAGGATCAAGTTCATTTCTGACCACACACTTCTCGAACGTATGAATTATGAAAGAACACATTTATTCCCTTCTGATTTCTTCTATTACTGGCTAATTCAGATCTTCACAAACTAGTACACACCCCCATCTCCTCTGAAGGTACAGGAATGTTAAAATCTAATTTTGTTTTTGCTGTTCACTGGAAACACCTGGGCTTCCAATGAACATGAGAAGATAGTCGAGAATTCTTTCCCATTTTTTCAACAATACATTGGAACAAAACCGACAGGTGTTTCTTGTTGCCCAGATGTGCCCTGTTAGAGTCACTTCATCCATCAACATCTCTGATTCTTCATTTGTGAAAACTGCTTTCCTAAAAAGGATAAACCAACATGAAGACGCTTGTTTATGGAAGAAAAAAAGAAACTGGGCTGAAAAAAGATGGAAACTGGATCAGTCGTTGTAAAAACATTGGGTTTACCCAGTACAACAATATGAGACACCCTCAACTGTCCTGTCAGCCAGACATTCAACAGATCAGCCAAGAAGAACAAAAGCAGTTGATGAGAGAAACAACAACAAGTGTTTCTCAACCACCACCGAATGGGAGGGGCAAAGCTTTCACATTCTACCCTTCAAAGTTTTCAGTCTTCACAATCACACTCAGCCCTCAACTAACACACACCAATCTTAGCCAATCATGCACTGCGCACTCTCTACCGGAAACAACCGTCCACCTGGAGGACTGCATCAAGCAGGGGGTCACTACAGAGTGCCAGTCCATATCTGAGCATACAGACATACATTCACTCACTTTCACACACCAGAGTAGCCAATTCACCACAAATCCATGTTTTTGGAATGTGGGAGGAAACCAGAGTCCCAAGAGAACACTTAGATAGGGCCTTGAACCCAAGACCCCAGCGCTGGGACGTGAACATGCTAACCAACCAAGCAACTGTTCTGAGATAAGAATCGGAAGGCCGGAACGGAATTTGCTAACAAAGCTGTATGGATTAATAATGCCAAGATTGACCTCTACCCAAAAAATGGGCATCCAAAATATGGATCATGGATCATGGAGGGGTTAGTGCTATGGCGTGCACAGCTGGTTTTGGAAGAGGCTCCCTAATCTTTATTAATGATGTAAGCCTTGATGGTAGCAGCAGCACAAATTCAGGAGTCTATGGAAACATCCTGTCTGCCAATTTACATAGAAACGCATCCAATCAAACTGGAAGGGGGAACTTCATCACGGAGAAAGACAACAGGAGAATTAAATGGAAGGACTTAGATCACCAGGTCAGTCACCAGACCTTAATCCACGAAGATGAAACTAAAAGCGAGTAAAAAGCAACCCCTGGACACAGAAAGCAAAAGAAGAACGGCGCACTCCATCTCCATGCATCATTCCTGTACTTTTGCTTACCTACTAACTGGGTGGTCTGCCACAGCATTTGTTGTTAGTCATATTGGCAGTTTAAGGAGAACTCAGTCAACTCATTACAAACAAGTTCCCAATGCAAAGCTCTGTGGATGGAATCATCTGGCCTGAAAGATAGAAGGAAAAGGGGGTGAAGAATAAGGGCTGTGGGTGTGCCTCTGGCCCTCACGTCACTGTGAGTGTTGGCTGCAGTTCAAGGCCTGCAAAACCACAGCTTCAGAATGGATTACTGCGCTGCTAGTTCTAGCACACAGCAGGCCCAGGCTTCTCCTTCCACACCCACCTCTTTCTTCATGTCAAAAACCTTCTCATCCTTCCTACAGCCACAACACCAAGGTTAGAGAATATGGACAAGTCGAGACCAATGTGGTGGTCCATGATATCGATTTCCTAGCACCAATAGTACACGAGAACACAAGGTCAAATGAGGTCCCTTCTTTCCTCCTCTCATCCCCCTTCTTCTTTCATCCTTCTCTTGCAGTAGGAGGAGCGCAAATGACTCTGTTATTACCAGAGTTACTTGCATAGATGACAGAGTTTAGCCTGTTAATGCACAGCACAGCCCCCAGGCTCACCATCAGCCAAGCAACCCTACATATATGAAGTCTAGGTACGACTTGTTCTTCTGAGTTCTCTTTCTCAGCTTTGCACTGGAGTATAAACTGAAGTGTGCTGCCAAAAGACTATTACTATAGTGAAATGTGCTTAACCAGGCAGTCAAAATAAAGAGGCCTGGAACTAAACCCTGTCTCATTTTCTGAGCTATTCTGAGGCCATAATATGCCAAAAAAGTGAACACAGTTGTTTCACTTCCACTCTTACACTCCAGCCCAAATGCAAAAATGAAGCACAAAAAGGGGAAAAAAAGTATTTTCTTACTTGATACCATAAATAAAAAATATGTTCGTTACTTTTTTTATCCCACAATTTTAAGCCAATCAGATAAATGCATATTCAAATATGTCTGTCAATGGGTTTCGCATATACTGGTGGTCATTTGGTGTGAAAACTTTGACCAAAGCAGTGTTACCCACTAAGCACAGCCAGACAAATTGGCTTTTAAAGATCAGAGATTAATATTTCATTTTAACATCACTTACATGTCTCAATGTAGCTGTACAATGTATTTTGCTGATTACTTTCTCTGACATTTTACTGAATACTTAACAATTTGACATAATTTCAGGCAAGTAAATGACGGGAGAGCGCGGTGTACATTTTTAATAACTGACAGACATCATATAACAAACTACAAGAGTTTCTTTGCTCACACAGTGTTCACATTTCAGAATAAAAGTCATGACAAGGTAATACCACTCACACATACACAAATAACAAAAATAATAAAGGACATTTAGGTTATTTTTTTATCTTATATAAACCATGTCAATTATGTTATAAATATTTACAACTTTTATTAAATGTATTATCTTTTTCAGTCTAATCACTATGAATAACTCATGAATAACTCATTCCATTATTGTCATTCGCATCCCATGTAGTACATAAGGGGGAATGAAATTATGATCTCAAGGTCCCAGTTACACACAAAAAGCAATGTGTTTAAAAATAGAAATAAACAGTATATACAAAATATAGGAGAGAATTGTTAAGGAAATACAATAAAAAATAAAAAACAATAATAATGATTTAATTATATAAACACTCAATATATGATCAATTTCCATCAAGATTTCTGAGATGTTAAGCATTTTTAGTCCTTATAAGAAAATAAATAAATAAATAAATAAAATAAAAAATACTTAAATTCTCTTATTTTTTTTACATCTCAAATGAAGACCTCTCCTAAAAACATCCCACAAAATTGGTTCTAAACATTAAGGGGAAATGAGGTCAATCAGATTGTAGAAGAATGGCATAAGAACTAACCACATATAAGGTTGTTCCAAAAAGGCCGTCTCACACTTGACTTGCCACATGCTGCCCATGAAGTAACTTGTCTGTGCCACAAAAATACACCACTTTCCTGTAATTGCTGTAATTAGCTGGTAACATCATCTTTTTGTATAGAAGGTGTTTAGTTTAATTGAGCAGCCCGTATGTTAGTGGCTTTTACATATCAAAGCACACCTGCCGTATCGCCCTGGCATCTGTGACAGGCTCCTGTGCTAGCTCAGACCTGTCGTCCTGAGCAGAATAACAAGGAGTGATGAAGAAAGACAAACAATACAGCGAGAAACCACTGAAGCACATCTCACTAATTCTGTCAGAAGCAGAGAGTGGTGATAGTGTGCTGTTGGTTGGAGATGTCTTAGCATGTTCTAGAAGGGTCTTTCACACTGAAGCTCTCAAAGGATCTTCTTAAAAGCTTAAAGGGACCAAGTTTTATGAAAATAGGGACAGGATCATGGCCTGAGAATCACATATATATGCAGAACGGTTTGAAGCAAGTCTGGTTATGGAATCAGTGGCCTTGAAGGTCTTAAAAGGGCCAAGTCTCAAAACTTGGAACATAACATGGGTCCTAATTTTAATACCAAGTCCGGTCACTTAAAAAAACATAAAATTCACACTGGTTAGTAACTGCACTGCTTCAGTTTGCATGAATCCCTGGCATCCACTATACCTCTTGGATTCAGCAGCTTCTACCCAGCCCTGCCAAGAACAATAAAACGCCCATGCCAGTGCCATAAGTCTCCACTAATCATCTATTAATTCCACTTAACGCTCCAAACAATGCAGACAGCCATGACCTCACCCTCAAACCCTGCGTGATAAAAGCGTTCTTTATTCTGCAGGCAGAGAAAAGGTAACACTGTGAGAGCAGATAGCAGGAAATGGGGCGGAGGGACCTGGCAGATGTTCATACTGGAAGCTGGGTCAGACACACTCGCAGGACTGGACAGTGTCACAAGTCGTATGTGAGGTCTGAGCTAATGCAGAGCAGATCCCTCTGTAAGATGAGGCATCACTTTGCACTGGAATGTTGAGTCTAGGAACAGGTTTCTTAATGGGTCAGCGAGACAGTGCTTAGTGTTAGGCTAGTCTGGTGACAAGGTGGCTGGGAATACTTTAGAACCTTCCTCTCGTACACTTCTCTCAAGAATTAGTGCCTGGTTCTGGTGATACATTTCCCCGGAGAGCAGCTCCAGCAATACTGGCTGTAATATTCACATGAAGACCTTGATTAATGGGGTCAGGTGCGTTAAAGCAGGGTTAAACTCTTCAGGTCAGTTTATCACCAGAACTATGCATGGGAACCAAGGAACATGTACAGTGCCTAACGTCAGAAGTCAAAATCAAGCTGAATTTCTAAAATAACAAGCAAATTAGGGCTGCACGATACTGGAAAAAAATGATATTCTGATATATACATATTTTTTATGCGATATATATTACTAACATTATATAAAAATGATATAAAATGTATATAAATTATATAAAAAATTGAGGAATTTTTATTATATTTCAACAGAAGTCCATCATACATCAAGCATGTCATGACGTTAATAATGCCCTCTATGTATCAAAAATTGGAGTAAAATAAATAATACTGGGTAGATAGAATAAGGTTGATCTCTCATGGGAAATTTTATTTTGTATCATATTGTATCAAAAGTTTTTAACAATTAAATTTGGCACAAATGACACTGCATGACATTGTTGACATGACATGGCTTTTTCTTTCTCCGCTACAAAACAGATACAAGGTTTTATATTACAGTGTCAAAATACTACAAGGGCAACAATACTAACAGAATTTTGATTTAGAAAACAATGAATTCATAATTCTTTCAAATGTGCTGCCTCCTAAACTGGAAACCCAACCTAATGTTGCAAATAAAGATCACTGCGACTAGGTTCAAGAGATCTGCTGCCAGTGTCTCTCCAAATCTCAGGTCAGTTTCATTCACTGATGTATGATCTGATCACAGGCACCATCCAGTTTCCTCCCATTCATCTCCACTGGATTTGGATTATATGCTCCTTTACCTCCTGCACATACAGCACCCTGCACCCTGGATTTATGGCTGTCACTTGCACAGTCTATTGAGGCTTTCAGACGAGTAATTAAGCCAAGTACAAGTTTCTGTTGATCATTTGATGCTCTTGACCTCATCTGTGTATTTTCTTGTAATGAATGTCTGTCCTATATTAACTGGTTCTCCTGGATTTCTGGTTGTTTGGAACCTGAGACCTGTTTAATTCATTAAGTCTACTTAATTAAGTAACTATAAAACAATGATAGCAAACATAGGCACCAACACGAGTTCATCTGCACATTCATTCAAAAAGAGGGAGCACTGATAGCAAACGTATAATACATTTCTACAAAAAATATAAAGTTGAATAATGGGATTCATTACACACAGAAGTCGTCTCTGTGATTATGGAAATGCTGGGCAAACATCGTCTGGATGCTGAAGCCATGGGAGACCACAGACTGTGTCAACACTCTCACGACACCACTCACAATTCATCGAACTCAGCTCTGAAACGGGGAATTTACTCAATCTGCTGAAGATGATGTCAACAACGAAACCTGCAGCAAACACCTCTTCGAGCCTTATTTGACATTAACAGACAGACCTGTCTGAGGTAGAGTCACACGTACTGATTTTCAAAGATACTTAACACAGTCAATAAGTTAAAGAATACACGCCTACACATAGAGCACGGCTCATTCTTCTCCCAGAACCTGATGGTATTTGAGTCCATTCTTCCCTCTACCAGTGAAATGTTCCCAGTGCCGCTGCTCTGGTACGAAGACAGCTTGTTAAATTTGATCTTGTTCTCTTCTTCATCACACTAAGTTTAAATATAGGATGTAACGGGGTGTCCTATTTTTTCACATCATATATGATGTATGTTGGCATTCAGCTAAAATATATCAGGTAAGGATTTTTTTGTCCTAGTGCAAATTGTGCTGCACAGTAGAATAGTGCACCACCACTCCAGAGCTTTATAAGTGTTCCTGGAGACCTTCTTTCTAGCAATTCTATGAGCAGTTAGCTCTGAAGCTTATTTGTGTGGTTTTGCAGACCTCAACTTTACCTTAACCATTCTTGTTAAACCATTTTTAAAATTCCATTACATGCAGTGAAAAACCCTTTGCTCTCTTCTTAAAGCCTTCTCCTGCCTTGTGGGCATCCATTACCACATTCTTTAAGAAGCCTGTGGCTGCTGATTGTGGTGACAAGCATTGAGGTGTCAGAGATTTGAAATCTTGCCTTTCCTAACAATGACTGTGAACAATCCACAGCCCTAATGAGCTCATGAGGGTTTAAAACCTTGGTAAAAGTAATCTGAGCTCTAAAGTCTCAGAACAGATCAATATGAGTCTGTCTTTAAGACAGCGTCTCTTTGCCTTCCCATCCCCCAACAGTTCACACTGATTTTGCTAATTTCCTGTTTCCGTCCCTCCGTCCTTTCATTCTCTTCAAACTTCGATGGTTTTTGTTTGTGCTGGGCTCGTCAGTGGCACCGCTCAGCAATAGTGCAGAGAGAGGAGGAAGAGAGTGTTTCAGCTGAGCCTGGCACCAGGCACTAAACACACTCCTCAGATATAGACAGAGGAAGGAAACCAACTGCAAGAGGAAAACCTTCACCAACAATAGAAAGTGTGACAGTCTGCTTGCTGCAATGCACCTCTCTAAGCATCTTTGTGAGCAGTTACAAGCGTATAGAAATGACCAGCTGGGTGATGAAGACCATGATGAGACCACAGTGAAGACCACAGGCATCCTTTGGCATTTGTTTGGCATCTTAAGAGCACAATTTCCCTTTTCTCCAGAACATTCAAATACAGACAAAGCTTTTCAGGTTCCTCTCAGGTTGAATCTCACTTTTGGGGTGGTCACATAGATTGTACGCTTCATAATGCAATTGTTATTGTCCCTAATTTATTGTTCCTTTATGCTTTCGATCACAGTAAGTACCTGCCACAGCTTCTCAGTGGGGTTCAGGTCAGGACTCCAAACTCTTCATTTATTTCTAAATTTGTTTCTTTTGAACCATTTTGAAACACTTTATGCTTTCGCCTTTATACCCCACTAAAGATCAGAAGGTTCGGAGGAATAAACTCTGCGCTGCTTCATAGCCAAAAATAAGCTTATCAGAGGTCCAAGCATGGAAGGTTTTTGTTCTGCTTTATCTTCTTCTTTGTCTCCCGTAAATTAAAGAGCACGGACCAAACCTTAGTCATACAGACATGAAACTTGGTCAACAGGTAATACCCCCTGCCACTACTCAGGTGTGCACTATAGCAAAGCTAATTAGCATAATATGCAAACTTTTGTGGGCAAAAATGGAGTTTTCACTCAATCTGCACAAATCTGGTGTTAAAACAACCGAAAGAACCTGAACTTTAATAATTATTTAAAAATGCTGGGATTTCAACACTGATTAGAACCCAGGCTCTGCCAAATGTATGAGCACACACTGTGAAAATCACACATATACAGCTCTGTCTGGTCGCTCAGAAACTTCACAGACTGCATTGCTAGATGATGCTATAACAAGCAAAAACCTGCTATGCCCAGAAAATCTGTCCAATTGACATGAAAATTGGCATGGTGCTGTTATGCTGTCCTGGACCAGCATCCATCAGCCAATCAGATTTCAACAGGTACTTAAATGTATTACATTTGGACTTTATATATATGTCTCCACGTGTGGACATTTGAAATATGACAGGTATTGGCTACTGAGGGGTGCAGCCCAATTAAATGAGCACATACCTTTTAGGTGATACACATGCAGTTGACATCAGCTAATGCATCATAATTGAACCTGAGAATGTAGTCAATGCATGTCATTTTAAAATTTTCAACAAATTCTTTCTACTAGTCCGATCATCTCAATTCTGATATTATAACAACAAACCATGTATGGTAATAATGATCCAAAATTGATCTACAAAATGTCAATCAATCCATTTGTTATTGTTAGCTAATAACCCAGTCATACTTAGTTCAATAGGGAAGAAATGTGAGGCTTGTAAATGTCATGTGACAGACGGTGTGGCAAGAAATAATGATACAGACAGCTGGCATTGATCTTAATAATGAGCTTTTATATTGAATAATAAATTTACAGGTTTATTGTTTATAGGTGACTATACTTCTCTGTAAATCTCAAAAATACATTTCAAATGTCTCATAAGAAACAGACAAAATGGACATTTGTGATTTAGGTTATGAAACAGATTCTCCTTCATATTTTATTGCTGGTCTAACTTGCCACCTCCTCCACCTGAGGGTCTCAGCTTCAGCTTCCCTCAACAGTGAGCCACCAGTGCACATTGGCATGGATTTTCATTTTGGCAAGCATTCCAGATAGCCCTGCTAAAATGTTTATGAGTCCCTTTATTTATAATCCCTCCCAGGACTTTACAAAAAAGGACAAATTGCATTCAAAACCGGAGGCTGATTCATTGACTGGGATGGAAACCCTATAATAATGAGGTGTTACAAAGTCATTCCTACAGCATACTGGTTTGTGGCAGCAACTTCTTTTTAAATGCAGGATGTTATCTTAGGAGCTCTAGCTTTCTGATGGTTCTTGGCTTGTATATATGATACTTTTTTTTATTTTTCTCTGGAAACTTTAACAGGAAAGTGCTTCACACTCACATCTCTATCAAAATGAAATCTATCTTTTTTTTACAGATACTTGCAAAATGCTTCAATAGTCACTCAGCTATACACTCAGCTATACTGAATATACATCAAGTGTAAATAGACAAAGGTCTTGCGATGTCTCGATCTTACTGACAAATACAAAAGTCAATATGGATGCCTACTTCTGTATGCCGTATGCGAAATACTCGACAACTACATGCATCCACTCTGTGTAGATACGAGAACGATCACAGGCCTGTGATAAGTGCAAGTGCAAGTGATTCTGGCTTTCAGACACCCAGGGGAATTTTGTTCCACCACCTTGGTGCCAGGACAGAGAAAAGTCTGGATATAAATCCATAGTCTTCCATAAATCCTGAGGAATGGTGGCTCAAGCCAAGCCGTACAAGACCCTCACTGGTCTCTTGGTACAGACTGGGGTTTTACCAATGCAATCATGCACGTCTTTACCTTTTTAATTTTAAAGATCCATCCATTGAAATGTCCTTCAGGGAACCAAAAGTGGTTCTTCTTGATACCACAAGGAAGAACTCTTTTTGGCTTTAATGGTAGGAACATAAAGTCGATAATGGACAGGATTTCATTGGCCTACAGTCCAAAAGAGGCAGCTGGGACATGTCCTTTCTAGTCAAAGTTTTCGTCAAGTGTTCTGTAGGAACAGATGAAACCTCCTGATCATAGGCTAGACAAGTCCAAGCCAGATGACTTAATCCTATTTACGTGTTCAAATCAATGCCAAAGAAAAGGACCTGCCCGATTGCACACGATGCTAACTTGCTACAACAAATGCAGCATTTCCATTATAATATTGAATGTCACAGATCCATCATCACTCTTCACACTCTCTGAATAGTCATTTCATCCCAGTAGAAGATGACAATGTGCTGCACAAAGGCTTCACTATCATTTCAGTTCTCCTACTTCCCTCCCTCTCTCTGTGCAATGCACTTTTGCTCTATACCCGTAGGCTTGTGCCATCTGCATTGTAAACACAACACAATATGAGTTTCCATGCCAACCAGTGACTCCAAACAAGTGCCAGGCCCATAAACACTGCATAGAGTAATGCACAGAATGTACTCGATACTGAAAGCCAAGGCAGTGTTAATGGAAAATACAGTCATGTGAAAAAATTAGGACACCCCATGAAAAATCTTTTCAGGTCTTTTTAAAGAGATTTAATCATAAGGTCATTAGATCTACTCTACGTCATACTGAGAGACACTACTATTGTATGCATAGCTCAATAAATATTCCCCATATCAGTCTACATTTGTATTCTTCCTGGTTCCTGATGTTCATAACATGCCCCGACATCCCAGCACAGAGCTGTAGAGGTTCCTAAAGGTGTCCTGTGATAATCCATCCATCTTAAATATTCTCAGTCAGTTCCTGCAGATTTTGCAGTAGGGGTGGAGAGTTGATAGTGCAGCTAATAGCATTCCACACATGCTCCATCAGGGATAGGTCTGGTGATATGACACAGACTAGTATCTGTGTTTTCAAGGTGAGCTCTTGAGACGGCAGCAGTATGTGGACTGATGTCCTGTTGGAATAGTGTGCCAGAGTGTGGGTTCAGAAAAGGCAGGACCACTAATGTAATGCTGGGTTGTGAAGTGCCTGTAATGAGGACTAAAGGTGATCTGACGTAGTACAAAATTGTACCCCACACCAGACCTTCTGGGCATGAGACATGTAACAAAAAATCATTGATCTTAGTGCTGATTACAGTGCCTCCACATATGGATCTGTTGGTTGTCTCTACCAAGACAAAAGTGGGACCAAGACAAAAGTGGTTGTCTCTACCAAGACAAAAGTGGGACTGAGATAGTCTGGTATGAAACCAGTGCAACTGTGCATTGCGATCAGTTGATTCCTTCTCAATGCAACTATTTTCATTTTTTGCTTCTTAAAATTAATAAAATTCGAGTCTCATTTGTCTCATTTAAACATCAGCTTGCTTTGCTCTTGATGGCTAAAGTAAGGTTATCCACTGAGCTTTGTGAGGCCCTTAGAAAGATGATTGCAGATGCATACGAGTCTGGGAAGGGAATTAAAAAGATCTGATACACTGAAGCAAGACTAAAGATTTGGAAAGCACAGCACATTGGTCCAGATGCCCTGATCTTTGTACAGGTGTTCTCTGGCAAACTTTACTACACAGGCCTGTACTGTATACATGAGGAGACGATGGACACATTTGAATCAAGTCAATATCGACTTTAAGTCAATACAGTGTGTGTGTGTGTGTGTGTGTGTGTGTGTGTGTGTGTGTGTGTGTGTGTGTGTGTGTGTGCATCTGGCTTTTCTATTGTGAGTGCAGCATTGAGACTGTTATTATTCATTTACAGAAGAAAGAAGCAAGGGAACAGAAAGCCCACAGAGAGACAGAACTTTCCAAAAGGATACAAACACAGGGTGTATATAAAAGAGAACTAGAGAGGAAAAGAGAGAGAGAGGGAGGAAACATTATTGCCCACTTACTCATGCTTGTCCTGAATACTTCCAAATGCTGGAAGCGCAATGAGCTCAAGCTGGCTCTGAGATTGGATTGATGGTGGTTCAAAAGTGCCACACGGTCCAAATACACAAGTTGCAGTTACGCAATATTACTGCAAACAGAAACCTCACTTACTGTTAGAGGACTAAGTTCTGAAGTATGTTTCCTGGCACTAAAACCTTAGTTCAGCCAAAAAAACATCATATTTACACCATTTCCCCAAAACCACAATATAGCCAAAACCCATTTCTAAACTTTGCTACTTCAGTTTCGCACTTTGCGAAACTGCTGCAAGTTTTACTACAGTTCTAGCAGTTGTCTGACTCTCTTAAGCTCTACTTGGACAGGATTAGTTGGACATGGGGCAGTGGAGTAAAGTCAGTTTCACTTGATTTTGTCGAGGTATTTAGGCCATGTCAGATATTATTCCCAACTACACATTTCCATGTCCCAAAATCCCAGAGTCTTTTACCTTCTGTAAAATGAGCAGTAAAAATAACCTCAAGCAAGTGTTAATAGACAAAGGTCTTGAGATACCTCGAGTCCCATGTGAATCAAGCTGTGGGAAAATATTCCCTTGTATCCTCTGGAAAAGGAGTGTCTAGCTAGATATTTCTCAATACTGAGGAGCCATTACATTCCGTTGTGAAGGGCACAGATACCTCAGGTTGTTGAAGTCTGTGGCAAATGTTCATACCTACTGGAAACACTGCCAAAATTGCAGATGAAATGGCCATGCAGTCACGCTCAAAATGGCCAAAAATAATGGGCCAATAATGGGTTATCAGATTGTTGATCATCCTTAGCAGTCAAGCAATGACGGTTTTGGAGGCAATTCAATTCAGGCAGTCACTCCCATCTCAGTCATTTATCACGAGTTTTCTTATCCTGTGTGATAGAAGCGTAGTCTTAGTAGTCTTGCCCAAAGACTATTATTGGTGTAGTATGATGGTCCAATCAAAGCGCCGAGCCCATGTCAGCTACAGGAATGGCAGTGTTGTTATCCACTATGCTACACCAAGTGATAAGGATGTTAGAGATTCAGTCACAGGATGGAAATGAGATGTGGGCTTCTATGATGACTGAGCAATGGTAGCACTGAGAGAGACAGAGAATTATAAAGAGAGAGAAACAGAAAAGCGTGAAGATTAAGGGGCGTGGCTTACCTTGAAAAAGCTTTTGACTGCTGGTATGTGACTTGCACATTCCGTCTTCCGATACTCATCCACATCATCGCCAACCTGTAAACGTCAGAGAAAACCTGGCTTAACGTTACATAAGAATAAGAAAAAATAATTTGTGTTTTTAATAAAGAAAAGCAATTCGTTTGAGCTCCTGCAGCCACAGCCAATAATTTAATCACATATTTACATTTTAGAAACTCATCATAGCACTCTATAGTAGAACTGAATACAAGACACTAATTAAATATTCACAAGCTCTCCTGGCTTGTTACACTGCATACTGCAGATGCCTTAAAATCCACAATTACTGTTCCGATTTCCAATTCCGGTATAACTTCTAAACCTTGCCAACCTGAAATTTAACTGTGATTCTTAGGAAGAGAGACTGGCATGACCTCATTTAAACTGAAACTGATTGAAAATTTAATATGCACAGTTGTACGAGAAGAGGAATGCTGCCATGTCGTCCCTGGTGTGCACCAAATCAGTGGGCCGAGACCCCCTGAGAAGATGCCTAAATGGACCAAACACGTAATGAAGCATCTTCCATGAATCTTCTTCTTAATAATTCAGGTAAAGAAAAAATCATCAGAGAAGGTGAGTTCAAACCTTGACTGTTAGTGTAGATGTGTGTTAAAATATATGCGCCACTGTGTGCATCTACCATAAGAAGTTCCTGATTTCACTGTGAACAGGTCACCAAATCCACTCCCCCTTCTTCTTAAGAGTCGCCTGACTGGCAACAGATGCCACCTCTGACCTTAAATACAACATTCCAGCCTCGTCGCTGTGGCAACCAGCACTGAGGAGGTTACTGGGAAGGTTCCCATGATGCTTTGCTCGGCATGGACTTGAGCTCCTTCGCTTTCGAGCTGTCTGGGGGGTCAAAGCCCTTTTGTGGGATGGAGCCATTGACACATCTCATCAACAGGAGCCTCACATACATCCCTCCTCAGAAAACAGCCTTTTCACAGACTGTCTGTACCAGCTCTGACCAGTGAGGAGCCACTCTTGCTCACGCCCCAAAGTAGCAGCCAATGGGAGCAGATGGTCAAATGTTTCACATCCAATGAGAAGAATCTATAGTGATCTCATCCATACGTACAAGTTGAAAGGAGGGCTGTGCTGATGCACAATGCCTTCGCTGCTTAGAGCTTTAATAGGTACCAATAAAGCTAGATCCAATTTGAGCTTCAGAGAAGATTATGTCTTCAATGTGCTTCAGCTCTGCGTCAGATCTGGGTGCCGAACAGGGTTTGATTACCTGGTGGTACTTGATCAGACAAACACATCACACCACACCAACAGTTTCCTTGGGAAAGACTCTTTGCACAACACTCACTTACCAGTGACATCATCTCTAAACCATTGTCCAACAAATGTCGTACTGTAAAAGCAAGGTCCAGATTATTTGTTTTCATGTTGACTTTGAGAATTTCTTTTTCCAGAGCAAATTTCTATTGGTTTGCAGCAACCAACCTATTCCCCATGAATTATTTAGCCTCGTGGTCTATCCCTTTAGCCCCTGCTTCTCATATTATGAACTAAACAAAAACAACGTAAGCTGAAAGCAGATGGAAGATGACTCTTAATACAGTTTTAGCACCATTTCGGATCTTATTTTCCTGCTTCCAGTCACAATACAAAAATGGAAAACAAGTGCCATCAAGCCAACTAACTCGTAAAATGAGTTGACCCATGCCATGGCTCTCACAGTGCCAAACCTAAACATCCTCAGACATCTGTGGACAGGCCTCAAAAGAACAGCGCATCAAGAATCCCACAAAACTAGAAGTGATTTCAATGGAAGAATGAAAAAGTAAGAAGTGAAGGACTCTTATCTGCCACAAAACGCGTTTACAAACTGTGATAAGCTGACTGACCATATTTGGGGGAAACAGGGGAAATTCGACCTGTTGCTGCAACATCACGAAAGGAAAGTCTAGTAGATCATCATGCTGTTATAGCTAACGCTCTGGCCAGCAGAACTGAGACCCCTGAAGGAACGTTTTCAATAATTCAAATAATCTCAAATCATTCTGGTGTCCTCAGCTTACCCAGCAGATCATGGCTATCCGTGGCTGGCCCATGTCGGTCAGGCCAACCCTGCAGAGTCCATACATGGGTTTGGCACTGTGAAACTTCTGGACCAGCTCTGTCAAGCCTCCAGCTACAGACAGTAAAAGAGGAACAGAGAGAAAGGACAGGAACATAGAAACGGATTACAAGTCTTATCTACACAAAATGACCACATGAAAGATCTTTATCACAGAAAGATGGTTCTGCATACTTTCACATTAACCACACAAACCACTCAAATGCCCTGCAGGAGGGCAACACAAATTATAATTCTGAAGTGAACTGGAATAATTCAGGTCTGTATGGATGAGTATTTGGGAAAGATATTTGGGGCAAAAATCCCACATGTTCATGAAAAGAATACCTTACGAACTGTGATTGCCAACTGGTAGATTTTTGCTTTGGAGTTGTGTTGCTGCCAGTGGCATTGGCAATATTGCACAGATGTAGGAAAAAATGGATTCCTCAAAATACAGACAAATCTGGGATGCAAATGTCAAAACATTTGTTAAAAGCTTAAACTGTAGAAGATGGTTTCTACAACAGAATAATGATCCTAAACATGCCTGACAAGCACCAGGATGACCTAAATCCACCAAGGATGACCTGAATATACACAAACTCAAGCTTCTGGAATGGCCTAACCAGTGACCTAACCTAAACATTGTGGAAAGTTTGTGTATTGACCTTAAACAAGTTGTGCAGCCAGACAAACCAAGAATATTTCGGAACTTGAAACCTTCTGGAAATGGAGTGGGAAAAAATTCCAACTACAACAACTGAAAGACATACAGTGTTACTCAGTCCTGACTCTGTAAGTTGTCCAAACTTTGGCACGGGCCAGCATAATACAGGTGCTGGTCATAAAATTTGAATATCATAATAAATTTCAGTAGTTCCATTCAAAAAGTGAAACTTGTATATTACATTCATTCATTACACACAGACTCATATATTTCAAATGTTTATTTCTTTTAATTTTGAAGATTATAACTGACAACTAATGAAATTCCCAAATCCAAATCTCGGAAAATTAGAATATTACTTATGACCTATACAAAAAAAGGATTTTTAGAAAAATTGGCCAATTGAAAGGTATGAACATGAAAAGTATGAGCATGTACAGCACTCAATATTTAGGTGGGGCTCCGTTGGCCCAGATTACTGCAGCAATGCGGCGTGGCATGGAGTCGATCAGTCTGTGGCACTGCTCAGGTGTTATAAGAGCCCAGGTTGCTCTGATAGTGGCCTTCAGCTCTTCTGAATTGTTTGGTCTGGCATATCTCATCTTCGTCTTCACAATACTTCATAGATATTCTATGGGGTTAAGGTCATGCGAGTTTGCTGGCCAATTAAGGTACCATGGGATACCATGGTTCTTAAACCAGGTACTGGTACCGTTGGCAGTGTGTGCAGGTCCTGCTGGAAAATGAAATCTGCATCTCAATGAAGCTGTTCAGCAGCATGAGGTGCTCTAAAACTTCCTGGTAGACGGCTGCGTTGACCTTGGACCTCAGAAAACACAATGGACCAACACCACCATCACTGACTGTGGAAACTTTACATTGGACCTCAAGCAACATGGACTCTGTGCCTCTCTTCTCTTCCTCCAGACTCTGGGACCTTGATTCCCAAAGGAAATGCAAAATTTACTTTCATCAGAGAACATAACTTTGGACCACTCAGCAGCCGCCCAGTCCTTTTTGTCTTTAGCCCTGACAAGACGCTTCTGATGCTGTCCCTTGTTCAAGAGTGGCTTGACACAAGGAATGCGACAGCTGAAACCCATGTCTTGCACACATCTGTGCGAGGTGGTTCTTGAAGCACTGACTCCAGCTGCAGTCCACTCTTAATGAATCTCCCCCACATTTTTGAAGGGGTTTTGTTTCACAGTCCTCTCCAGGGTGTGGTTATCCCTATTGCTTGGACACTGTTTTCTACCACATCTTTTCCTTCCTTTCACCTCTCTATCAATGTGCTTGGACACAGAGCTTTGTGAACAGCCAGCCTCTTTAGCAATGACCTTTTGTGTCTTGCCCTCCTTGCGCAAGGTGTCAATGGTCATCTTTTGAACAACTGTCAAATCGGCAGCCTTCCCCATGAATGTGTAGCCTACAGAACTAGACCGAGAGACCATTTAAAGGCCTTTGCACGTGTTTTGAGTTAATTAGCTGATTAGAGTGTGGCACCAGGTGTTCAATATTGAACCTTTTCACAATGTTCTAATTTTCTGAGATACTGAATTTGGGAATTTCATTAGTTGTCAGCTATAATCATCAAAATTAAAAGAAATAAACATTTGAAATATCTGAGTCTGTGTGTAATGAATGAATATAATATACACAATTCACTTTTTGAATGGAATTATATCTATAATTATAGATTATATTTATATCTAAGTTTATGACAATCTATTTTATTTTAGCACCTGTTATGGACCAAGGATAATGTGTCACTAGGTCTAAAACCTTTGCATTACACATATTTCAAATTTGACTTTTCATATACAAACATACACATGTCCAGATATTTTTGGACACCTCTTCTAATGAATGCATGCAGCTACTTTAAGTTGCTCAAATTTCTGGCACAGTTCGTCTAGTCCCTGCAGAGAAGCACTGTCAATAGAATCTCTGGAGCAGATAAACATGAACCTATTGGCGCCATGCCTGTTGGTAAGGGGTGGGTGGGGGTGGGGAGTTGGGGTGGCAAAGCTTCCCAGCAGTGTGCTGTGGAGCAAAGGAACTGTGTACTCTGGAATGATGGTGCTCCATCCAATACTTTTGGGATGAGTCAAGGAATTTACAGTGAGGTAAGGTGTTGATCATCCAACATCCTGACCTCGCTAATGCTCCTTCTCCAACAAGAGGAGGATAAACTCTTTTTAGCACCCTTGATTTCAGAAGTGGCAGAGGAGGTGTCCCAATACTTATCCATACAGTGTATTTTGGCACCACTGAATGCATCTCATCCACATTCAAATTAGTAATCTTTTGTGATCTTACCTCCAGAATCACAGAGCTTCAGGTTGTTGGTAACTCCATCATATGTGAACAGCGCCCTGGGAGAGAAGAAAACAGAGCTTACCTTAAAATCAGAGACAATGAATCATTAGAAACAAAGCACATTCATTAAAAGCTCCTCCTTGGGCAACAGTCTCCAGTACTACGAAGAACACTCATTAGAGTGACTATCATTAACTAACAACATGAGGCCATTGAACACAGTTAATATCAACAGGAACTTCAGTCTGGTAAGCATCATGGACTGTCTGTGAAAGTAACGGTCCAGCAAGCATAACTAATGCCCCATCCTCGCTAACGTCAGCCCCCTGGAATTCACCAAGTGGGTAGGCAGCTGTGCAGACCATATGCTTTCACACACACACATTCACCCCACACTCCATCCTACAAAGCCTCAGGCTGCTCCACACATTTGACATTTTATCATGCATACCTTGGGTTAACCCCAACAAAGGGTCCATGCCCCACCGAGGAATAGATGTACCAGAAGTTCAAAGTATGGTCAGAATTCCACTGATTTCTGCATCATGGTCTCCATGTTGGGAGAAAATGCATTAATATGGAGTTCGTCCCACCTGTGTAGTGCAGAGTTGGGATTCTGCAGAGTGAGCAACTCTGCGCTATGCTTCTCGTGTGTGATCTGTAACTTTACATGGTCTGCCTCTTGTTGCTGTGGTTTCTAAACACACCCAGTTTCACCAGTACTACTCACAGTAAATTATGGAATATCCTGAAGGAAAGAAATTTCAAGACAACAGTAGTGGCATCCGATTACAGTTCCACTGTGGAATTCAGTCAGCTCTTCAGAGCTCATTGTTTGACACCCTGCAAAAACAGACTGCGTGGATGTGTGCAGGATTTTATACACCAGTGGTAATGAGACTGGAAGCTGAAACCAGGGAGAGGAGCAGAAAAGGTTTTGGCAAAACTGCAACAACATTATTTACAAACTTTAAAACTCAATAAAAATGCTCTGTTTATATACCAATGTCAATATAAGTATCAATATATCACCCAGCCCTACATAAAAAAAATTTCTTCTGGGACTATTTTGCCTTACAGCTCCCTGCTTTTATCTCTCAACCATGAATGGACTTCAAATCAAATTTGAACACTACTGTAAACCAATCTCCGTCTCAGGCCTCAGGCTCAATATTCAAAACCATATTTTCCCATTTTGACTTTTTTCCCAACATATTGCTGTAAAATAAAGGCCCTGAGGAACATCTACCAAACTCTTGACTTACAGTTTTTTTTTTGTTTTTTTTTGCTGTCTTAGTGAGAACTTGTCTAAGTACACACATGTGACAGGTTCAAGTCAGAGCTGGTACTTCTAAGTGCTCTTAGGCCTCTGGCACTAATACTTCACATAATTACAGTGTGAGGAATTCAAAAAGAAATAAATGAATTGAATAAAATAAACACAGCAACTGTTCGTGGTTACCAGACCATTAAAGTTAAACAGGCCTGTCTATCACTATTGGTGCCTCTGCTAAGAAGCAAAGACAGGATGCAGTTTTGAGAGAAATGTACATTTTTACTAATGTAAATTTGTTCATTTACTCACCCCCTGCCCCAAAACAAAAAACAAAACAAAACAAAACAAAACAAACAAAAAACAAAACAAACAAAAAACAAAAAAACAAAACCAAACAAACAAAAAACAAAACAAACAAAAAAACAACAAAAAACTAAACAAACAAAAAACAAAACAAAACAAACAACAAACAAAAAACAAAACAAAACAAACAAAAAACAAACAAACAAATGAACAACAAAACAAAACAAACAAAAAACAAAACAAAACAAACAACAAAACAATAAAACAAAATAAAACAAACAAAAAACAAGACAAAACAAACAAACAACAAAACAAAACAAAACAAAACAAACAAAAAACAAGACAAAAACAAAACAAAAAATAACAGAGGCCTTCACTGCTTTATGGACTCTTTTTCAGCTTTATACTGGTTAAAAAACTAGACGTTTAAAAGATTATTCACACTCACACATCACTATTACATCAAAAGTGCTGGTGTAAAAAAAAACAAAAAAACATTTGCATTACATTGGCACTTTTTAAGAGTGTGGGCTCCGAGTGGCTCAGCTGTTTGAATCTCGGTTCAAACTGCTTGCCATCAGCAGCCCGAGTCTGAGAGAGCAAAAGTGGCCATGCTCTCTCTGGGTGGTAGATGTGAGCGTGGGCGGCACGGTGGAGTGTGAAGCGTCTTTGGGTATCTAGAAAGGCGCTACCACATCATGCTGTATCGGAGTTGGGAGCAATGATGCAATGGCTGTCCACCAATACCGTTTGAGAAAAGGTGGTGTCTGGCTTCACATCGGAAAAGGCAACTGGGGGAAAATTGAGGGAAGTGTAGACAACGGGATGCCTACAATGTCTGGCAATAACTTACAAACAATGAACAAAGGTGAAATAATAAGACAGATCATGAAAGTACTCCTCTTTACTACACTGCTGGTATGGGTTCATGGGTTTATGTCCTAAAATAAAGAACTTCTAAAAGTTGAATTCTCTAAAATACTGAAAAGGGAAATATTAACATATTAACATATTTTAACACATCATCAGAGGGCATCTGATTCAAGGATGCAACAAAGTCTCCAATTATAGTTCTTGGAGAACGTTTTGAACTGCCCTCGCTGTGCTCCGGGACAAAATGTACTTACATCCACTTCAGGAAACGCTCTGTTTGAATGTGCTTAATTACAGCCCTGCGGTGGAGAAGGATACTTTCAGTCATGGTGTATTTTTTTTTTTTTTGTAGTCCTTGTCTAATTTATGCCCAACCTTTGCCTCTATTCATTTGTGGTTAATCTGATCTTCAGTATGTTATTAAATGAGTATGAGAGCAACCTTATATTCATAGCAGAGTAAAACAGAATTGGTCGGTTCGTCGTGAATTTTAACATCAGAGACAAATGGAGATGGCACCACAGCAACAATGTATGATAAACTCTATTTTACTTCCATTTACAACCTGAAACTACAATAACAGGACAGAAAATGTACATGGCAGGAGATCACATGACTCGCCTGAGGACATAAAGTACAGCTCTACTCTAAGCCAAACCGCCTTGGTTTGCTCCCCATAGCTCATGTATGTGTTTCTTTGGGCAGTAGGTAGTAGTTAATGGGACCGAGCTTGTAAATCTCTCTTTGGTTGGCTTTTTGTTAGTTTTGCTTTGGCATTCTGACCACTGGTACTGAAGAATAGCAATGATTTAAGACACCAAACCATAATTAATCATTATCCTTGTGGTTTTTGCACTTTGCAAATGTGATCTATCAGGAAACAACTACAAAATTAGACCAACACAGGTAGGAGCTTTCTGGGCCAGTACTGATATCCAATATTTTTCATGTACTTACAGTATCTGTCGGGTTGATACAATAAACATTTATAAAACGTGTAAATTACATCTCAATCTGTAAGGGCTGCATGATATAAAAATGCATATTGTGAGATATGTATATATATATATACATATATATATATATAGAGAGAGAGAGAGAGAGAGAGAGAGAGAGATAGATACAGTGGGGAAAATAAGTATTTAGTCAGTCACCAATTGTGCAAGTTCTCCCACTTAAAAAGATGAGAGAGGCCGTTAATTGACATCATAGGTAGACCTCAACTATGAGAGACAAAATGTGAAAAAAAAAATTGAGAAAATAATTTTGTCTGACTTTTAAAGAATTTATTTGCAAATAATGGTGGAAAATAAGTATTTGGTCACCTACAAACAAGCAAGATTTCTGGCTGTCACAGACCTGTAACTTCTTTTTTAAGAGGCTCCTCTTTCCCCCACTCATTACCTGTATTAATGGCACCTGTTTGAAGTTGTTAACAGTATAAAAGACACCTGCCCACAACCTCAAACAGTCACACTCCAAACTCCACTATGGTGAAGACGAAAGAGCTGTCGGAGGACACCAGAAACCGAACTGTAGACCTGCACCAGGCTGGGAAGACTGAATCTGCAATAGGCAAGCAGCTTGGTGTGAAGAAATCTACTGTGGGAGCAATAATTAGAAAATGGAAGACCTACAAGACCACTACTAATCTCCCTCGATCTGGGGCTCCACGCAAGATCTGAGCCCGTGGGGTCAAAATGATCACAAGAACGGTGAGGAAAAATCCCAGAACCACAAGGGGGGATCTAGTGAATGACCTGCAGAAAGCTGGGACCAACGTTACAAAGGCTACCATCAGCAACACACTACGACGCCAGGGACTCAGATCTTGCAGTGCCAGACGTGTCCCCTTGCTTAAGCCAGTCCATATCCAGGCACGTCTGAAGTTTGCTAGAGAGCATTTGGATGTTCCAGAAGAGTATTGGGAGAATGTCATATGGTCAGATGAAACCAAAGTAGAACTATTTGGTAAAAACACAACTCGTCGTGTTTGGAGGACAGTGAATGCGGAGTTGCATCCAAAGAACACCATACCAACTGTGAAGCATGGGGGTGGCAACATCATGCTTTGGGGCTGTTTCTCTGCAAAGGGACCAGGACGACTGGTCCGTGTACATGAAAGAATGAATGGGGCCATGTATTGTGAGATTTTGGGTGCAAACCTCCTTCCATCAGCAAGGGCAATGAAGATGAAACGTGGCTGGGTCTTTCAGCATGACAATGATCCCAAGCACACTGCCAGGGCAACAAAGGAGTGGCTTCGTAAGAAACATTTCAAAGTCCTGGAGTGGCCTAGCCAGTCTCCCGATCTCAACCCCATCGAAAACCTTTGGAGGGAGTTAAAAGTCCGTGTTGCCCGCCGACAGCCCCAAAACATCACTGCTCTAGAGGAGATCTGCATGGAGGAATGGGCCAACATACCAGCAACAGTGTGTGCCAACCTTGTGAAGACTTACAGAAAACGTTTGACCTCTGTCATTGCCAACAGAGGATATACAACAAAGTATTGAGATGAACTTTTGTTATTGACCAAATACTTATTTTCCACCATTATTTGTAAATAAATTCTTTAAAAGTCAGACAAAATGATTTTCTCAATTTTTTTTTCACATTTTGTCTCTCATAGTTGAGGTCTACCTATGATGTCAATTAACGGCCTCTCTCATCTTTTTAAGTGGGAGAACTTGCACAATTGGTGACTGACTAAATACTTATTTTCCCCACTGTAGATAGATAGATAGATAGATAGATAGATAGATAGATAGATAGATAGATAGATAGATAGATAGATAGATAGATAGAGACAGCTAGGAGAGAGAGATAGGGAGAGAGAGAGAGAGAGAGAGAGAGAGAGATAGAGAGAGAGAGAGACATTAAGAGAATACAGGAATGTTCACCCAATTTCATCAGACCTCAGTTATATATAAAGTTACTGAGCAGATAGAATGAGCTTTAGATCATTTTTTCATTGAGAACCATTTTTATTTTAGTGTCAAGCAGCAAAAAGTTTAATTCATATCATTTAATTTAATTTAATTTAATTTAATTTAATTTAATATTTAATTCAAACTGCCTTACATGACTTTGCAATGACTAAACTCTGTCTCTGATTTCCATCTCAGTGTGTTACTGCAATCATCCCACACACATCTACACAACAAACCTGCTGACACTTTCAGTACAACCTAAAGACCAACTATCATCATGCTATTAACTACAACACTGTTCAGCTGTTTATGAAGCAATTCATACATAAAATGTTTTAGAACTAAACTACACTTGTTTGTGTGCACTGACATCTTCAAGACCACAAAAATCACCACGAGAGGAACTACGGAACGGGTCAGAATGATATTTCAAAAGCATTCAGTAAAATAAAGGCATATGAAGGTGTTTCACCATGTTTAAAGAATACTGAGAAAAAACAATGAAGACAAGAATGAAGACTTTTACTGCTAAACCCAGAAAAACAACTGAAACACACAGGCCTTTTTCCTCTGCTGCCTCTTGTGTCATTTGGAATAAATAATGAATGAACTTGAAGCAAACATATTGTCATTGTTTCCCTGTAGTTCACTCGGCCTGTGATCAATGGAAGCCTTCCAGACAATGACCCCTGCAGCTGACAGAGAGCCCAGACACAAACAAGAGCAACAGCCTAGAACACCACACACACACACACACACACACACACACACACACACACACACACACTTTGTTCTACAAAGCATGTCAAACCGATCCAGTGATCAGTTTTCAATTAGTCTGTTGTGACACCATCGTTCTAGGAGAGACTACAGCGTGAGGCAGGTGGTAAGCAGGACATATGAGTAACATATCAGTAAACAAATGGAAACATTTCAAAATGAAATGGTTAAAACAGAAATGCTTGTTTTGGTGTGAAATATTTCAGTTTCGGGACATTTTCCAAAACAGAATTGTTTACATTGTTGGAGACAGAAGGCAAGCAGATTAATGTCACATTGTTTAACAATCGTTTTTAAAAAGGTTTAATGTAAAACATTGTCATTGCAAAATAATATCAAGCAAAATGATCCACAATTTTTGGATTTACCTCTATTAAATCTGTGGAACTGGCCTGTGTGTAATCACACAACTTTGCTTATGTGGTTTAAGATACAGTATGGTATACTGTTGGTGTACTATACAAATGAAAAAAGAGGAGGAGGAGGAGGAGGAGGAGGAGGAGGAGGAGGAGCCACTGAGTTTTCTGAAGTCTGTCATTTTTTAATCCATTTTAATAAACGATAGCACTTCAACAGCACCTTTGCTGTGGCAGCATTAAGAATTTGCCCACTGTGGCACTAATAAAGGATTATCTTATCTTCTAGTCTTATCTTTAATATATAATGTATATAAAATATATATTTTTAATGCTTAACAACAAATATTATGAAAAATATAACACTTTAACATGTACTCTGTCTGGAGCATTTCTACTGGTCTATTCCCACAGCCTATAAAACAATTACCAGGTTAAATTAAAATCTCATTGTTTTGTCCCTGTAACTGTAGCTTTCTTCTGTATGCCCTGCTTGTCCATGCTTCTCAACCCAGCCCGGCCCTTCCGTCTAACACTACCAACAATGTCATAAAGCATTTCTTAATGTCACGGCTTTGGAATGTAGTTATTCTATCAGTCAGCAGGATTAACATGTTTAGCGTTCACTCAACAATTTACTGCTATATTACAACACTTCGCTAAACACTAGTCACTTTTAATCTTTACGAGTATTCGTCCAAATCCTCCCTCAGCTGCAGCCATACAGTGGCTGACGTTAGTTAACTCCGAATGCCATGACTGGAAAGCAATCGAGCTGAAGGCAACGTCACACGTTGTGTATTATAATCAGCTGAGCTGTAATGCGTACATGCTAAGATATACTAGGCCTTAACACGTGGCCCGTAACGGCAGTTAATTGCACTGAAACCCTTGGTAAATCTGGACCTTGTTCAAAACACGCTGCTCTAACTAAGACTCTGCCTGGGGGGCTGCAGTGGTTCACCCAGAGGTCAGGCTGAACATCATGCCATGCGGTGATTAATGTATGGAGACTGAGGCTACAGTAACCGTCTCACTCACTATTCTAATGATGCATTGCTACCTTCATTAAAGCCTTTTGTGCAAAGACCACACACGTCCACAAACAGTGAGCCAGTGAATGCATACAAACAGCCCACTCTCTGCTCCAAAGCTTTCAGGAAAGATCCTTTAGTGACTGTATCCATGACGTTACCAAGGTTATGCCCACCTCAGTAGAATGAACAGGCAGAGGAGCACATGTTTACTCTCACAATCTGATCAGGACTTCACAAAGAGAAGGTGCGTGTAGCTCCAAAGCTTTGAAATGTCCAATATTGGACATAAATGTAGTGTAAAGCTGTGCATTATGTTGGTAACAACATCACAAACCAGATACCCTAGACTGAAAACCGTGCGTATCTCAGCATAGTGATGATAGGACAGTTCAGTACAACGGGCCAATTCCAAAACCCCAAACTACGATATCTTCACGTGTTATAGTTACAGCTCCAAAAATGTGCACAAGCTGCTGAATGCAATGAATACTTTGGGAGAATAAAGAAGGAAGGCTGTAAGCTGACGTTAGGCCCACCAGAGAAAAGTGTGTTGTGGGGAAGACGTGGGCTGTGTGTGAAACGTAAGAAATGCTGACCTGGTTCTGTGACAGGAAGGCAGCCATTCATGTCTGAACTGGAGGTTTGTAATCTAGCCTTCTACACGACTGGGCGAAAACGCTAACGGATAATGATAGCACAGCTGAACGCTCTTATTTATCAGTGAGGTGTCGATGTCATCAGGACTAGGCTTGGGAATTTAATGGAAACCGACATTCAGAACCTCTAACCGACGTAATCTTGCCCATGAGGATGTTTTAAATTCTGTTAATACTTTCCCCCGCTGTGTTTGTTCATGTACGGTCCCCTTACTAACTCAAACACAGAGCCAAATGAGCAACTCGAGCAGCTCGTACCAAAGAAAAAAAAAAAAACAATCGTTCGTTTATCGTAATCGAGGCAAAATGTTCACTTAATCGTGATACTGATTAGAGGTCATATTGCCCAGCACTATTCATGACATGTTGTTGCCTTTGTGACTCGCTTACAGAGACATTCTGCATTAAACTACCTTGTGAGACACTGTGGGCAACAATTTTCATGCTAGACTAAAAGTTAGCCTCCTGACTTTACCATCCCTTCAGCTCGCAACCTGTGCACCACCGTGTCAGGACATCAACTGGGCAACAACACCATCTGGTCAAACTGAAATAATGACAAAAAAAATTACAATGTTGTCACAGGGATGTGAGCCTCTCTCTGTCTTAATATTCGCAGAGCGTGTCATTTCATTCTCCTTTAATAATGAAGGTAATGAACCCTGACTACTGAAACACTACACAAAACAATCCAAGGAAGCAACAAGTGAAGGCTGTCCTGCTTGGTATGACCCTGCAAATGCATTGGAAGAACGTGTCCTTCTTGTTTCAATAAAAGTGAAGGAATCTCAAAGACCTTCAAGATTCCCAGTGACTCAGTCATTCTTCTCGTGATTTATCGGACATGTTTAAAATGTAATCTAATGAAATGTAGAATTTAATATAACATTTTTTACACAGGATTTGAATGTGTGACAGAACTTGCATCAGTAAACTATGATGTGTCAGTACCGTCTGCTTAGACCATCTTGAATCTGCATGACAGATCAGTGAAGAGGAGCAGTCCCATACCAGTGCTATCAAGCCAGGACTGGGTGACAGATCTAAAAAACTCTAAATACGTGTAAAGAAATGGTGATACAGTACACAATTAGTATAATGTCTGAGTATCAGTATTTAATTAAATTACTAGAAACACAGCATACATGTAAACAGTAAACTTTAATTACGATGTTCTTACGGCATGATTTGAACAAGAATGTACTCGGTGGAGTGTCAAACCAAACCACTTCCACACAAAAGACTCATTCACGTTCTTTTTTTGAAGGAAAATCGTACACAGATGGTCATTTGTGCAACAAATGCAACATCATGTTATGGTTATTATATCTTGTATGAAACATCTGTAGGATATATCTTGATACATTGATATTTATGATATATTGCCCAGCTCTACAGAAAGCCCTTTTCTACTTTAGCTGTAGCCTTTGCTTTGAGTTTCCTCAACAGAAACTAGAAACGTATTTTGAAATGCACTTGCAAACCAAACAAAACATACAGTAAATTACATAAATTGCAACAAGCATCATCTAAAAATGTGGCTAATGCACAGCTGCATTGTGTAGTGGTATCTTTTAGGGAGTTCTAATCGAAATTGCACTCTCCAAAGACCCAATATTTGGGCTATGAGGCAAAAAAAGAGGGTATGAATGTAAATTTCATGAAATATAATATAATCCTATGGAAGGACAGTTTTTAATATTGAAATCAATCAATCACAAAACATTTACTAAAATCAAGCATGGTTTATGTTACTGTCAGTGTAATTATTTTTAAATTTAATTACGTTTTAATGTCTTTCAAATTCTATTGCCAAATTTTGCCTACGAGCTAGTTAACGTTAAATTTCTGTCCATTTCGTCAAGGACATTACAAAGACTGAATAAAACTTGGACTGACCAGAATTGGCAAGCCTTACTACGTACTGGCAGAACTGATTAACGAGGTGGATCCACATGGCCACCAGATCAGGCAGAATTAAGGATAGCAGATGGAAAAGGAGGTTTCATTAAACTATTCGAACAGTCGTAAATATAAGCACTGGTGACCCAACAGGGAAATACACAGACATGTAGTATCTTTTAGATACTTCACAGGTTATACAAGCTATGCCAGCAAACACCAGGTCATTCCCGAGTAAAAGATGGTCCACAACAGTGACCATTTCTCCACCCTCACCAGGGGAGAGAGCTGTGCACTGAGGATCAGATACAGCTGTGAAGGCCTGCGGAGACTGGGCGTTTCACAACATTACCTCATCAGAGTGAAAGCTGGAATGCATTGTATAGAACACACGCGCACACATTGCAGAGGGCTGACAAATGCTTCAGTGCTGGGGTTGGATTTCTGTACAGAATCTGCAGAAGACTCTGTAAGGTTTTAAGACACTGAGAGTACACAGGGTGGACAGAGACGGCAAAGCATCAGCAGATAGGAATGGCAGGCTGTGTGCTTGCATCTGTGTGCATATGTTGTTAATATGAAGACATGCATTTGTCATCACAGAATACCATCTGACTTCGCCTTGTGCATTTGTGGTTTATACTCTGGCAGGGCAGGGGTCTGACCCTCCTAATGACGGGATTCAGCTTTTGCAAATCTGGTTTCGTTTACTATCTACCAGCAAGCTGGAGAACTGCTAAAGCTAAAGCTCAGCCTGACTGTCGATTAGTGTGTTTCATTTTATTTCACACAATTTTATTTTGGCTATTTTCTAACTTTCTTTCATTATGATATATTTGACATTATTCTATATTAATCTCGTTTACGACCTGATGGGAAACATTTTCACCTATTTTGTATTTTAGAGGTGGCCCAAACAACAACTGATGGGCTTAATTAGCAATAAAATTAATTTACATTTCTGAATAAATCTACTGTATTTTCCGGACTATAAGCCGCTAGTTTTTTCTCCACGCTTTAAACCATGCGGCTTATAATGAGGTGCAGATTTTTCTTCTTATATGTGTTATTTTCCAGTTTTATTTTTAAACTTTGCAGGTGCGACTTATATTCCGGTACGGCTTATAGTCTGGAAAATACGGTATTTTTAATTATGTTTGTTACTGCATTTCAAAACACACCTAATAGGCAATGATTTCAAATCAATAATCCAACATGTCCTGATATTAATAATGTCCTTAGTGTACAGAAAGGCAGATATAATCTCTGATACATTTGTAATAGAAAATGGGATCAATAAAGTTATAGCATGATATAAGTTGTCTTACTTTGCGTTGCACAACCTGAGATGTGATTAATGCAATGCATACACTGCAATATCAATACTAAAATGATATATTGTGCAACCCTAAACTTTACACAATCCTGTCACACCTCCATGGTCTAACACCATTACAAATTGTAATTTTTCTTATTGTCTGATTATTTTAAGTGTTCCTACAGCAGTTATTTGTTCAGCATCTTCACTCTTTTGACCTTGTGAAAATTAGTAGTTTGTTACACTGGTATGGATGTATTTTTCTGATGCACTACTTCAGCTGTAATTTATTATTTTATAAACTGTCCAATCTGAATGCAGCTTTACCAAGGCATTTCATTTCTACATATGTTAAAACAAATATTTAGAATCAACACTGTATGGACAAAAGTATTTGGACTGGGAAGGCTCCAGGGAAGGTTTTGGAAGCATTGCTGTGAATGCACTGGTTGCATTTAGTGACAAGAACATTAATAAGGTCAGGATGTTGAATGATCATCAACCATCATCCAAACGTCCCAACCCCTGGCGCAAACACTTGGACATATAAAGTACTTCTAAGCTAAGCATTACTTGACTTTTATTCTTTTTTATTTTTTTTTGCTTACAACTGAACTGAGCTGATTTGAGATAATAGTTTTTGTCAGCTGTTAGTACGAAAACCAGCCTAATGGTGGTGGAACTGTTGTAGACAGAATGACGGCACTGCGAAGTCTACAGCAGAAGATGGAGGTCGTCTGGTCAAACAGTGGCCCACACCTCCACTTTTCACACATGCAGCTTTCCTGTGCGGTGGGCCTGATGAGAAAAACACAGGCCCTCCTGTTCCTGAGGACCGCCCCTGCCCCATTCAGCAATGATCTCAGGCAGCAGGAGATGGAGGAAAAGAAGAACAGATGCAGGCAAAAAGCAAATGAGAGAGCAAAGCAGACAGGAAGAAGGATTACGAAATCAAAAAAGACAAAAAAAGTAAGGAGGGGAGGAGAACAACATGAGGAGCCTAATGACTGGATGATTTGTGCCATGTTTGATGTCTGAAATTTATATATATATATATATATATATATATATATATACAGCAAAGATTAGTATAATGAAGAGGACTTGCTTAAATCATTACACCCTTCTTCTGTCAGAGTTGACAGTCTTCCGATTCTGAGTGTAATCAAGTAGTGTATACTGGTCAGCAACTCAATCCAGAAACTGCTGTTTAAGTTTCATATTTTAATTACACAATTATTAATTGCATTTAATAATGCAGCAGTGACATAAGCGCAGGGCCATGGAATGGAATGGAATGGAATGGAATGGAAAGGTGGAATGGAATATTTTCCTATATATACTGTGCTTGTGTCACTCACCTCCAAAACCCTGTGCAGTACATACAGACCGTGCTGACTCCCTCTCCCCTGCAGTGATCACACCCAAAGTCATTTTTCACATTTCACTTTAGGTCAGCACAAATGGAGGTGTGAATTTCAATCTCCTAGGTGCCTAGGAGGCAAGTTTGGCCGTTTTATTTACAGGGCATGAGCAACATAGGCATTGCTATAATACAGCTATACAGTCTTGCAAGATGCCAAACCCTATATATATACTGTATATATATCCACAGATCTAAGCCTTTGCACTTCAGAAGACATAATCGATATGAAGACCTCCTGTGGTATCTGACATGAACTGAACATCCTGGGAATCATAAAGAAGATACTAGTCAGCAGATGTGAATCATTCCTTCCTTGGATATACTGCTCTGATAAATCACACCATATGAGATCAGGTGAAACCACCTACCAAAGCCTCCAGTGCCTCCACCATAATTATGACAAGACATCGTTCAAGACCCATGTCAGCTCATTCCTCTTTTTATGAGGTCAGCTATAAAGTGAGACTAAAGGCTTATGTAGTATAGCCCTCCTCCCTGCACTGCCCCCTGTCCAGCCGCCATCTTTCAGCTTCAACCTCTGGATCCTGTCTCAGAGCAGTTGTAAATTAACGTCCGCTTGCCTTCTTGGTACTGACCTGGGGCCCCAGTTGCTATTTATAGTGGTCTGTCCCAGCACAGAACTTGGAGACATAGCATTCAGCACCACTCATTTCCTCTTTTCCTGACGACTACGCCAAAAATGGGCAAGACGGTCAACATCCCCTCACTACTGTATCCATGTTCCATGTTTTAAATTCGGGGTTCTTTGCATGAAAACAGTTTCCAAAAAACATCCCCCTCGACCTGGACATCAACCTCACTGCGGTGCATGAAGTTGGAAAACAGCTGCAGCAAACATTCAGAATCAGATTCTGTTGATTCAACAAAGCTCAGATTTGCCCATACTTGGGTTACAAGGGCAATTCGCAAAGTTGCTTTTAAAACCGTCTGTGCGTGAAGCATGAGTCTAGACTCTTGAGACAGGTTTACAGAAGCACCTGGAATATTTCACAGCTCAAGAAAACAAATTCTTTAACACCTCTTGGTCTCAACATTGTTGTTCTACCTTTGGATTTATGACTCAAGCTGTTGGCAGATGGTTGCATGGCTTACTGCATCCTTTCTTCTTGACCAAACTTGTCCAAACATGAGCATTAAACACTGACTGAGGTGGTACCCAGCAACTTGACAAGTCGTGGGGTCAATGGGGTGAGATGATTAGAAGATGAAAGGGGACAGAGTGCTCATGCTGCCAGTGTTTATAAGGAGGCTGTTCCTGGCTCTTTAAGGCTGAATATATGGGTCCAGGAGAAAGGGTGTGGGACTTTGCCTTAGCTTAACCAAATCCAGCCTGGTCCCCAGCAGAACAAGCTTGATAATCCCCAAGAGACAGGACACTGCCTCATATAATGAGGCAAAAGTGCAGGAAAGAAGTTGCTGAAGCAACAGTGTTTCTGAGGTGAGAACCTTGCCTAAGGCTTAACTGTATTCCAATTCCAATAACTGACAATGCTTTGGTATTGTGTACTGAACCCAAGATTATGGCAGAATCATTTTGGACTGGACGCGACTGATGTTCGTCTTGCCTAATATGGAAACAACGAAGCAACAAATAAAAGCAGTATGATGAAGCACTTTCCTCAAGCATCTCTTCTTCCGAGAAACGGGACCTCATGAAGGCTGGAGATCATAATAGCTCCTGCATGGTTGGGAAGAATCCCTCAAATTGAACTTGCCTTCTGGCTACATCGCCAAGAAGGTTGGCGGGACCTTCCTTACTCTCCACTTTCTTCTTGGAGCTCAGCTTCACAGTAGAGACGGGGCTTTCTAACAACCTTAGCACAGGCTGCTAAACAATTATGAGCACATTGCCATCTGGCACACTAACCTTGTCCTACCGAACGCAGCGTGCCAAGTGCTATTCATCTGGGTGTATGCAAGCCCAGGAGCATAGAGCTGAACCACTTCTTGACTACTTCAGCCAAGAAGAATGAAATAACATTCAAACCCTGTGACCTACGTCTAATGAAGACATTTAAAAAACAACATATAGAGTAGCCATCACATCTCTGCTCTTCCTATCAACTTTACTGTACTGTAAACTTGCTGGTCACAGCAATCTTGGTGGGCTAGCTTCAATTTTACAGCATATCTGTGTGGCAAAACGGGACTAACATTGGCTGTCCTTGTAAGGGTGATGGCTCCCCAGGGTGGCAATTGTGTTAAAATAGCAGCTATTTGAGGAGTGTAAAAGAAAAGAATGGGGTCCAAGGCTTCCTGAGAGGGGGGTTTCTGTCGGATTCCAAAAGACAAAGAGCATGCCGACAGAAGAGACATAATGGGCACAAGCTGCAAGAATGGTAAAATGAAACAGAGAAGAGAGGGAGAGTGTGGGAGACCAGAACAACAACAGCAAAATGAGTTTGACATGCACATAGTGACAGTTGCAAAGCAAGGAAAATTGAGAGAAAATAATGATACTGGCCAGGGGACTTCAAGTGAGACAGAAAAAAAGAGGGGTCAGTGAGAGCGACAGAGAGGTCCAGCCCTACACAATAAAAAGAGACAGAAAGTCAGAAGTAAAGAACAGGGGACTGGGGGAGAAGCAGGGATGGAATGTGGTATGAAGGGATAGAGATTCTGAGCCAAGCCAAATAGTTTTAATATACAACGAACAAATAAATATGAAAGCATGCCAAAGGGCAGAGCTGAGACCTCTGGAAAGACTGAGCAGACAGGCAGGGTATGAGGGGAGAAAGCATGGAGATGTTAACTTTACAAGTTAAGATCCTCAGTGCACTCCTTCACTCTTGGTCTTCTTGGTGCGTTCGGTTAGAAATGTTTACGTGCTTAATATGCAGAAAAAGTAATAAACTGTTGGCCACACCAATACTCATATAACCTCAACAAACAGCCTGTCCTTCAAAGAAACAGGACCCCCCAACTCCCCCATTCTGTCAATTAAGTCAATATGCTGGGACATAGGTGTGTCATAGGGGACATAGGAAGACGTTTACAGTTACAGACATTGATTAAGGTCAGCATATAGTCACAGCACTTCCCCGTAACCTGAAGCAGAAGTGTGCAACCTGTCATTTACATGTAACCTTCTATGTTTACAGTCGTAAGCAATAGCTGTGCAGGAAAGAAAGAGTTTCAGATAAGACAGGTTGTAGCCTGTAGGTTAGAGAAGTGATCGGTCCCTTGATCCAACACCTGAAGCAGCCTTGAGCAAGGGGACTAACCCCAAACTGTTCTCATGATGTCCAGCACTCTGGGCATGTGTGCTCTGTCCCCCCTACTATGCTTGTGTGTGCCCACTAGAATGTACGTTCATTGTACCAATGGGTTCAAGTTCAGTGTGTGCATCATAAAGGGTGATTGGGTGTTTCTATTCAACAAGAAAAGACATTTGGGTGTCTTAATGAAATCTTTCTTATACCAGCAACTCCATTTGAGTTGGTGGCTCCCTTTGCAACGTGCCACAGCCAAGAGACCAATATGCAGTCCTGTAACTTACGCAACCATGGGGCACTTTTAATGCTGCTTACATTACAAGGACATCCATGGCAACCACCCAAACATAAAAGCAAAACCTGGAACGTTCTGGAGCCAGGGTATGGTTATTAGCTTCTTGAAGTAATGTCAGACTACCTCTCAAGTCAAATCTTTTATCAGATCCTTTCAACTCTGATCCCAAACTTGTTGCTGAAAGAGTGGGACGCTTATTTCCCTAATTAGAAAGCCACAAGCAACTACCATAATTGCCTTTCTTTTCAAGTGGGTTTCTCCTTGCGAAGGCCAGACAATTACATAGGAACCATTTACTGGGGACCTCCCCCAGCTACCTCTCCATAAACAGAAGGTGATGAGAGTTTGAGCCCCCAGGCAATCAACCTTTCTCCTACACAGTAGACTTCCTTCATCACTGTGCAGAAAGCCTGGCTTCCTCCACTATGGCAATGCACACTGGAGCCACTCATTTGAATGTTACAATGTCTTAACTGTTATGTAAGTAAGACAATGCCACATTTTGTGAGATTCAAACGTTTGCGTGAAAGCTTTAAAAAATGTAGTTTAGCAGTTGTACAAGCATATTCAGTTAAACATATTCTTCTTGATTGTTCTTCGCTAACTTTCTTCCACATTAGGTTTTGGGGCTTTCACTGGGGCGTGCTCTGTGCAGTAGACTACTTCTCTGGATTATCTGGGACTGGGTGGCTAAAGGGCCTCTCCAAGGGAAGACTCCACCGGGACCACTCTGGCATTTCCTGTACAAAATATTCCAGCTACAAGGAACACGGGCCTGCACTCATCTACACACATTCTGATATTCGTACACATACATAACCAATGCTTAGTTCCAAAAACTCTTCTGCTTTTTTGGACACGGTCTCCAACATATGGTTGAACTATGAGAAACACACTGTATGTAGAAGGGGAAGGAATTCTGAGAACTTGGGCTTGAGTTCTGGACAGCTTCGGCCAAGCCCCACTTGAGGAACAGAGGTTGGACTGCGAAGAAATGGGGAGGGGTGGGGGTGTGAATTGTCTGTTACAGAAAACAAAGAGAAATAATAGAGCTTTATAGGATTGGATTAGATAGAGGGGTTAATTTAGAAAGAGTGATTTCAAGTCTTAGAAAACCTTCAAGATATCTGCTACTAATAACTGAACTATAGACAAAGCTTAAAAAGTTTATATACACTCACTGTCAAATAAAAATAGCTGCACACAATAGTTGCACCTAGAAGGAAGTGTCAGATTGCAATGCCATTGAGAGGGATGGTCAAAGATACCAGGGACAACAAATAATTTAACATTTGGACTGATATGGCCAATATTTATTGAGCTACACATATAGAAGTACTGTATCTTGGCATTTCATTGGGTAAAATACAACATGTCAGATGTCTTGGCATCCAATTGTAGAGGTTTCTAATGGTGTCCTATGATAATCCATCCCATACAGCTTGAATATTCTCACGCAGTTCCTGCCGATTTTGCAGTAGGGCTGGAGTGTTGATAGTGTGTCCAATAGCATCCCATACATTTTCAATCAGGGACAGGTCTGGTGATGGGACTGGCCACGGTATAGTATCTTGAGACGGCAGCGGTACACGGACAAGCCTTGTCCCCTTGAAATAGAGCACCAGAGTGTGTGTTCAGAAAAGGTAGGTCCACAGGTTGCAGAACCTGTTTAACATAGTGTTGGGCTGGAAAGTGCCTGTAATGAAGGCCATCTAGCATTCATGTAATGAACGTGATCTAGCATTGTATGAAACTGCGTGCCACACCATAACACCATGACAACAACAAGCCGTTGATCTTGACACTGACCACGTCTACAAAAAGCAGGACTCACTGAAAATGATCTGCTGCAGCTGTGACTTCCTGACAAATCTGGCATGACATCACTGCAGTTGTGCTTTGCAATCGGTTGATTCCTTCTAGATGGAACTGTTTTGACAATGAGCATAGCACAGGAAAAGGGGTATGGAACACCTTTGTGCTATATTGTACCCGTCCAAAAAAAAAAAACACCTATGAGAGGCCTGATACAGAGGAACTATGTACTCCACTTCCCCGTCTCCTCCCTTTTAACCCTATCATTTATCATTCCTGGCTCCACTTATCCACTTATCCTACCACAAAGCAGAAGCCATCCAAAATCCAGCTCCTCACTACTTTACAGTCTCCTCCTCCTTCTTCATAAGCTGAAGGCATGGTCCAAACAAGCATACCAAGCTAATATAACTGGGCTCGACGTGACCAAAATTGGACATCCATGCATGTGTCACATACATTGGTGCTTATTTGTGCTTTCTGCCTTCTGATTATAGAGTGGATATAAATACATATTCTTGTTTCTTTGTGTTGGTGTTGTGCATTTTTTCTTCCTCTTGGCAAGGAGCACAGTCATACATCACCTGTCCAAATCACTCATTCTGTTTTTCTTTGTCAGCGCTTCCTTTTCTGAGCCCAACAAGCACTTGCTTGTTTAAGTTCCTCAACTTTCATCTCATCAAAATCTTCATTACGCAACCATTTTAGTGGATCGTGCATCTCCGGAACAATAGCCACTCACACAGCTCTGAGGGTTTAAAGGGGGACGTTACAAAACAAAATTCCTTGAGGCAGTTTACCTGATGGGCTGTATGTCAAGTTTACATTGCCCCACGTTTTCCTTTTCATTCTCAAGCCAAGACAACAATGTGCTGTGGGTGATGACCTCATAAAATCTGGTAATTAAGATCTCAGTGGATATTATCTCTCTGGAAGTGGGGAACAATAAATTGCAGGCAGTTTACAGCTCTGCTGGCAAGCATACTACACACGATCAAGTGGAACTAAAACAATGCAAAACAAGGCAAGTGTTTCCAAGTTTCAGCAGGCCTGAGGTGTTTATCTGCATCAATCATCTCATCACCTTTGCGGTTTGACAGCAAGAACTGTTTAGGGACATACACTTAAAGCTCGGTTCTACAACAAAGGGTTTCCTGAGACACCTGCAAGCTTGAGCAGCTTTAATCAACAGGATATCCAGACAATAGTTCATCTGGCTGGTCATTAAAATCTAAATAGCTTGTCTAGTCCCTGTAGAAAAGTACTGCCTATAGAATAGGACTCCCTGGAGCAGCAGAAGATAAACCAATTGGCACCACCTCTATTGAACATCATGGACTAGAGGGGTATAAAGCCTCCCAGCATTGAGCTGTGGAGCAGTGTTACTGTGTTCTCTGGATTGATGGTGCTCCATCCAATACTTCTGGAGTAAGTTGGGGATTTGGGGACGAGGTGGGGTTATGATCATCCAATATCCTGACCTCACAAACGCTCTTGCTGCTGAATGCAATCAAATCCTCACAGCAATGCTCCACTTAGTAGAAAGCCTTCCCTGAGCAGTAACAGTGACAGTTACTCCAACAAAAATATGATAAGCTCTTTTTAACACCCTTGATTTTAAAAGAAACAATGAATGAGCAGGTGTCCAAATACTTGTGGCCATATAGTGAAGGTTAAATCTGTGACCTACGTACTGTCTACACACAATAAGAAACCACAGAAGAATATTTAATATTGCTAAGCAGCATCAAATGTTATCAAAGTCAGACCACCTTCACGGTCCACTTTCCATACAGAAGCACTTTAGTCCATCTGTTTCTCTGCATACTTTTCTATCCCCTTTTTGCCTTTCAATGGTCAGGACCCCACGTGACCACCACAGAGTAGAAACATTTACATTACATTTACATTTGTGGCATTTAGCAGACGCCCTTATCCAGAGCGACTTACAAAAGTGCTTTGCAAGTGAATGTTGCTACTCATAGAATGTTTAAACACTGTGTTCACTCACTGTCCACTCTATTAGACGCTCCTTCCAAGCTGCTCCACCTTACAGATGTAAAGTCAGAGGCAGAAGCTCATCTGTTTCTTCACAGATTGTGTTGGTCATCCTCTAGTCCTTCATCAATACTCACAGGACACTGTCCACAAGACAGGTTGGTGGTGTTTGAACACTCCAGCAGCACTGCTGTGTCTGATCCACTTGAACCAGGGCAACACACACTAACACCCCACCGTGTCAGTGGTGAGAACTGTTTACTGTGCATTGTTGCAGTTACACAAACCACACGTTCTGAGGCAAGTTTCCAAATACTTTTCACGATGCTTCCTTGTACACATATGATTTTCATATCTGAGAAACTGAAACCCTAACTCTAAACTCTGACCAGTTATTGGCCTGAGATCAAAATATGAATTTATGTCTTTGTTTTTCTACAACAACCCCTGAGATGCTTTAGGCTATTGAAGTGAATCTGGCCTGAACCACGGTATACTTGGTGCCAAATCACTATCAGGTTTATTTCAGTTGAGATGCTGACATCAGGGTGCACAAGGTCAGTGGATGCTGAGTGACCCACCCATGTCCCATGTTTGTGCTCAAAAAACGCAGACTATTTGCTGTTATTATGTTCGTCCAGCTTGTCTCCAGTCTGTGAAGATTAAAGACTTCAGGTCTCTGCAGAGCCAGATTCGTGTTTGCAAAACACACAACCCAACACAACTTTCCCAGCTGACCTCAGCTGCCCCTGAGCAGCTGAGGCAAACAATGCGGAGCTTCAAGGAAGGTTGAGGAAGAAAGACAGCTTGTTCAAAGTTTGGAGACACCTGGATTGTTTTTAGAACTGCAGAACTGTGGAAAGAACTGACCAAAATTACACGTTGGGCTGGACAGTACATTGATATGTTTTATAAAAACATAAATTATATATAAATTCTGTCAAAATCCTAAACTTACATGATCTTACTCACTTAATTTACTGAATACTGACAGAATACAGGCACTTCCAATACTATAAATCAGGGGTCACCAAGCCTACAGCTGGACATCTATCATCCTTCAGACTTTAGATTCAACCCTGATCAACCCCACCGGACCCAACTAATTACTTCCTTCAGAAGCTCTTAATTGGCTGAATCATTAAACTTGGGTTGGAGTTGAAAGCTACAGGAAGGAAGCTCTCCAGGAGCAGGGTTGGTGTCCCCTGCTCTAAATCTAAGCTATTACATGACTTTTAAAGGCCTGTGACTGTTAGAAGTACCGATAACCCAACCTCATTAGGACTCTCCCCCATCACACACGATGCTCTCAACACTAGGAGGGTGAAGCCAGAGGCTGTATCAATAGGCAACCAACATGCTCAGAGGAAAGTTCTGATACTGCATCGCACTGGTTGTGATGTGAAGAGGGAGCATGGCCAATTTTGCTCTCTCTGACTCCAGCTGCCGATGGCAAGCAGCATTCGCAGGAGCCGAAGCAGCGTTCCTCTGATCCTACCGCAAGCACATTAGATCGCTTAGGCACTCGGAGCCCATCCCAGCCACTGCTGACTTGTCAGACAACTGCATTTGGCTCTGTGTCATGTTTTTAAAATGGATATGAGATGACCGTTGTTCAATATTGCCCTTTTCCAAAGGATCCATTGGCTGAATGAACTCATATCTAGCTAATCTCATATTTATATATCCAACAAAGGAGATTTATAAATGTGTCGGTTGAGCTGCACTGGGTGATTGGAAGGCTGTGCAGATATCTATGCCTGTAGTAAAGCTCTCGGTATGACATGGTGTCTTAGGAAATCCTCATATCACCCTGACATGATATCAGGTTTCAAACATCAGACCAAACAGTTTCCGATCTTGAGAGAAATACACGTAGCTCTTAGCTCTTCTACATCATACAGAAATGGCTGTAGAGAAGAAACCCATTTCAACAAAGCTGCATCTAATCTCAGGACTGTCCAGTGCCTCCACGAGAAGCTGAACCTTGACCATTGTGGTCACTCGCAGAGGTCAGTTCAAAGGAGCAGACAGGAAATCTGCAAGCAGCATGGTGCCTCCTCACAATGGGCAAAGGGGCGGATATCACTAACATGACTGTTAACAAGATCACAAACACACATTGCTCTGTTTTGAACGGACAGGCCAGATTTATTTGTGGGACACAAACAACCTGAAGACTTCTGAAGGTGCGCCATTACGGAGGCGTTTAAGGCAGTTCACCATCAACACAGAGTTTAACAGCATTAAGCACTGAATTTCCAAACCTGGTGCTGGATGATGACTATAAATAATACTAGACTATCATACGAAGAGCTTTGGAGCTTTACTTTTTGTATGAATTTATTTTTAAAAATTTATCGTTAAAAAAGAAGCCACGACTGCAATGGTATCAAGACAGACGGTCAAGGAGTCACTGGCAGGAGGTCATCCTCAGTCACAAGTCTTATCACTGGGTCTTGTGTGTCTTGGTGGAGACGACCAACAAGTCTGTGTGTGGAGACACTGTGGACAGTATCAAGATCAACAGTTTGTTGGGACGTGTCACACCTCCAGAAGGCCTGATGTCATGGTGTTGGGTGCAATTTCATACTGTACATTGTCAGATGACCTTTGGTCTTTATTGCAGACACTTTGACGGCCCAATGTTACGTTAATGGAATAGTTACTCTGGTGCACTATTCCAACAGGACAATGTTCGTCCACATGATTCTGCTCTCTCACAAGACACAGACCCTATACTACGGCCAGTCGCATTGTCAGACCTATCCCCGATTGAAAATGTGTGGGATCCTATTGGACGTGCTATCACCACTCCACCCCGCCGCAAAATCTGAAGGAACTGAGATATTTAAGCTGTATCAGATGGATTATTGCATCTGGCATGTTGCGTTGTACCTGACACCACACTGAGAGACACTAATTCTGTATGTGTAGCTCAATAAATATTGCCCATATATGGTATTCATACTGTAGTGTTTAGATTTTTTCAATAGTTCTAGATGCTTTGCCAATTTTTATTTTCATTACTCACATGACTGATAGTTAACCATATGATTCATTTAATGGACATTCAATATGTTCATCAATTACATTAAACATCATGACTGGACAGAAGCACGACCTCAGTGTTAGGCCAGAGGAGCACAGGCCATCTGTGGAGGACTCTGTGATAGAGCACAACACACTGCATTGTTTGAGGCTCACGCCTCTGTTCGTGCAGCCTCGCGGAACTGCATAAATATTTTCCCATTGCATTGCACAACATTTCCAACTCCGCACAGCGCAGCGTAGGAGCCTTAAAGGAGCTCTTTACACCCACAATGAGTCCAGCCAATTCCCAAGAACCATCAGAGGAAATCTCTTGCTTGAGCTGAGATCATGTAAAGGACCACTGAGAGGAACTGAGTACAATGAATATCTGATACGATAATGTGTTCAAGCTCTTACTACTACTGTCAATGAGGGCTTTCTTTAATATCAAATTACGATACAAAATAATAATCATGATATTTTGACACGCAGACAAAATACGCCAGTATTAGCAGGATCCTAAAAACTACTACCCAGACCCTCTCCTTTCTATTTCCATGTTCTCCAGGAATAATTACTCTTTAATTATTCCTCAACTTTAAATATTCATCAATGCTTAATGTTCTTTAAGCATTGATGATATCCACGATACACTCAGAACAGTGCACAATAACAGATCACAATATTGTCATATTGTCATCTATCTTTTCTTCCCAAAGTCAGACACTGTGTACGGTGTTATTTTATAATTTGTTCATTCAGCTGTTACAATAAAACATGTTGATTCATTAACTCACCAAACAAATGTTTCTGAAAGATGAATTTAGAACTGTTTTGACATGGATTTTTTTCCAGGGTTACACCTAATATTCAGCAACTGAAATTCATACCGAACAATGTTTTTGATCCATGATCAAATCGCAACCAGTGTGAAGTGACATGCGCTTTGTAAATGCAGTAAACGTTGTGTTTTTTTGCTATTTTAAGTGCTTTGTTCAAATTATGAATGTTCAATAAATATTCCAAATAATAAATTGTAGTTTTATAAAATAAAACTCTTTGAAATGCAAGACAAAATACGCTTAAGGTGTCACCATGACAGGAGTAAAAAGATCGTATTTTAATATCTGTAATATTAGATCTTAATGTTTTGGCTCATTGGTCTGAACTTTTTGGCTGGAACTGTAGGTCTAAATGAGTAGTTTCTGTAGCTGATTTTCTGCAGCCCTGGTCATCGCAGGCTGTGGTGGGAAGACTGAGTGAAAGTTGCACCCAGGATGAAGAACATCACCCTGAGTCACTCTACAAACTGGCCCAGTGTCAGCTCCTCTGTTCAGACTGGCATGGCAAAATTGGTGACACACAACTGCTAGACCCAACTGGCTGACACACCCTGCCCTAGTGATGATGTCATGGCAGTAGGGAATAGGAATACAGACCACCACATGTTCATTTGTTCCTCCCAATAATTTTGCAAAGCCATCTGGCATACCTCAATGTGGCTGTACGAGAACAAGAGACTGTTTGGCCTCACGAGCGTGTAATTAAGTGTGTACCAGCTTCCACACCTCCACTCTACCACACAGGTGGAGGATCACAAACGGAGCTAACAGTTGGATTTTAGTTGTTCAGTTGGATTATGTCTTCTGGTTGTATTAAAATGTACCACGAGGAACCGTAGTACGGCTTCAATATCTCAGTCAACAATATATAAATCTACGTCTGATTAATAAACAAAAACCAATGCAGTAACAGAAACGAACTCCCTCATTAATATTATGATGTACAGAACTATAGTTTGATTTACTCAATAAACACATCTCTGAATGAATTCATATTCTTATCATATGCTTGGGTCAATATTCACCAGCCACCATGCGAGCCACTCACATGAGTGTACTGTCCTTTTAAAAAGTATCATACACCTCTAAACTCTGTAACCTGTAGTTACCAAGGCTCCCAAGGCAGCCACTGTGATTTCTAGGAAGTTCCACCACAGTGTTACATATTTTTAATGATATACATCCAGTAACAAAACAAATTATTAAAACAAATATATATATATTCAATCAGCTGTCCGGTCCTGATCCTAATATTCTAATGAACATTATCAATAAACACCACGTCACACATATAAACATAACAGTGTACTAAAGTGCAGTGAATTGCACGTTTTGGTTTGAAATGAGAGTTACGTATTTGGGCTGAGCAATATATTGATATTTACATCTAATTCAGGATATAAACAAAACAGAATACGGGCTCCGGCAATATCGTTTATGTTGAGGTTTTAAATTAACATTCTGTTCTAATCTTGCATAAACCTTTTTTCTGCTCCCTCACTCTGCTCCACTCTGTCCCCATTCGTTCTCTCTGGAGGGAGCATAAGATGTGTTGTATCTAAAGAAGAAACAAAAACTAATTTTGGTTTAAATATATATATATATATATATATATATATATATATATATATATATATATATATATATATATATATATATACTGTCTCTTATACACATCTAAAACACTGATAAATACATCAAAGGGGTGTCCTCATTTATCCACGTTGTATTTACCAAATCATATATCACTATTCAGCTAAAATATATCAGGATATAGTATATATATATATATATATATATATATATATATATATATATATATATATATATATATATATATAATATGTATATAATATATGAAATATATCAGCATATTGCCCAGCCCTACTACACATCGCACCACCTCCTCACTGCAGAAGGAAATGACATTAAACTTTCAATTGAAGTCATTGCAAACAGATTTTATTTTGAGAAGCATTTCTATTGGTCCATTCATCATGAAAGTGTCTCCAAGTGAGAAAAATGGCAAAAATGGACACAAATATGGACTGACTAAAACAACAGGCATGAACAAACAGCAGGTAGATGAGCTACTCATTCTTAAAGAGTGTTGGGGATCACAGGGGAACATGGACTGTTAAACACTGAAGTACTGTTCTAAAATTAACACTGTACACAAGCATATTTGCTAATAATGCAGGTTGTCTGAAACTTTAGTTTCAGTCAGACAGGCCATAACTGCTTGTGTTGATCAGGCCATTGTTCCCAGAGATGGAACTCAGCACTCAAAATACTCACATAGCGCTTTAATAATGAGCTCACTCTTTAACGAATGACTCCTACACCTTTTCTTGTTAGGGACATTAACCAAGCAAAACACTCAAACGTTCTCTGAGATTAGGCATTGAAAAGTCTAAAGTCAACGACCCACACCTTTCCTTTAATCACACTAAACTTTCACGCTAAACTTTCAACACAGGCTGACGTGAAGGACAGTAATTCACATGACTTTATCCCATCACTCATCATCAGTGGAAGGGTGTTCCCTTCCACTAAAGGCAATCCCTTTGGATCCCTGGAGTAAGTTTTCATTAGAGGTAACTTTAGAAGACTGCTCCTTAATCATGCATTAGGCTGTGCTCGAACAGCCGATCTGGCAGATAGAGACCAAAACACCTGAGCCAGACTGAAACTAAACCCTGCTATTTTGCAGGGGGTTCAGATGAGTCATCAAACAAGACGCCAACGACCAAACCCTAACTCTGTAGTGCAGGAGAGACAAGGAGACTAAAGGTTGTTGCTGTCTGACATGTGGTACACTCTGAAAAATGGGAGTTCTTCAAGACTTCTTTAGTTAAACCATCTGAATTATGAACCTCTTGGTTCTTGGTCTGGTTCTTTGTCTTCACCTCCACACGCAATGAAAACCACACCTGAAAAACATGTGTGATTGGTCAAGATGCTCACAGCACCACACCTCATCTGAATGATACGAGTACTATGAAGGCCCTTCTTGTGCTAGCAATTAACAAACGACACATTGTGCAGTCCTGCTAGAAGGCCATTAAAAGCTCACGCTAAGTTTCCAAAGGTGGAAAAGTTTGGGGGTTGGGGACAACAAGGCTTTGTCTGGTGCCGTACTTGTAAAGGCTCAATGAGAATCAAAAGTGCAACTACTGAGTCATGGGTTTGGCTCTTGACCATGGCCTCCTACAGCTGTATGGAAATTCACACAAATAAAACAAACAGAGCAGGACACTGATGAAGACTGGATTGACAGGACTTTAACCAAAGGCAGAAGATATGGGCTTCAGTTATGCCTGTATTGCCAGAAGTGATAAGGCCTCAAGCTTTCCAATCAGGACACCATTCAGGCTACAAACAGATCATGGCAATGCCGTCATATAAGAATGTCTTCCCTCTCATTCAAGCTTCAACACTGATTGTATCGGCTCTGATTAGCTTTTGAAAATGTGCCATTGCGAAAGACCTTGAAACTAACACCTACACACAACAAAACAGCGCATCTGCTACGCATCGCGGAGAAGAAAGTGGACCACTTGCCAATTTTCCCAGTTGAAAACATCAGATAATTGAATGCATTCTACACCAGTTGCAATGAAGGCCTTACTGTTTCCAGGATTTGCTGTTTTGTTAAGAGACTACAGCAAAACATGCTGGCCCATAAATCCCTCTGAAACCGAAGACAAGCACACAGCAAGAACCGCAGTGCTGGAATAACATCTACAGTGCTACAGTGCGAGTCCAGCTGGACACAAATGAGCAATGTAAGAGCTAATTCATAATAGCAAACCAAGCTAGAGCATAACACTTGACTTACTGAGCAATCAAACATAAACGTTCAGTCTGAAACACTGTCAATTACCAGAGAAGGAAGATTCTGATTTAGAGGTTTCACACAGTGCAGCAAACTGGGCCAAACTTTAATACAGCTTATTATATGATGGATCATTCCCAGTAATTACTGTGTAACTCATAATACTGATTATGTTAGTTACTGGATAATGAATAGTAGTGATGGGTCAATCATAATTAAGCAATGAAGCAGTTACTAAATTGTTTAAAATAGTTGCTGAATACATCATAGTATTTACTCACTAATCAGTAGCAGTTAATGAATAATCAGCAGTATTTAGTGAATTGTTCATAGTAGCAACTAAATAATTCACTGAGTTGATTAAAGTCATAGTAGTTACTGAATAATTAAGAGTATTCACTAGCAGAGTAATTCCTAGCAGATACTAAATAACTCAAAGAAATTCATGGCAGCAAAATTCATAGCAGTTACTGAGTAAATCAACAGAGTTACTGAATTAGTATTCATTGAATAATTCATGGTATTTATTTCATAAGTAGTAGGTATAACTAGTGTTACAGATCAAAGTGCAGTATGCATGCAGGCAATGGATTAACTTCCTAAGTTTAACCATAACAATATGGAAGGCTGTAGTCTTCTGTAGACTCTGTAGCCTGTGTTTTATAGCAACCGTAAGCATGTGGATTCAACTTGCCTATTGAATGGACTGAATCTGTTTTGCATGCAATATTGAACTTTGACCCCATTGGTCACATTTGCATAAAAGTTCATCAATTAAAAAAACTTTCAATCATAAAAATTTCATCAATCTCATCAGTTTTGTCCTGACTAGGATCATAGAGCCTGTGGATCCAGAGCCTACCTGGAATAATTGGCAAGAACACCCACAAACACGGTGCCAGTCCATCGCACCTATAGGCACAGCTAGGGGCAATTTAGCATGGCCAACTCACCAACAATGTGCATTTTTGGTAGCTGGAAGGAAAGCGGAGTTCCCGGAACACGGGGAGAACTCACAAAGCTCCCCACAGACAGCGACCCACAACCCCAGGCACCTGGAGGTTCCTGGACCTGACACATGCACTACGTGCGGCACCGCAGTAGCTGGATGATTCATAGTGTTTAGTGGGTAATGATTCATTGATATTGAATTGTAATTTTTGATTTCAACATCTTAATACATGGAAGCCAAAAGATGAACAGCAGTCTCATAAATAAGGGTGTGTTAAACTCTTTGCTGCCTGAGCTCTTTAGTAGCTTTTTTACGAGAGGAAAAAACAGAGGCATGTCAACACTAAGAAAGAGAATGTCCCTATTTAGAGACCGACTAAAGTTTAAAATGAGCTGCTTTCATTGGACTGGAGCTCTTCACACTAGCATCTAAATGTAAATTATCATAATATATATAATTTCTCAACCACCAATGGAAAATACACAGCTTAAATGATGACATCACAATGTGTGTGTGTGCTTTTGCAGGAAACAGTTGTTGTAAGACTGGATCAGATTTGTTCTTTATTTTCCCCACCAGCTTCTTCTGCTGTTGTCAGCCCTACACTGATTCCCATCAGTGCTGATATGCTGTCAAGGACATATACCATTGTGTCAGTCCACTGCTCAAACAGTTTACTTATGTTTCAGGAGGGCTTTAGGCTGTCAGGAGCACCCGACTGCAAAACATGAACACAGCTGCTGAAGTTTCCCATGAACAACCTTCTGCAGCAGCAGCAGCACATGAATGGGCTTGATAGACTTGAGCAGCTTTAAGTGTCTGTTTTCCTGCACGTTTCCCTGGAGATTAAGTGCATGAAAAACAGAGTAGGAGCGGCTCGGATCGCTCGGCTTTAGCTGACGAGATGCCTGTAGGAGCTCTGTCTAAAATGCTGAGAGCACAATGACTGTGCTGGGATGCTGTAATGACACTGCTGATTGTGTGCTGTCAGGCCTTGACATGCAGACAGAACAAAACACCCTGGGATTTTCAAATCCATACACTTTAATACACTGTGTGTGTGTGTGTGTGTGTGTGTGTGTGTGTGTGTGTGTGTGTGTGCGTGTGTTGCACTCATTGCTGACATGTATGTGGACCTGTGGAATGATGATCCATGCAGTACTTTTTGGATGATCCCCATTGGGAATGAGCTGGGGTAGTAATCATCTACTCACTAATGTTCCTGTCACTGAATGCAATCAAATCCTCACTGAAATGCCTGTAACTTACTGTAAAGACCACCAGCCATTTAAAATACTTCTAAAACAACCAGTAGTGTACCTGTCAAGAAGAACCAAAACCAGTAACACATCTCCAAACAGCAAGTGACACAAGTGACAATGACAAAACCAAAGAACCCGATTAACTCTTTACACCCTCACCAGTGGAAGACACAGGTTCTTCTGTTGACGGTGTTAACATCTTCAACCAAAATATGGCTGAAGCAGGCGTCCATCAAAACAGTTAAACTAGATAAAAGTGAACAAGCGGACACTAATCCATGAGGACAGAGAGCCTTCTTCAGCATTTTATCCTGCACTCAAATATAAAGGTGCTACAAAGGGTTCCTTAAAGTGCAACGTAGTACACGTATTATATAAACCGTATTTTCCGGACTATAGAGCACACCTCAATATAAGCTGCACTCGCAAAGTAAAAAAAACAAAACAAACAAACTGGAAAGTAACATATATAAGCCGCACTGGGCTAAAAGCCGCTGATATCTACTGAACTGATAACGTAGTTTAACAGAACATAAATGAACTGATTATTTTCCGATTGTAAAAGTGCAAAACAGAAAAGTTATTGATTGGTTTATTCATCGTCCTCCTGCGCAATGAAACCACTGAAGTCATCATCTTCAGTGTCGGAGTTGAACAGCCTTAGAAGACCTTTGTCACATACCGGTACTTTTTCTGTGTCGTTGTGCTGCCGAGTGCAATATTTCCCCTAGTGTTTTGGTGTGTACTACACCTTACATACACAATGCGTTAATTTCACAAGCTATGTGCAAAACAGATGTTGGATACGTGTGGCAGTCGTCATACACACATCAACAGCAAGTAGGTTCCTAACCTGACATGCTTTGTTTACATGTGCAGAGTGGGCACAGGACCCACTAATGAGAGTGGGCAGGGGGTTCACAGGTCTTGGTGCGCTTCTTGGAGTGCATCTACAATTTGTTGGCTTAAACTCCAGTTTGCCGCCATATTGGTTTTGCGTCAGTGACTAAATCACGAGGGTGGTTGGTGGAAACTTTGGCTCTGAATGGCAGCATGTGTTGTTTGACTAGCTAGGTCACATTATGGCAGAAGAAGAAGCTGAAAGGTGTTCTGAAGAGGTTCCAAGAAAACCAATGGCTTATGCTTTCGATCTGCTGAGAAGAGAAAGAACTCAAACTGAACTTTGTACAGAACAGTGTCCAGCGGTTGACATGGCCAATCAGAGAGCTTGTTAATACTAAATGGCTCTCCATTATGGTAGGAAAGGTTCAGTGAAGGTGGAGTTGGACATTGGATAATCTGATTATATACATGATATCTCAAAAACCCTTGCCTCTACATAGTCCTTGTGTAAGAAGTGCTCACCACAAACCCTCGCATCACAGCTGACCAGAGGATTCTCTCATTTCAGTGCAGAGAACGACTTTTCATTTAAGAGGCCAGGTATAAAAATGGACCACCTTAATTTATGAATCTAGGGGCAATACAAAAGTGACCTTTTGTGGCGATCTTTGGGTGGGCTTTAATTTTCCTTTGAGTTACTGTAGGTAATGTACCTTAACGTGGCCAATGTAATCTAGAGTTTTCATGAAACCTGTTGAAATCCGATGACGTCGCAAGGACTGCTAACTCAAGGTGGCGCTAGACTACTGTTTAGTATTTTAATTCAGTTTCACTGACAGTGTTAAACATATTACATTTTTAGATTAGGAGTCTTGTAAATTGTGCCAACTACTGTACATTTAGTGTTTCATGTCCACTTTAAGACAATGATTTTGTATTGAAAACAGTAATGTACACCACACAACTGTGACTAAAACACTGTCTCATTTGCACCATGTGCGTCCCATTGTATCCAAAAAGTGTCCAGCCAAGCAGCCGCCAAACTGTTCCAGTAAATGACCTCCTAACTGCCTCAGCAGCCACACAGCCTCTAATGGCCAAAGTGTAACTAGTGCACAATGCAAAACCATGTAGTCATAACACAGTTATAAACCAGCAGCTGGACCTTCAGTCTTATTGTCTAATTACTGTATAGTAATATATAATACAATGTTAAGGGTCTTTTTAGGACCTTTGGGACCTTACATCCGTTTGCCTTACGAGATTTTTGCTGTGGCACAACAGATAACCACCATTGAGCCACCACACCATGTGGGTTCGAGTCTGAGTAGGCAACTATGCTGTGCTACACCAACAAGAGTTAAAGACAGTAACATGAATCGTTGATATCTAATCTAGTTCCAAACCCAATCACACCTTCACAGCTACATTAGAGTCCCGCTGCTGCAGGGCTGGAAGCTTATCTTTGTTGCGGTCAAATGCTTGTTCCTTAAAACACTGTTTCTCAACCCTGGCCCTAGAGGCACCACTACACTGCATATCTTACAGCTTTCCCTGCCCCCACCACCTGATTCAATTAATCAGAGCATTAACAAGCCCTGTTGCAGGGGGTGTTATAGCTAAAACATGCAGGGCAGGGGTGCCTCCAGGACCAGGGTTGAGAAACACTGCTCAAAGGGGGTGGTGGGGAAGTACTAAAAAATCTAACAGGAGAAGTTCAAAACTAGATAACCACAATAACCCCCCCCCCCCCCCCCCACACACACACACACACACACACACACACAAACTAAACATAGTTGCTGACAAACAAGCCTGGTCCTGGAGGCACCCCTACCCTACATATGTTGGAGCTTTCCCTGCCCCCGCTACCTCTGATTCAACTAATCAGAGCATTAATAAGCCCTGTTGCAGAAGTGTGTGTGTGTGTGGGGGGGTGTTAAAGCTAAAACATGCAGGGTAAGGGTGCCTCTAGGACCACTCCAAACCATAGATGCTTTTTGTCTTGTTGCCTGATGACCTGCTTCATCTCAAACAGTCCTGTAAATGCCCCGGGAGCCTGGCACTGGGAGTACTGGGGCAACAGAGTGGGTTACACAGACTTCCATTACTCTGAAGTTACATGCACTTTAAAGCAACAAGTGAAGCAGCCGTGGACACCAAAGCAGGCAGTGCAGAGGGGCGAGGAGTTGTTTCTGGAGCAGTCCAGGTTACTGTACCAGTTGGTCGAAGCCTTGGCGTTCAGGATGTCCTCTTTGGCCGTCAGCAGGGACAGGCTGTAGGTGTCCAGGTTAATCGCTTGCATCGTGATGCTCTTGGGGTTCGTCTGTCGGTTCCTGGTCGTTTAAGGCTCCGGATGAGCTGGGATCATCACACACTCACTCACTCACAACTCAGCTGCCCCAGCTTCATCCGCTCCACTCTGCAGCTTCTGCACAGCTTCTGCAAAGGTTTTGAAGGACTGGAGCTCCTCCTCCCGTCAGTAGAGGCTGTTAGAGGAGGGAGAGGGTTCGGGAGGACGGACCTCGGCTGCTGATTGCCTCCTTCGCGCTGAGCGCGGGGCTGCGCACATGTGGGGAGAGTAGAGGGGAAAATCCGGATCCGGAAATGTAATCCGCTCCCAGCCTTCGTTCCGACCGGCAGAGGGATTTAAGGAGGACCGAGCCGCAGGGAGCCGCTCCGCCGGTCGGAGGGAAATCCCGCAGCAGATTATTTATTTGGATCTGGATTCTCCACCTGTAGGTTGTTTCACACTTGAGGCATTTTTAACTTTTAAAGACAGTGTTTTTAAACTTTAATACTGTGTTAAAACTAATTAAAACGAATTGAAATATTAATTCAATGGCAAAATATGAACTATAACAAAGAAAACGTTGTTTGCACACTGAAAGCATAAGAATGTATCGTTACACCCTCGGAAAAGAGAAGTACTAGGCTTGTAACGGGCCTGTACTCTAACTCTACTGAGCTACAATAAAGTACTGCATTGTGTACTATATGTGCAATATTGGGTTGAAGGTACAAAACACAGGCTGTGGCCAATATAGATCCCTATTTACATTTTAGGGCCTTCATTAGTCTGTCAGCCATTTTCCTCGAGTGTCTGAATCATAAAGTGGATTTTGAGGCAATCTCCCACAATGCACTGGTCATTTATAGTAAATATCGTAGTTCATTACATGAGCTGAATATGAACCAGAATGTAACTGTGAGTCTCATTACTGAACAACACAGTGGAACGAATGGAGCTGACGATGTTTGCTCTTATAGCCGCAAAGCAAGTGATCGTTACAGCATGTGGATTAAATATGAGTGTCACAGCAAAGGGTCTGAATACTTACGATCATGTGAAATTTCAGTTTTTCTTTTTTAATAAATTTGCAAAAAAATCTACATTTCTGTTTTTTTCTGTCAAGAAGGGGTGGTGAGTGTACATTAATGAGAACTAAAATGAACTTTTTTGATTTTAGCAAATGGCTGCAATGAAACAAAGAGTGAAAAATTTTAAAGGGGTCTGAATACTTTCCGTCCCCACTGTAAGTACCTGCCACAGCATCTCAGTGGGGTTCAGGTCAGCACTCCAAACTCTTCATTTATTCCTAAATTTGCTTCTTTTGAACCATTTGCAGGTGGACCTAATTGTGTGCTTGCTGCATAGTCACCCATTGCTGGTTGTGGGACTGTCAATAAGATGATCTGGGAAGATGTTCTTGTTCTTGGAGGGTACAAACTACTTATACATATAGTCAGGGGGACATTGGACCCCCACATGTCTGTTGTTATACTCAGGTGACTGAAGTAATGTTAATTTGACAGTGGACATAATAGTAACAGTAACAACTTATTAGGGTCTGTGTACATTTCTACATAGTTATTAGCTACATTATTGCATATTAGCTACATTATTCTGAAGTATTATTATAAAAGATTTGGGGAGTCATTAAGACAAGCTTTTATATACCTCTTATTCAGCAGTGGTCTTCCCATGGATACCATTCATGCTCTGCTGCTAATTTTGATTAATGTCTGCAGTTTCTTAGAAGTTTATCTGGGTCCTTTTGTGACTTTATGGATGAGTCACTGTGCTCTTGGAGGAAATTTGGCAGTTCAGCCACTTCTGTGAAGACTCACCACTGTTCCATGTTTTCCCCATTGGGAGATAATGACTTTCACTGTGGTTCTGAGGAGGCACAGAGACTTTGATATGGTTTGTAACTCTTCAGACAGACTAATATTTGCAACCTTGTAATCTCTCCTGGAATTTCTGGAGAACTGCAATGTGCTGCTTTTTGAGATCTATTTCACACTAAACCTCACAAATTTGAGCTCCTTTTGATAAAGCTAGGTTCTTTTTGTGCCACACATGACCTCAGTAACATCCACTCAAAATTAATGTTAATGACCAATGCTCTGACGGTAAAAGTCAATTAAATCAATATTTATTGATTTAATATCAAGGTGTTATCAGATGTGAAAAATGTCTCTTGTAAAGTGATGGCATAACAAAACGTGAAAGAAAAAGCATAGATAACAGATGTAGTTATTCAGCTACACAGATATACAAGTGTTCATATATACAAGTGTGTTATAAATTGTAATGTAATTCTTATTTATGAGTAAGCTAGTGAGTGTCTTTAAAGCAGCAATATTCAAGAATTGGATACATAGTGCATGCTGCAGAGTGCTGATCCTAGATTATGACAAAATAAATCCAAAAATAAACATTATGTCACACCTTTGTGGGATCCTTGTGATAAATAAGCCCAAACTATACTAGAGAGCACATCAGATTACAGAGGATACAGACCTAGGATAAATATATAACTATGCACTGTGTAAACAGCAGAATCAAAACTCTGACTGGACTGACTGTTAAAAGACTGGACGTCCACATTGTGTGGCTACAGCACGCCACAGGCTAAATAAAATGACAGACTGTGGTTTTGAGACCTTTTTAAACAGATTTAAATGCTGTGAGCAGAGTGAAGCTCAGCGATGGGCTGCAGGTCTTCCACTGACAAACCATTGAGCTGCCAGTCATTCTTTGTGCAGGCATCCTGTGGGTAGTCTCGAGAAGCACTTGGCAGCCAGCAGGGAAGCCATTTACAGTGGAGCTGATTTCTAGAGAGACCCCTGCTCTGGTCTGTAGTCCCGATTTCATGGGAACTGAACTTGAAGCGGCTTTGGTTCAAAAAGAGCAATGGACTTGTCTTGGATTGGTCCAGCATGAAAAAACACCCCCACCTTCTTACTCTTTCACACACACACACACACACACACACACACACACACACACACACACACACACACACACTATGTGGGGATTCCATTTCATATGTTATAATGTTTATTTTTAGTTTGAATAAGTTACTAATCAAAGAGAATCAACCCTGAAACTGAAAATTCTCAAAATATTTTCCACCTTTTCCACCTCATGGCTCATATGTTAATAACAGAAAGTGTAATAGTCCACAAGAAAACAAAACTTAAGTTATGTAAAATTGTTTTGCCTTTTATTTGTCAAATTTTGACACTGACAATGTGAGAATTGGGGCCTGACAAATAGCTTAAAAACAGCAGGTCTTGTTGAAAACATCTGTCCCAAATGTACCTCTCAAAAACAAGCTGGAAAGATGCATTAATAAAATCAGATGACAAAATGTGCACAGCCCCCCTGTTGCCCACTAGTGGTCCCTGACCCACAGGTTCAGAAACCCTGGACTAGTACATATCAACTTTATATTTATATTGTATCTGTTCATAAAAGGTTTCTTCTAAAGGTTTCTTTTGCCCCTTAAGATCTTCTGGGAAGCCTTTACACGAAATGTGAACTGGCCAGCACACAAAACAACCTTGCTCTGTATAAAAATATATAAAAAACACAAACATAGTGTAAGATTGTTGACTGTCCAGAACAGCATTTGGGCATTTCCCTATTGATTAACACTCAAACCCTTTACAAAACACTCCAAACTCATCACAGACCTTGGTCTGAGTGGGGACTGAACCCATAACCCCAAGCCACTGGAGCTGTGTGATACGTGTGTTATGTGCTGTACCACCATGCCACCCAGCTAGAAAGTTTGAAAGAGGGGAAACAACAAAAAACCCTCATAACATGCCTATGATAACATGCATGTATTGGGCCTGTAGCCCAACTGGGAACCAGAAAAATTTGCCAGTGGGTTCCATGTTGGCCCTACATATGGAGAGGTTAAACATGGGCCCCATCTGGGTTGTACACTGCACATGGGGCCGAGATGAGACCCATATGAGATTTAGGTGGGATTGTGACAATGGAGCCCATTTGGGAAGCCCAGCTGGGTCCCAATAACAACACATGCCCACCTGAAACCATCTTAGCCCACATTTCACCTATAGGAGTCCCACATGGACATGTTGGCTGGCCAGTGAGGTCAGGTGTTTATGTTGGGTGATTAGCTCTGGACAAACACACCAATTCATCCCAAAGGTATTGGATGGACTCACTCCAGAGAACACAGTTCCACTACTCCTCAGCTGGAGCTGGAGTGCAGGAGGGCTTTAAACACTTGCATTGGAAATGGTGACCTTTGTTGAGCTTGGGAAGCTGTTTCACAGCATCTCATTCAGTTGATCAATGATTTTCAATGGAGATTTTACACAAACTTGTGTAAATAAGGGCAAATCACTCATTAGAACGACTGTTTGGACACTGCTATGTGTATTTTGTATGTCGAAATTGACAGAGTAACCTGAGAATGAGTCTAAAATGAATCAGGTGTTTATTCTCATGTAGGTCTCCATTTAAAAACAACCCCACACATGTCTGCAGCTGTTTTTAAGAACATGAAAATAAAAGTATGAAACAATGAGGGCTGGCAGATTCCTCCTTTTGTACATGATCTGCTTTCAATCATTTTTCTGCTAAGGGTAGGTACTGATTGTATCTTCCTGATTGTATCTTCATTTTTTCATTCTTAATTCTTCTTCTCTTGAAATTCATTTTGGGGGGTCACATGTGAAATCACTCAATATGTGGGATCAGTGCCAGAGGTTTGTCATTTAGAACAGTCATAACAGTCCCACAGAGATTGAAGCTCCATTGTGCTTGCACACAGGGAAATTTGTCCTCTGCATTTAACCCACCCATGCAGTGATACACACATAAACACTAGTGGATTCAGTGCCTGAAGTGGGAGACAGCCCTATCCACGGCACCTGGGGAGCAGTTGGGGAGTTAAGTGCCTTGCTCGTGGGCACTTCAGTCAAGTCCTGCCAGTTCAGGGAATTGAACCAGCAACCTTCTAGTCACAAGGCTGGTTCCTTAATCACCAGGCTGTGGCTGCCCATTGACCAAGAAATGCAGTACTTCTTTCTCAACAGTACAGCTGTTCATGTCAGATTGGGTACCTCAGGGGAAGTGTTCCACCGTTTTGGTGCCAGGACAGAAAAGAGTCTTCCTTGCATCTTGAGGGATGGTGGGTCAAGCTGAGCTGCACTTCATGGTCAAAAGGCTCTTGGTACAGATTTTTGTACCAAGCTGGACTTGGGAACATTGAAGATGACCCGTGGTGCTGCATTCTGGATCGGTTGCAATGGCCTGATGGTACACATAGGAGGGTCAGCCAGAAGGGAGTTGCATTATTCAAGTAGTCAATGTGTGTACATACCTTGATTGAGGTCCACCTGTGGTAAAATCAGTTGGTTGTACATGATTTGGAAAGGCACACTCCCACCTATATAAAGTTACACAGTTAACAATACATACCAGAGCAAACCCCAAGCCATGTGGAACTCCATTGTGTGGAGGCACATATCTGAGAAGGTCTTAATAAAATAGGTGACCAAGAACCCAGTGGTTATTCTACCTGAGCTCCAAAGATAAGATACACATGGGATAAACTTCCTTAAGATCAACCATCACCGCAGCACTCCACCAATCTGGGCAGAAGTAAATTCTATGCATAATGTCTGGAGGAATCAGGCACTGTTTATTCCCTGCCCAATACCCTTGGTACAGTGAGGCATGGGGGTGGCAGTATCATCATGGGAATGTTTCAGCATCTGGGACAGGTTAGGAGTGTGGGAAAACTGAATGGAGCAAAGAGAGATATTCTTAATCACTGAGTGGTTCACATTAATGTCAGTGCTTGATTATTGCAAGGCATAATGTGCACCAAAGTAAGTCTGGTCCCATTTCTTAATTTAAATAATTAAAATGGTGCCAATAAACTGTTTGAAATATGGAGAATGTTTTGCCAGTAGATGTCTTAATGTGTGTGATGTACAACATGAGCATGACCACCCAGTTTGTAAGCAGCTTTGCTGTTTCACTGATTTTTTATTTATTTATTTTATTTTAATATTGCCTCTTGGTTTTTTTTGGGCGTTTTTGTAAACTTCGTGGCATCATATCCAAGAAAATAAAGGTGCTTCAACTTAATGAATACTTATGTCATTATGTTATTTTTCCCTTTTCAAAAAAATCTGTTTTTACTTTCTCACTATTTGCCCCTGAGTGCGGAATAATTATTCAAACACTGTGATGTTCTTTCCTTCCTTTTTGCTGTCTTAGGGGCCATAACTCACTTGACACATTCTCAGACCTGCTTTATGTTTCCGAGCTTGGAACAGACACCAAACACAGACCTCTAACGACATCACTCTGGAGGGTTGTGTTGTTATTTTGCTCTGCTGGCGAAAGCCTTTAACTTACAGCTGCCCTCAGCAATACTTAAACTGTGGGCGAACACTAGAACTGGCCTCTCTGCCCAATCTGTCATTTAGTTAATTCATGACACCAAATGATCCAGGATGTCAGAATCTGTGCATCATCCCCGTATCTTCCTGTCATTAGCCTTGCACTTATCTGTAAACAGCTTTGCACAGGTCAGGCTGTTAGGCTCCACTTCACAAATTTCTTGGAATTCCTTTGGGAACAACTGCAGGTTTTGCTTTTGCCGGCAGAAGAGTGTTCTCTGCTTCATTACAAAGTGTCTTTTGACCTCAGAGGAAAGATCTTGCTGCAAAAGAGTGTTAAAGCTATTATGAAACACCAGCCTGACCCACTTTCACTTTGTCTTTCAATTATGGCCTCTCTTTTACTTACAGTCCAACAAACAGTCTAATTTACTAGTGCAGCTAAAAAAATCCATCATAATTTAATTCAAAAATTGTAACTGGATTTCTGAAGCCATCCTAATCTTCTGTAATATATGTAAACTATGTAATTAACTTTCTGTATAAAATTATGAAGATGAACATGAACAACTTTTTGTTCATGAACAAAATTTGTTAAGATGCAAAAGTACTAGCTTTGCTGCTCACCTATTGGTTATTCACAACATCCATGAGCCAAGATTAAAAATATGTGATAATATTGAACATAGTTGATTTTATCAGAACATCAAGATGGGAATGAAACAGCAATCCTGACCAATTTACTGCAAACTATTAAGAAGACAAGCACATGCTCAACTGAAGCAAGACTCATGTGGTTTTGTTCCAATATTGAAAATTTGTTTGCAACAATGAAATCTATTGATTCTGTTGAATCTATTGAAAGTCCCCATGTTAATTTGTGTTTAGACCTGGCACATGGATCATAGTTCAGATTGAACAAAGATATGCACACCAGGCCAGGCGTCAGTATTCCCTCCCCCCTTTGAGTGATCATGGGGTTTTTCTAACCTTTCAAGGTTCTCCTAATCTTTCTTCGAAATGTCAAACTCTCCAGAACTTAAGACCTTGCTCAGTTCTCAACTATGGAAAGATTGCTGTAAATCTGGTCTTCATGCAACATACAGCACAGCTTTGCCTCCATCATTATCAGACACAAGCTTGTAAAGTGGTTTCCAAGGATATATTTGATACATCAAGTTGTAGGTGTCAAATGTTTTCCCATCGTAAGCGACCAATGCAAAACACTGCTGACCCTACAGAAGTGGATTTACGTTCCCTGTCCTCCCACTCAGTCTTGGTCCAGGCGTATCACATGAAAACCAATACACCTTTCCACCCATGCCGGCAAACTATGTCAAGACATACAGGCGTCCAGATGGGCTGAATGCAATCTGTGGACAAACAGTTGCGGTTGATGGTTAAAAAGGAATGACCCTTAAATGTTCAGGTTTTGGTGGTTTGATGATTTGTGTTGTCCCCTGTGACCAGAAGACTGCTTTCATGTATGGGAATGTTTAGTGCCTGGTGAAACCAGCATACAATAATCTGAACCACAGTTCTAACAATGAAATTATAGTAGCTGTGGAGTTTGGTAGGGCACTGCTCACTTTGTCATAGAAAACAAAGCACCAACATTTCATTTTCCAATAAGCCATTTTCAAAGGCAATAATTAAAGCTGGTCTAACATACAGATTAATCAGCATTATTTATTTTATACATCAGAATTTTATTGGAAAAAAAGTAAAATGTTCTTTTTATCCTGTCTTACCATAAATCTGATCATATTCAAAAAGATTTTCATATCTGGTTGGGACATTTCATTTCCTGATTGTGTGGGTATGTCATGTGTGTAGTAGAAATACATCAAGGAAGGCATTACCACCCACAGTGGGCAGCGCAGTGGCTGTACACTGGTGCTTATTGATTGGGATTGATGTTTTGAATTCTCAGCACAAACAGATGTCATCCAGATTCAAAGCAGGTGCCCCAATTACTCATCCAAGGGTCAGTGCAGCATTCTTTAGTGTCCATAGGATATAGGAGCAGGAGACCCATCAGAGTACTTCTGTTAAGACCACAACACTGAACAAAACAGACCTAGGTTTGTGAAGTTGCTTTTTGGATCCAGGAGGACTGGTAATATGTGGCATGGTCTGATGAGTCACAGTAGCATGGTGCCCACTACATTTCACATCTTTGTGACCATTTGCAGCCCCTCATGAACTTCACGTACCCCCACAATGATGGTGATATTTCAGTAGGATACTGTGCCATGCCCTTGAGCCCAAGCTGTCCAGAACTGGTTCTATGACATATTCTCAGTATATGCGTGATACTGTGGATTGAGGAATTGTAAATGCCAAGACAACTTTGGAAATAGAATGTCCATCCGTCTGGCTCAAATTTCAATAATTCAAGTCAACTTGCCATGAGCACACTGGCCAGTATTCAACCTCACTCACAAGATACAGGTTTTATGTCCCCAGACGTAAAACCACTCAAATCAAATCAAATCAAATCAAAATTTATTTTTATAGTGCTCTTCACAACTGAAGTTGTCACAGAGCAGCTTCACAGAAATAAAATTAATAAATAAATAAATAAATAAATAAATAGGAAAGGTTAAAACAGAAACAAAGTATAAATGACAGATCCCCTAGTGAGCAAGCCACATGGCGACAGTGGCAAGGAAAAACTCCCTCAGCTGGAGGAAGAAACCTTGGGAGGAACCAGGCTCACAAGGGGAGGACCCATCCTCCTCTGATCAAACTACTTATACATGGTTAGGGGACATTGGACCCCTACATCTCTGTTCTATTACTCGGGTATTGAAGTAATGTTAATCCTCTGGTGGACATAATATTAACAGTAGATTTCTACAGTTGATGAAGATGGGTGAGCAGCTAGTCCATGGCAGTGTGGGAAACTAGTCCAGGTCCAGTTGGTGGAAGGTGGAGAGCCAATGTATACATGTATTTTGCATTGGTCAAATGTGTTCGAGCTGGTTATGCTGGTTGCCTAACTTAGCGATGACCAGCATAGGGTATGTTTTTGTTTGATGGTTTAGCTGGTCTAACTGCATGATCAACCTGATGAAGCAAAACAATCAATATGACCAAGCTTGACAATGCTGGTAGGCCATCATGATCAAATTAGTTGACAGGCAAGATCAGCACAACCAGAATCAAAGGCAACATATGCTGGTCAAAAGTTAATAACCAGTTAGTTTACCAGTATAGAGTATGTTTTTGACTTGGTTAGACCTTCAGGAACCAGCTACAAGCAAAAGCCGGTCTTGAGGTGGTTTATGTTGAATGAATTGTGCTGGTATTGATATCACAACCAGCTGGTTTCTTTATTAGGCTGTTTGTTCTCACATCAGTAGATGTTTTAATCTTTCCACCACTTCATCCCTGCACTAATGTTTGGTTTAATCTCACTCGAGACACAGAGACATGCTCATGCATGCAGGACGGAAGATTGCTTTCTTTCCATCATTTTACTTAACTGCACCAGAGGCCGGGGAGTAGATAACGTGGGCAGTGTTATTTTTCGGGTGGGGGTTAAGCATTGCCATGAGAGAGGGAGATGCTGACAGTGTGCTATGTGAGTTTCTCCAGTGCACGACCTGTGGTGATAAGCTGAATTTGATTGTGTGATACTCTGAATCTCTTTAACTGGTGGTGAGCTTTGAGAAAGATTACTGAGTGAAGGAAATAGCCAGTACAGTACAAGATCCACTATCATAAAGTCCACTGTATTAGCCTTGCAGACAGGTTTGGCTTTCTCCATGTAAACGCCTGTAAGTGGCTCCTTATGACATTTCAAAATGCCAGTTAATAGATTCAGCCCATATGGTCTAGTATCTATCTATCTATCTATCTATCTATCTATCTATCTATCTATCTATCTATCTATCTATCTAGTCTAATTTAATCTGCCTACCTACCTAAACTGTCTGTTGTCCCTTAACAGCCAAAAAACCATTACCAGCACTGGAGAGATAGACAGTCTAAGTGAAGAGGAGGGGAGTTCCAGTCCCTCCTCTTGCTGTAAGTATGTGATACTTGTCAGGAATTTGTAAGGCTTGCACACGGGCAATTTCTATAATGGGTTGGACTTGGGGCGACATATTTATGGGAGAAGAATTTCCAGGAGAATTATGAAGCTACACTCTTGTGGCCTGAAAACACAAGAAATAAGTTGCCGTGAGGTTGTTAAAGCCGAATCCACCTACAGGCCCCTGAGACTGACGTTTATAGCACAGTGACTTGAAGGAATTATATTCATTTGGAATTCACCATCACCATCATCATCAAGGGACCTCGTCTGGACAGTCGCATATAAGCTCGCAGACATCTGCTGACACATATATGATGATTTAATGAGAAAAATCCAGGCTTCCCAAGAGTGTTTTGAAGCTGAAAAGAATGTGCCTCAAATGCATTAGGCTCATGATCCCATACTGAAGGAATCTGAGTCAAGGTCAAGTTGATTTAACATTTTTGTCATTTTTGGTGAAAAGGAAAAATCAAAAGAGACACAAAAATGAATGGTTGTCAAATTTCAGACAAATCAACCGTAATTATCTGGTCTGACACTAATGAGTAGGGTGGCTGTAATGAATAGCTGTGTGAAAAAAGCGTATTTATACATGCAGACATTTGATCTTTATTCGAACAATACTGAGAGGTAATACATACTCAGAAAATAGTTGCGCCCAGACAAAAGTGTGGGATTGCAATGCCATTGGGAAGGAAGAGAGAGGTTACCAGGTACAATACATGATTAAAAAGGTAGACTGATACGGGCAATATTTATTGACTTATTGACTGTCTCTTTGTATGGCATTCGGTGTAAAGTAACATGCCAGACATCTTCGAATGGAGTTGTAGACGAAAATGAGACCATTCTGAGTGACTCCAGGACAGTCTGACACGAAACCCTTGCAGTCTCTGGCAATGTTGATGTGATATTAAAGTGAGGTCGTAAAGGTCTGCATTCATATAGTCCTGCGTTGTGCAGCCGCCTGCCGATGGTGCTGGCACTAACAGGGTGACTCGTGGAGGGTGTCACTGCTCGCTGAATGGCTGCAATTGTGGCTGTTGGACCACTCTGTGCATGGTGAACAAACCATCAGTTTTACCTCTTCCTGATTTGTTTAGGTCTCCCAGATCATTCACTATCACTGGTGCATGCCTTCTTCCAAACCACTACTGCAAACAGCATGGACCAATCGTGGTCTGCAAGGTCTCCAGGGACTTTCTTTTCCTCCCACATTACAAAAACATGAATATCAGGTGAATTGGCTACTCTAAATTGCCCTGGTGTGTGAGAGAATATATATCTGTATGGATTAGATTGCAACGATGCTACCAACACAATAGCACGAGTCAGAATGAAAAGTCAGCGATAAGCCAACCCACCAAGTTTCATTCCTGTTTGAGTTCAGCTATTTTTTGATGATGAATGTAACTAAAGAAATGACCCTGAAGAAATGAACAATGTAGTTCAAATGAAGTTCAAATGTTTCAAGATGTTTTCTCGACTGTAATATCAGTGTATTATATGAGTCTTTGGAGAGTTTTAAATAATGAAGAGGCCAAATTTGCTCATTGGATGTAAAGAAAAACCATATTTCAGTGAATAAATGTCAGTGAAATGCATATTTAATTTCACATTGATATGTTTCAGTTTAGCAGTGACTGAAAAACTCAACAATCAGGATAACTGTGCCCAGGCCTCTGGGCAGGCACTGCTGAGCACATACATCACACAGCTGATGACACTAGTTTCATGGCTGTAATCAGTGTTTACATACACATACTGCCTCTCTGTGGTTTCATGACCACCCATCCACATGGACACATCAATACGACCCACACTTTACAGCATGGCCTGCCCCCAGCAATAGGGTCAATTATGAAACATATGTGGTGGTCTCTCCACCCCTTACAGTGTTACTGGAAGTGCTGCCGTCTGAGCTGAGTCTGTGTGCTTATGACTGTTAGAAAAGATCAGGAATGGCTTACGTACTCCGTGATGCATATCCCCCCCACATCACACACTCTTACCATGGCAACCTTGTTTACGTGAAACGACTGACTGAGCTGACTGACGACAGCTCCTATAAAATAGCAGTACTACCTCGGAGGACTGGAAAGTATGCTTCTGATTCATTTATGCCACAGGAGAGAGTGGAGCAGGAAGACATTGTGTGAAGCCTTGCTCAGGCCAAACGCCACTCACATTGAGCTGACTCAGCTGTATGTCTGCCTGCGCTCAGTATGAGAGGACGTGGAAGAGGCAGACAGGAAGGTGGGCCTGCCAGAGATCTCAGGAGAGCTGCAGTCTGATGAATGGCTGGAGGTTGGAAAGATGGAAGAGAAAGATTCAGAAGAAGATGCACTACCGGTCAAAAGGGGCTCATAAGATGTAGCTTGAGGACGGCATTACATTTGTTGTTAACCACAAAATATTGATTACATATAGCTCTTTTTCTTCATATGTCCACTTGGGTGCTGGTCAGCCGAATGGTTGTGCAACCTTGGTGATTCCCTCTTCTGAATAGTTGCTAAGCTGTTGTTTGTGGTCACTAGGGTGGAGCTGTTTTTGTTAGGTGTTATTAAGACTTTTTTAGGTTGTTGCTGTGCAGTTGATATGATATTCCTTGTGGTTGCTAAGGTCTAGTGAGGGGTTGCTATGGTATATTAAGTGGTTGCAGTGGCAGGTGCAATGGTATTTCAAGTGGTTGCTAAAGGTGTTTGGATATGGTACTTAAGATGGTTGTTAAGGTGTTCCAGGTGGTTGCAGCAAAAAGCAACTAGAAAAGTGCATTTCTGAAGGGTTTCTGTGCAGTGATAGTGACTCTGATGTGGTTCTTGATGAATTGCAAAGATGTCTCACGTAGTTGCTATAGTGTTTCTAGGTGAATACTTCACTAGAGTGAAACTGTGCTGCTAAGTGTTTGCTATTTAATTGCTATGGTGTCCCAGATGTAAGTCCCATATTCTGCCCTTTGACCTTTATGGATCTGCATAAGACCACTGTTTACCACATAGCCTAAGTAGATGTTGAAGACCATTGCCTGATTTTGGTCAATGTATGTCCAAATGTTTGTGAAAACCCCTTCTACTGAATGCATCCAGACAAATGTCTAATCCCTGTAGAGAAATACTGCCAATAGAATAGAACTCTGGAGCAGCTAGTGGAGTGTAAAGACCACTAGCACTCAGCTATAGGGGCATCAAAATGTGTTCTCTGGAATGATGGTGCTCGAACCAGTACTTTGGAATGAGCTGGAGTGTTGGGAATGAGGTGGGGCGGTGATCCTTCGACATTCAATGCAATCAAAGGCTTACAGTAACGCTCCAAAATTTAGTAGAAAGCCTTAGAGAGTTACTCCGACAAAAGTAGGATAGACTCTTTTTAATACCCTTGGTATTGCTTGCTTGTGTATTGTGCATTGCTTGTGTATTGTGCACATCTACTGAGACATTTAGGAATAAGTGGGACATTTGGGAGTTTTTACTGCATAGATATTGCATAGAATTGAGGAGAGGTTGTAGAGCATCAACTGAAAGTTGATATCTGGCTCCCTCTACTGCCGAATCTTTAGAAGTGGAGAAAAAGTGCTTTCTAAAAAAACTTGCCAAACATTGTTCAACGATGGTAATAGAAACCAGACGATTATAGTTTAATGCATTTAGGAGTCTGTAAGATTCCCTTTTATAACTTGTATGTGCTATGCAGAACTAAAAGATTCAGTTGTCCACAAAACATGTAAACATGTAAACCTGGTATAGGAGATTGTGGTCACATCTCATAACCACTGAAGGCCTTGAAGACCCCGAGGGCTCCTCACTGACACTGAGGCCAGAAATCCTCCGATTTCACTACATTTTGCTTAATTAAATGTTCAAAAAATATTCTTGCCTAAGCAAGATCCAAATAAACCAATGAAAATATCTGTTTTAGATAAACTGCCAGAGTCCAAATTGTTCAGAATGGTAGAGACAGGAACCAGACATTTGAAGTGTTTAATGCCTCTAAAAACTACTCTGCAGACATAACACAAACTGTCTTAATCACACAGAGACCAGACACCGAGAATGTATGTAAATGAATCAGGAGTCTGTTCTTAAAAGGCCTAGAAGGCCCTGAATTTTCACCTGCCAATCTTCAACAAATAAGTTATGAATGACATTTCATAAAATGCACCAATATGAGACATAAAAGAATCACAAAGAAACAAAGATTGGTCAAAGAATTCACTTAAATTTTATTAAAAGCCAAGTCAAACATTAGAATACTGAAACGGCATTGTTTTTTTTTTTTTTACTACCTTTTTTTGTTCCATTTTGTACAAATCACAGTGGTTCAAAAAGTATTACAAAGGATTCATTAAAACTTTTTTTTTGCAACAGCAGCAAAAACATTCTGATTTGTTGTCTTTTTTATTTTTTATTTAAAAAAAAAGCCCTTAATGTGTCACATGTGCTCTTTTTTCTTCTTTTTTTGGAACATTAATTGTAATTCTCAATAAAATAAAATAAAATATAATAAAATAAAAGGTTAAAAAAGATCAAGGAGATTAACACAAAGTGCATAATGGTATAATAAATGTTAACAGAAAAGGTGAGAAGGGTTAAACCACCTGTGGTATTGTGACGTACTGCAAGTTATTTTAAAGAAATATAAGGCTGATTCCTCAGAAAGTGAGGGGGGTACAGAACAAAACAAAGCCTATCAGTTATGCTAATATTGACCCATTGCATATAATTCATCCTCATTGTAAGAGAAGTCATGGATGCTGGTTCTGTCTTAAGAGTTCACTGGATGGAAAATGAGTGGTTTCTGACTAAACGTGAACTTCAGTACATCATATTTGGAAGAAAACTTTGGTGGAGGGGTATAGAAGATGTGATTTTAGCCAAAATCGGTGAAAATCAAGGGAAATCGACTCAGGATGGAAACAGTAGGACGCCTGCGCTCCCAGCTTTTACACAATAAATGAATATTGACCATGTTTCTTAATTTGCTGCATAATAACAACTGTAGTGCTTGAGTAACAGCAGGACAAATTCTGCTAGATGCTCTGACAGGCCTGTAGAGGGCATCAGTGCCCTTAGTACAGTGAGCAGAGTCGGTGGGTTGGAGGGTGTGAGTGTGTGTCCCGTACAGATCCACCTCTCCCACAGTCAAACCAGCATGATTATAGCTCTCACCCTAAGCATGGTTTCCACTCAACTCAGCAAAAGTACAAGAGCATGGAACCATTTGGTGCAGAAGAGAGGCTAAGACGCATGAGAATGCAGCATAAAGACGACAGAGAACAGTGGGCTTTGCTACATAGCGTCCACACAGGCACTGACAGTAGAAGGAGGAATACGGTGGTGGTCAGCTGCCTGGATTAAGTGTACAAATGTGTGTTTGTGTGTCTACTTTACAATTATCCAAAACCTAAAAGGCATTTAAAAGAGGCCCCTCTTGAGAAAGGCAACAGTTTATTTTCTTTGAAAATTCAAAGGCACAGGTAATGCCAGGTACAGCCTAGTTGCTTCTACTTTAGATGCTAAACTACTACGGAGCCCTATGGACATTACTATTGCAACCTCTGTGGAACAATTTGGAGAAAAATATAAACAACTGACCGTGGACGCAATGACGTAGAAAAAGAAAGTGGGGTTATTAGGGTCATTAAGGTTTCCTCCCTTTCAAAAACAGCACTCGTTTGACGTATTCATATAATGGGCTCATAATAGGAGAACAATTACCTAATGACAAAGTGCATACCTGATTCTCAATGCAAGCTTTACCGGCCAATGCATGCAACCATAGATCTGCAGACCAATCCTCATGCACATTTCCTTTGTAAACGTGCATCTCTCACTACATTACAATGTAAGATTCAAGGCAATCGGTTCTAAAAAAGAGCAAAAAACAAGTTCATTTTCTTTTTGGGCTAAAGTGCATAGGTTGTTAAATTCATCAATACACTGTTAACAAGGGCTTGTCAATCATTAGTGCTGTTAGTGCGAGTCGAAGAGGTCTCCAAAGACACGTCTCAAATCGTACGCCTTTATCTTTAAGTGGTAACGACAAAAAATTACTTGTGTACAAAAGTTCACAAACCCTTCCCTGCACCACAGACATACATCAACAACACCCCCACCCATAGGTCCCAACCCCACCTATACATCCCCAATAGTACTTCCCAACCCAACCCATTTGTCCCCCACCCACTCCCAAACTCCAAAGTCAGCAAAGGCATAACGTTAATGCACGTGGTTACTATACAAAGACTTCCAACTTCACTTCCTTCCACAGACACTGAGCACGAACTGCACGGAGCTTAAAAAGATAACAAAAAAATTATGGAAGAAAAGTCATACCATGCTACAAAAGGTACCCTCTTTTAAAAAAAAAACAACAGAAAAATGCAATGCAAAACAGTCAATGTCATGCACATCAAGGCAGACCTATCCGAAAGAACATGTGCAAGGACATACACGAAGACAACGAGAAGAAAAGGGAGGAGAAATATCCTGTCTGGGCCAACATCGCCAAGGCAACACAGCATCCCATCAGTGTCCCAGAGGCCAGTCTGTGAGAGCTGCTCTAAAAGTTTGTATTCTGAAATACTTTATCTTATAGTCTCTAATAGAGGCACAGACCGTCAGCTGAGGAAGTCTACACTACACAATAAACAAATAAAAGCAACTGGTGTTACTTTTAATCTAGTTTATATATCTAATGTTACTCATTTTGAGATTTTTCTAATTATTATATAAATATTATATTTTCAAGACATAGTAGGTAAGGGCCCATATGCAACAGGTTGTTTTGTTACTGTGCCTTTAAGACTATGGTGGTTGGTAGATTTGTGCTACACTATTATAAGTAAATGCACGTAGTTGCTAAAGAACATCAGGAGGTTGCTCTGGTTTTGTTAAGTAGTTACTAGGTAGTTTCAAGTAAGTGATTGTTATGGAGTTTCTATGGTATCCCATAGTGTGGTACCCCATATGGATAGGTGTTTGTAGGGTATTTGTATCATTGGCACATAAGAGGCTGCACCCCTTTCATTCCTCTTTTACAGAAAGCTATATACAAGTCCAAGTCACACAATCCGGAGCTGGAAGAAGCAGTATATGAATCTGCAGCATGCTTTGCAACACAGGCTGCACCGTGTTGTGGCATATTTAAAAAGGGGTTGAAACACATAACTTCAGGGGGAATGGGTGGAGCTAGACTGCTGTAATCTGCATATACACAAAGTATTAAATTTTTGCATCTTAGTTATAAGGCCAGGGGAGTGGACAGTATTGGAGACAACTTTCTGCATGATATGGGCCCTTAAAGAATTAAGAGAATTTAGCTTCTGCTGGCTATCTATCTCTCAAACAAGCAAAATTACAATTGTTCTACATTAAACAACTTTAAATCAAGTAAGAAATCTCATAATGAGAAATATTAGATAATCTGCTTGTTATCAGAGATTAAAAACATCGAAACTGTTTTTGTTCTACATTAAACAACTTCTAAACATCAAAACTGTACTGTCACATCTGCAGTATCTACCACCATCTGGTCAGAGCTGTAGCACTAACACTTTAGATCATCTCCACAAGATCTAATCCATCACCACCAAAGACTCAAACTATACCAAAGAGACGGTTTGGGTTCAAGGCTGTATACACATCCATACAAACCAAGAACTTCCTCAAGGACATCTGTGTTTCCAAAAAAACCCTGTCTTTTCAAAACCAGAGCTTCATCATTTCAGCACCAGGCTGGAGAGCTTTCTTTTTCTGTCCTTGTCTTTCTTTGCAAAGATCAGCCTCATTCACACCTGGGCCCAGTGAGATTCTCTCGCGCATCTATTTCAGTAGCTGTTGATGATTCCGACGTATCCCCAGAGAGGAGAAAGGCTTTCCACGTCATACGTATTGAGCTAGCTACCAAAGAGACACCTGGGTGCAGCCTTGAGGGGGTGAAGAGAAAAAACAGGAAGCCAGAAATAGAGGAAAGTGTCACAAAAAAGAGGGGGAAAAAAGTTTCATCTCATATTTTGCCGCATTCACATTCACTTCTAAAATTCCCAGAAATAGCACACTTGTGAAACGCTACCTACAGACTCATGCCTCATTAGGAATGTAGCACCTTTCTCAACAAATCCCAAGCAAAGAAAGAAATTCCAAAAAAAACATGCCACACTCAAAACAATCAAGGAGGAAAATGAAAACAGCAATCTGTCTCAGGCACTCTTGTCATTCTTGTGATCAAAAAGGCAATTTAAAAACACACCCCTTTTGGGATATTAGCTCTGCTAATTTCAGGAAGGTAGAAACTAGGAACAGAAGGTGTTTGATGAATACTCACCGCACTACAAAGCACTAGATGATGGGGCAACAGGGTGGAGAGGTACATCTACCATTAACTATGTTACAGTATAATACCACATTGGCAGAATCACTCAGCTCAGATCAGCTACTACCACCAATCACATCTTCTGATTTGCTACAAGCCTTTAAATTCAGAAATATAAAGTCCATAAAGCTTCTTGGAAAAAAAAATTCCTTTACCAACACCTTTGTTTTCCTGAAGCGCCAGGAAAGGTTTGATCGTTTAGGATTGTCACACTGGAAAAAGAGTGAGAAAAAAAAGAGACAAGTAACTACCAAAAAGAACTGGCTTTTAGGAATACTGCCACTGTGGTGGTTAGGAATCCTGAGCACCATTTGTTTCTCTGCATGAAGCGGAAAGTGAGGCTCTTGCGTTGCAGCTTTGTGAATCAAACAATACAGCAAACACCTCGTCTGTCCCTCTTTCCATTTGCCTTTTCTGTCTATCTGCAGAGGCAGCAGAAAGGGGCTTAGCTAATTTTGTTCTTAGTGAGGGAGCAGATGGGGAAAGAAGTTTCACAGCTTATGTTTTGGTTATCAGACAGAAATTCTGAATGAACTGAAGTTAAAGAAATAAAGGGCAATCCACTGATTTCTCAACATTTCACTTGTAAACAAAGTGATTCGGAGTGATTTGGTGTGAACTGTTACACTGTAGAGAAGCATTTTCAGTGGTAGAATCATAGCTCAAGGTAATTACAGTTAAAATGTACTTTTAAAATCCTGCTCAAGGCAGAAATGTACATGCACAAGTGTTCGGAGGAAAAATAGTCCCCCCAGAAAACTTTCCATCCATTACATATTGTCCTAAAAATGCAAAAATGTTGACACAATGTAAAGAACAATAGCCAGATTCACATTGTGTCAAAACATGAAATATTTGAAAAATTGAGAAAACAAGAAAGATTTTATGACAGTGACAATATAAACATCTCCAAATGTGTGTACCTTCACTGGCCATCACAGACACAATCATATAAATTCAGCTCCTCCCTATAATGCATCACTGAATGACTTTGTTGACAAATACAATCAAATTATTCAGACATTTTGAAATTAGTGCAACTGCCCTTTAAAACCGTCCCAGAAGAAAGCCTATCAAGCAAAGGTGAAAAACCACACAGAAAAGGCAAGAACTGCCACTTTCTTCAACCTCCTGGTCTAATTTGGAAGCAAAAGTGCCTCTAGGGGCTTGGAGATCTAAATGCAGGTAAACTGGGAAAATACAACTTGCTAGTGGTAAGAATATGTTCAAAAAACTCATCCTAATCATAAATAGAACTTTTTCATTTGAGAAATGCTAATACTCCCAAGGCAGTGGTATAAAAAGCCCTAAATTCACACCTCACTTGCTGTGAAGTTTTACAGTTTTCATTTTCTCTGCTTCAGTGTATTTTGGTCAGGCGTTATCATCATCTGAACAAGCCCAAGTCGCCTCTCTTTGGTGCTTTGTCAGAGCCTTCTTGGGTGAATGACCTGAGCAATTCACCACTTGTTTATTTAGTGTTCTGTTTCTGCCCCTGGCCTACTTCATTAACAAGTCCTAGCAACAGGGATTCTTGAGTGGAGTTTCCCCACATAGTGCCTCAATGGAAAACAAAAAACAAGTGGCATTAAGAGCCAAAACGGGGCTACGGAAGATACAAAACCGATTTTTTTTTGTCAGAAAATAGGCAAAAGTGGTTCATTACTGAGGCAAAAATGCACAAACCACAGTTAAACAGGATTTACCTTTCTGGTTGACCAGATCCCTGCCGCTGGTTTAGTTGTTAGGTGCATTCAAAGCATAAGGTATTTTGCAGCTCTCATATGCATTGGACATTGGGTGTTCTTTTTTCACCCTCAGAAACAGAGAAGAAGCTCATTGCGGCAGCACCATGCTCTATGCATGCTCGGGCGCCAGCGCCTAGGCCTGGTGCTGGCTCTTTGTGTGTGTGTGTGTGTGTGTGTGTGTGTGTGTGTGTGTGTGTGTGAGTGTGTGAGTGTGTGAGTGTGTGAGAGAGAGAGAGAGACAGAGAGAGAGAGAAAGAGAGAGAATGTGTGTTTCTGTTGGTCTTTGTATAACAATAACAGTCAATAACAGTCAGGAGGTGAAGGCAGATCATTGCCGTGAAGACATTCCCTACATGGTGGGGACCATGAAGACATTCCCCTCACTGGATTAGCACAGTGAAACACAAAACACACAGACTGAGAAAGATCTGATGCTTTCTCAACGTTCTCCCCTTCGACATATCTGCTGCAGGCTCTTGCGAGAAGAACCATAGCTTTTTTTGCCTCAGGCCTGCTCAAAAAGACTGGCTTAGAGAAGGAAGGTACAAGCTCTGAGGTGAAGCAACCCCAGACTAACTTCCCGCAGCCAGGACGTTAGCACACAGGACTGGACACAGACAGGGCTCCCCTGGGCTCAGCGGCAAGCCTCACGGGTGAGAAGGGGTGGGGGGATTTCAGGGTGGGGGCTGTTGGACAGGGGCGCCAACTCAGGAGATGTGGGGTGCCGAGGAGGATGGGTGTCTCCAGAAGCACCAGCCCCGCTTGGTGTGCTGCTTGCGCAGGATCTCCTCCTCACGCTCACGCTCCTTCTTTGAGCGGTTGTAGCGGTCCTCCTCCTTCAGGAACCAGACCGGTGGCCACCGCTGCTTTTCAAAGTGCTTCTGGTTCTCTGCAGGAGACAAGTGAGAAAATACTGAGAGGAGTGACAGAAAGGGGGTTGGAGACCCCTATATAATCTCCCACAATGCACTGGCAATTTATAGTAAACATCATAGTTCACTACATGAGCTGAATATGGACCAGAATGTAACTGAGTCTCGTTACTAAGCAACACAGTGGAATGAATGGAGCTGATGATGTTTGCTCATATAGCTGCAAATCCAGTGATGGTTAAGAGCCACTGGATGCTGTTCAGATGTTCCCTGTAACATTAGTGTCTACTGTTGTAGAGTCCAGATACCTCATGCTGTTAATAAAAGCAAAGGGATACAAATACAAACTAAGAAATGTAAATTCATGTTAAAAAAATTGTATGAAATAATGATTTTTGGAGAATCAACATCTCTGAAACCCACCTTTCTCCCAACCTAATGTCCTATACACAAAGTTTACATTCCTTTAACTCCACACACAATGCCCCACATATCAGAGGGCAGAACAAATTTCTCACCCCCTCAAAATCCTGACTTCACTAATGCTTTTGTTGTATAGACCAGTGGTCTATAAATGAGTAACAGACTCCAATAAAAGCAGGATAAATTCAACCCCCTTGATTTCAGAAGAAACAACAGATGAGCAGGTGTCCCAATACTTTTGTCAATACAGCGTATGCTGATGGCATGGTCTAAACTCAAAATGCTAATAAGATCATTTGCAATGAAAATATTTGCATTACATTAAAAAGAATGCAAAACAGAAGCATTTCCTCTAGTGGTCTTCACTAAATATCAAAGGGTAAGAGGGCTGGGAGCATAACTTCATTATGAAAGTGGGTAAAAATGAAGATGTCCTGGATGAAGAAGAGCAAGCTTTAAGTCGATACCTGGAGACATGCCCTTCATGTCTTTGGGGAACTTGCGACACACGCTGTTGTAGTTGGTGCAGATGTGGTGCAGGCACCAGGCTGAGAGCTGCTTGGCATTATGGAACTGCAGAAGACACACAGAAAAGGAGTGAAGTGGAGTTGGCACAAGGCATCAAACGGCGATTTCTAACAATGGGGCTCATTTGAAAGGCAATGACTGATCATCCTTTGAACTGGAATAAGAGGAAGCTATGAATTAATGCTAATTCAGGGGATTAATGTGTTCCCTTTGTTACCTAGCTCCTTCAGTATTCAAATCAGTGTGTTTAACAGAATAATAGGGCTTTCTACTGTGAATAAGGTCTATTTTGCCATAGACCTAAATGAAGTGGATTACCTGGGCCATCTCTAGGTAAGCCAGCACTTGTCCATCAATGTCTGCTCCTTTAACTGCCCACTGCAACAGTTCTTCAACAGCATGTTGCTCTGCGGACAGCAACACAATGGAATGATGCAAATGTTAATATGTAAGCTATAAAGTTTAATGCTTAACAAGCAATATGGCATGACAGTTAACATTAACAGACCCACACTCTAAGGAAAGGGTTCTATATGGTAATGAAAATGTTGACTTGTAATGATCATGGAACCTATTTTAACACATTTAAGTATCCATTTGGCTCTGTATGTGGTCATGGCCAATCCGAAAACTTCTCCTCTCCTGGCTCTGTAACAGCACTTGGACCCTGTATATCTCCATTTGCAATGAATTCTGGTTTTGCCAGTTTATAATAATCAAAGTGTTCAACATCAATTACAGATGAAAGCAAACTATTAGGTCTACCTCTTGGTTGGGAGTAATGAATATGTATTAATTACAACCTTTTTCACCCATAACAATTAAAGAAAATTAAGCCAACTGCAAAGATTTCATAAAGTTCTGATTGGCCTATAAAAATATAATATCTATGGGATGACTGAACAAAAGTGAGCTCTTAATGTTAAAATTAAAAACTCAAATCTACATGAATTATGAATAGCATTTGGCTATGGAGCAACAGGTCTGTGTGTATGTGTATAGAATGTATTAAAGCTGGTGGTATGTCCAATATAAAACACTATAAAACCTACTACAGTGGGATAAAGCTTAGGTGGAAGATTTCACTTTTGACTACAGTTGTATGTAAAGTCTAGGCTAAATCTGTTAAGAATACATCCAATCATACACATTAATTGAAACAGAAAAGTCCAAGTACAATTTCTGTCTGACTGAATGAGGTGGGAAATCATTTCAGTGGTTAATCAATAGCAGAATAATAACCAGGAATACACCTGTATTCATTTACATTCCCAATCAGAAAGTTTAAATACATTTTGCATGTGTACACCTGTTTAGACAACAGCTACACACATTATTACCAGTAAGCACTTTCATCCAGAGGTTTCATATAATTCAAGATAGGAATTGGATTCCAACTCATTTGCCTCAAAATGTAAGTGGAGACAATGCCTTCCTCTCACCCCTTCTTTAATAAGTGAGGCTGTCATCATGTTACTAATATCACCCTGATTTTCCATCCCAAATTGGAAGTGCCAATTACCCAACCCCATTACGACTCTCCTCGGATCACATACAATGTGCCCAACACACATTGTGAACAGGGAAGAGCAGGGAAATCAATAAACTCTGCAGGAAGCTGGCATGCCAGGACCAGGGCTGCCTACCCCCAGTCCAGTCAGTCAGAGGAAGAGGTCAGGCAACATTATAAGCCATGTGAGCTGGATGGCAATTAAAGAACTGCCCTCCTTGTTCAATCAGATAGCAATTGTTTCCATCTTATTGAGCTGTAAACATGGATGTACTCTATTCCAATGTGAGCTATCAGTTGGATTAATAATTATCAGACAGCATGAAGCTTACCTGTGAGAGCCACAAGACGGGGTAGGCAGAGACGGTTGGCCAATATTATGAGGTCCATAGGCTCCAGCTCAGGGCAAGGTGTCAGCAAGCCACAGTACAGATATTCCAACACAGCCCTCATACAAGCAGTGCTGGTGTTTGGTATGGACACCTGAAGAAAGGGAAAATCAGACAGAAAGTGCACCATAAACACATTATCTACTGTTATTCCACTGGTTAACAGTTCATTAGCAGTGAAGTCGGATGTTTATTCATAGCTCAGCTGCAGGATATGGAAATTTGAGAGGCAGATTGATCCAGTGATGAAGCAATCTGCTTTGCACTTCTCCCCTATTGAGGCCTGCATGGTTCTGGCAACAGCCCATGAGCCCAGACCCTCATGTGGACATTGTTGGACTTGAAATGGGTGGGCAAATGGTCACAGGAGCTATGGGTGGAGGTACATGTGATGGAAAGAACTCAAGCAGGAAGAATCTGGGGAGAGGGTGTGGATGGCGAGGGACAGTGGCCTCTGTGAGGGGTCTTTCATCCTTTAGGAGATAAAAGCACTGCATGAAACCAATGGCACTCTCAACTCAAAGCTCTGGACAAATAACCATGTGGGCTTGTCGCTATGGGAGACCTGGTCTCTGTGCACACGAGAGCAGACAAGCCAGCCTACTGGACCTAGAACGGTGTTAGATAGTAGCGTAGGATGCAGCGCTCTTTGCAGAGCTTGCCCACATTTCTGTAACAAATGGTTAAGTGAGTGAATCTGGATTAAACTGGTGAGATCTGCTAAATCTCCCCCCTGGAAACCACATGACATCATCTGCGCATATCTTTACCCCATTCATTCCTAAAATCACATAGCCCAAAGGTCAAAGGGAGGAGGGCTTTTTTCCTGTACTCTTGCTTTTGGCTCGGAGGAGAGTGCAAACAAAGGCACGCTTATTCTGCCAGCTTCAAGTAACGGCCAAGGAATTAAGAGGGAGCTTTTAGCGGGGACAAAAGAGTGCCAGGCCTGCAGATCCAACTGTGGCAATCTTCTCTTCATGCTGTCGCTTTTCCCCGAGCCCAACAGTGGCTCTTCTGTGAATTAGGGCAGGACGCAGAGGGTTTAATTGCCTCTGGCAGTGCCTCTGCCTGAGGACTGAGAGTGTCACATCGGTCCAGGGACCAGAAGCACTTCAGTGGCCTTGAGCTCTGCTGGCACCCCAATGACAACCACTGGCTTGCCAAACACATCTTTAGAGGAGGCACCAGCATCATCATGCCAGTGAAACTGTCCTGGATCAAAGTCCTTAGCACGAAGTAAATGACTGGATATGTTACTATTACAATAAACAACTCTCTGATCTTCTTTGTAGATAATGAACCTGAAAGAAACGTCAAGGACCTTGCCTGAATACCTCTGCCACATGGGACAGTTAAGGAAAAGCTCCTTAAGCCAAAAGCACATGGAAGGTAATTAAAAACCCTAATTGTGGCTTGTGCATAATTATATCACCCCATCAGGTCCATGGAGACAGAAGACCAATGCTAGATGATTTCACCTGAGAGGTCTAAGAGGGCAAGTTGGGAGGAATGACATAACAAGTCAGGGGTCCGTCTGAAGCCTCAGGGGTGCCCACACCTGCCTGACTCTACACCAATTAGTAGAATGTCAGTCTGACTGTGGCCTCTAATTAAGACTAAAGGGCAAAGTTAAGATGTACACCCGGAACACAGGATGCAGCTTCCTGTCAAAGATCCAACACCATGATATGGAGAGACTTTAAAAGGATAATGATGTATGAGCTTTGACCTAAAAGCTGTGATAGCCATTAATAGAATATTAAACATGCTACCCAAGATCATATTAATTACTGACAGTATGAGAGGCAAACCTATTTATTAAGATTGTCTTGGTGTGCTGTAGCACCAAAGCAGGAAGCAGGAAAAGGTAAATAGCAAAAAAGGAAGTGCAGTTAAAAGCAAATGGGTCAAAGAGAAAGCTACAGGAAGGACAGCAACTGAAGACGTATACTACCAAACTAGATCTTTACTTCCTCTTATTCCCACAAGTTCTCACAGTTGGACTTCTCAGCACCCTCACACTCTCACGCTAATCAACTCTGCTGTCACATGTGAGCTGTTGCTGAGAAGCATTTCAACGCCTGAACATCAGCCGTATGTTCACAGAGCAAGCAGTCACACACAGTGTAACCAACAGATAGAGACACTGCAGCTCTAAGCAGCAATCAGAAAACATCCTACATTGAGTGCTAAAGTAGAAGCCCAGCCCTCTTTTAGCTCTTAACTATTAAGCATGACCTAAAACTCAAATCAGTGAGTTTGCTCATTTGTGCCTAGAGAAAGAATGGCCTACAGTTCTTTTCCACGATTGCCAAAAAAGCGATATAAGAGAGGATTATAAATAGCTAAGAATGGAGAAGTGACACAGATGTGCCTGGGTGTTGTGAGCTTATTAAAAATAGCTCAGTCCAGTATGAAAGGCACATGTTGCCCAACACAGCTGCACTTCAGAAATCTTGGCAGATTCCTGCACAGAACTAGAGTAATAATACGACATCGAGATTGGCGAAAATAGCACACAAAAAATTTCCCGTGCTGATAAAAACGCTTTCAATTCCGCTCTGAAACCACTTGAGTGCACCTTTTGTACGTGCATCATTTTTGCTGTGGTTGAACTGAGAGACAGTTCTAAACAGTTGCAGTTCTAGAGGCCTCCGAGCAGCATTATGTCCAGTTATACAACTCCCTGTGCTACGTTTGCCACACACACAGCGACAAGGCCTGGATCTATTCAAACTCATCTATAAATAGTTCTCCATTCGCTGCAGCCAGTTGCCACACTGGCTTGTGCCAGGCAGACGGTGAGAAGCTCAAATGAAGTCCTGCTGACTGTCTGGTTTTGCGTCATTGTTGTTGACTACTGTGAAGTCCATCCAAGTGGTGCACAAACAGGCAGTTATTTGTTAGAGTACATGGCTAAATGAACTGCTAATTGTGGAGCTGAATGAAAAGCCAAGATAGGTTACAAAGTGTGTAATGATGAGTGAGTCTGAGCAGTTCTACTGATTGAAATGCCGATTTTTGGGAATTTGTTAGAATATGGGCTTTAGAGTGGAAAAATGTATTTACCTTGGCAGAGTGAACAACGACGTGTGTTGAACCTCAAAAACTACAGATTCTGATTTCAATGGAAAACCCATCCGGACCAAAATGGATTTGGAAAATGAGCCAAATCCAAAACCCCAAAAATCATTACACCATTTTAATAGAGACAACAACCTACAAGAGAAAGCCTTCATGAAGAATCTGATGAGAACTTCAGAAAAATATGGTGTTGTTGATACTGGACAGCAGCTCATCAGCTCCACATTGGCTGTGGCTTTTCCTGTGCCAGTGTCTGCAGAAGAGGAGCTCAAATTCAGCTTGCAAAGTAGAGTAAGCCAATGAGGGGCACAAACAGGGATCTGTAGCTGAGTGGCTTTTACTATCACTCCGACATTCACTCCCAGGACAACAAACTGGATTAGCGCATCTGAACCACATCAGAAGGGAAAGCACTGACTTAAGGTTTTAATTCATAAGACTCAAATATGCTAAATGTACTAAAGTACTAAAAGCTAAACAGTTACAATCTCTTTAGCTTGCTAAAAACACGTGACACTGAGAGGACATAAAAAAAAAATAGAGCATAGTCAAGAAAGAAAAACAATTGTTCGAACATGTGCCCCCCCAACCCCCAAACAACCCCAAGATGGTTGCACTGCATACAGTAGTAATTCTACAATATTATACAATTTAGTAGCAATTTTATCTATTTCTGTCTCGTTAAATCCTCATATCCTCAATACTGTCCAACTCCAATGTGTGGACATGTTATATTTGGAGCTTAGATGTGCAAAATACTGCATACTGCATTGTTATCTACTGGTCTTGTGAACATTCCGACATGGGACAAGGTTAAATATGATTTCAGAATATTTAACTGGAATGCTGTCATCTTCAGTGTGACAATATTCCAATCTCTGACATCTGACTTCTGAGATGGAATGCAGCATTACTCTTAATATGTCAAAGTACAACTTAAAATAATCCATGAACGCATCCATTGGCACCTTCACTGCAATCTTATTTATGTCAAGCAACATTTCGTCTTGTAGATATGAGTCTTAGGATAAAAAAAATTGTATCCAGTAATTAATGAAACCTTTACAGATTGATTAATTGATGCATATCTGATATTCGTGATATTTGAATTTCATCCAAGTCTTAAACACTTGTCAGGCTGAAGGTCCTTCTGTTTTCTGCCACCTCACGTTTCTCTTTATGTGTCCTATCAGCCGATGCTCTCAGAATACAGGAGTGGCCAGCATCTTATTTCTCGCATCAGTTCCTTGCCTCACTGTAAGTTTAGCTGTCTGTAACGCCTGTAACGCTATACCAGGCGATCCTATTCTCTCGCCGTTCAATGGGTCAGGATGCCTTGAGATCCTCCGCAATGATCTTCTGCAATCTCTCTCAGGTCGCTCTGGTCCTGAGGCCCTGCCCTCAGTGAGTTCATCTTTCCAGAACCCGAGCTGGCAGCTGGTTGTCCAGAGAAACTGGAGAGCATGTGCTGGGAATACTGGCCTGGAGAGAGTAGTGTGCATGTGACATGCTTCAGAGTGGAATACAGTGAAACCTTAGCTGAGCAATAGTCCAGAATTAAAAAATCATGATGCTAAATTCATGAGAAGATCATTTTCATATGTGGCAAAGCTGATCCATATCAAAGCTATCAAGGTCAAGTAGAACACGATAGGCAAGCTGTGCGGGTTATTAGAGGCCTTATCCCATATAGGAAAGATGATGACTGAAAATGGACCACATGGAGACAGACTACTGTCTCTACACTGCGTCACACTTTGAGGCCTAGCTTATGCCTCATATTAAAAAAAAAATGGTTTCTAGAGGAAGTGTGTTGGGCTTCCAGCTCAGGAAACAACAGAGCATGCAGACTTCCTGTCACTGCAGTCTAAACTATCCACCAATGACAACCAAACGAGGGTCATACTGAGTTCATCTCATTTAGTTTAAGGCCCTGTTCGATATGAGCCTTTCATTCTGCAAACAATATTTAGAACAAATGAAGTAGAATCACAACAGAGGATGAATATACTCAGACCTAAACAACAGTTTGGCACAGTGTAGCAATATGATCATGATGAAATATGTTGCAATGCAATGTGATCGGCATCACAATCGGAGGTCTCGTGCATTAACATTGGTGTATCATGACTTTCCCAGTTTATCTTAGTAAAATAAAATCCTAAAAACACTGTAAACATAACACACACACACATTATATATAAGGATAGCTAGACACTAGTAGCTAAAAAAGTATCACTTAAAATATATCAGTCAGGTCTGCTTAAGTGTTTGGGGCTTTCTTTTATCAGAACAGGATCTTCAGCTTGATAGCAATGATTAGATGAACACACACACACACACACACACACACACACACACACACACACACACATACACACACACACACACACACACACACACACACACACACACACACACACACACACACACACACACACACACACAGTCTAGTTCTACAGCCTACAAAAGTAAATGGCTTCTCAAATGGTATCACAGAAGGGGGACATGGGAGGTTAATAATGGTGAATTCACAAGCTCTCATGCAACCATGCCTTTTGACTGCTTCTGTACAGAGCCCACAGTCTACTGACAATATAACCCTTCAGGGAATTCTACACTGCCTGAAATCCCGTTACGACTTCACTCACAGCACAGCTCCTTAATGCTCTCAGGAGTGTTCCAAGACCTCCAAACTAGACAAGTTCAGGCAACTCCCAGATGCCACTCATTCCTTCCTCTCAAAGAGTCAGACTTTCAGGAGCACAGACACAAAGCAGACATCTCTCTCTGAGCAGCTGACTGTGTGTGTGTGTGTGTGTGTGTGTGTGTGTGTGTGTGTGTGTGTGTCCTTGTGTCCTTGTGTATGTTCTCACTGGCCCTTGACCTCCTCTTTTTCATTCTGCACAGTTTCATTGGGTCCATGTGCTCAAGTGCTCTCTTCAGACAGCTACGGCATCCAGCAGGCTGCATCACTCATCCACATGGACGTGATGGTGTCCTGCTGCTGGAACCACAATGTGGGTCAGGTTGCTGTGGTGGTGGCCTAGTTTCAACTACCTGTGCCAGTTTTCTGTTAAGGATCTCATAGATCCCCTGGGACTTGATCTCCAGGACCAGGACGGCTGTCTTTAGTCAGGAATGTTTAAGGAATTTTTGTTGCTCAAATTATGGGGAAAGTTGGAACCCTCGTGGACAATGACCCTTACAGGAATGAAAACAAGTATTTATATAAGCATTTGTTCCCTCCAAAAAATCGTATCAGTTAAAACTTGAAACCATTTCACATGAAATTAATAGATTGCACATTTGATTATACATGCTTTCATGTAAATACAGGATTTATTGTTGGTTGAGGTGAAGCTCTTTTGAATCATTATTATCTAATGATTTATTTTGGAAATAGTGAGAAATCATGTCTGCTCTCCAATTATTATTTTTTTTTTTTTACAGTTTTGATGAAACTGAATGAGCTTTAGCACTGAACATGACAAAGCCTGGTTACAGAATCTTAAATTGAGAAAACTAACACCACTGTAGGGCAGATCAAGCAAGAACTCCTCCATATTCAGCTTCAATAATTTTTTAACAAACTAATGGATGAACTGGGTGAGGTAGGAGAGAGAGATTAATCATGCGTGTTTTAATGTTGACCACTAGTTTTTCCACCTTTGGTCACCAATTTTCAATACCAGTATTAAGCAAATGTACACAATATGATGACCATGAATTGTTTATATAAAGTTTAGGAGTAGGAGTGCATCATTAGCCAGTTTCACCGTATACCATGATATCGAAATGTGATAATTATTGAAAAACATATTTTCTTTGGGTACTATTTTGCCTTGCATGTTCTTTGCATCTCTGGATTTAAAAATATTTTTGACAAAAAGCTGACCTCAAAGCTAGTGGAATACTATATATGGGACATCAGGTAGTGAAGCAGTATCACATAATTGAGCTGAAATTAATTTGATAATTGAGGTAGCTTTATATATAAAAAAATTACTGCTGCAAACAGGTCCAACTGAGTAAGTTTCTCTAGAATGGAGCACTTCGCACCAAGTGGTTTAGTGGTTTAACTGTGCAGACATTTCTAACAAAATTGTGAAATTTCCCTATAAATACGAGAACATTTAGGGTTGTTTATCTGAGATGGTTTTAGAACAGTCATAGGCTAAAATACTACTGAAAAATATTAGGCGTGGCTTTAATCTAGGTTAGAGAAACCAAATGGCTGCAAATGCCTTAACATCCTAGGCCTATTACATTTTCAGAATCATAATCAGTAAATGAAAACAGTTGAACACAAACTAGCAGAGTTATTGTTAAAGGTACAGAAGTGTGGAATGGAAGTGTGGGCCTTATGACCCAAGGCTTTTCAAAGCGTAAAGTTCTCTGATGATTCTTAAGCCCATCAGTAGTGGACAGGGGATATGAAGTTTATTTTAGAACATTTACATTGAAAATATTTAGTGTCTTCTTTCTGCCCTTTAGGGGTCGCCACAGTGGATCACCTGCCTCCATCTTGCCCTATCCCCTGCCTCCTCTACTGTTACACCAACCATCTCCATGGTCAGATATACAAAATATTTATTTATATTTAAAAATATTTTGTATATATGACCACATCTGAAGTCACATTGTAGACACAAATTTCACATTTCTACCAAAAATTTCTGCTTACTTCTTCAATGTAGCTCTCCATGAAAGACCCACGGAACATGGCTGCCATCCAATCACAGCTGGAGATGAGCAGAGGCTTGTGGGCAGGAAGGTACCCATCGTCCAGTTGGAACACCACATCTAAAACCAGTCGGAAAAGAGCACACATCTTGGCGTGTGTCACAGAGTCGGGGCTACAGAGGGGGAAGACGAACAGACGAACAACAGAAAGACAGACGAAGAGACAAATAGACAGACAAACAAATAATAAATAGACAGATAGACAGGGCTTATAAGAAGACTGAAAACAGTGAGGAAGGGCCGTGTAGTTGGGGCTACATCAGAAGGAAATAAACGTGGGCAGCCCATTCTGAGCAATGATGACTACAATCTATGATGTCCATCACCGTTACCATCTGAAGCTTTAATTTTACAGGTATCTACTAAAGCACAGGGGATATTTCAGCTGGTTAATGATATCAATAGTAAACTGTATTGACAATAATGGCTATTTTATCAGTATCTGTAAAAATCATATTTACTGTACATGCAATAATTTTTGGTTGTAGAATTATTAAAGTAATGTCAAATTTATCCAAACATAACTTGTAAAATGAATAAAACTAGAAAGCATGTTCTTCATAAAGAGAACTAATAAACACTAAAGAACCAAAACTTCCAAACTGCAATTATCTATCTGGCAAGTATTAATTGTTAAGGTATAATATCATAAAATAGAGGTCAGAATTCAATCGAAGTTAATGGAATAATATTTTAGGTGGAATTCTGTCAGGTCTTTAAAACATTCCTTGAAAAAGGCACATCTGTTTAGAAAACTCAGTGTCCTAACTAATTATATGGATTTTGTTTGTTCCGCATTCACTGAATATTTTTGAGGAACACTTAACTAATACTGGGTAGGGCCTTCTATTGCTCTCAAAAAGCTTCCACAACATGTTGGACAAAACTCCTTTGAGATTCTAGTCCATGTTGACATGATTGAGTCTTGCAATCCCTGGATATTTTCCAGGGGCACTTTGAAGGTGCAAATCTCCTGGCTTAGCACATCCCAAAGATGCTCTACTGGATTTATATGTGGCTACTGGGAAGGCCACTGAAAAACACTGAATGTCATGTTCATGAATCCAGTTTGAGACTGGGTTTGTTTTGAGACATGGTGGGATGAAGGCTCAGGAACAATATTCAAATAAGCTGTGGCTTTCAAGTGATGTTAGATTGAAATAATTGGCCCCAAAGTGTACCAAGATTTATCGGATCAGGCTACATTGCTACAATGTAGCCTGATCCGATAAATCTTGGTACACTTTGGGGCCAATTATTTCGGTCTTCAACCGTTGAGTTTTGGTGAGCTTGTGCCTACTGCAGCCTCAGCTTTCTGTTCTTGGTTGACGGAACTAATAACCAACATAGTTTTCTTCAAAAGTAACCCATCCTTCTCAAGGTTAGTTTTGAATTCTGAGATGATTTTCTTTACTGCAGTTATCTGAGTTATTGCAGACTTTCTGTCAGCTCCAACCAGTCTGACCATTCTCCACAGACTCTCCAATCAACAAGGCTTTCTGTTTAAATAGTGCAGTGAAGGAAAATATGAGCAGCAGGTCTACAGAGTCAACTCTAGAGACTGATGTGTCTGACATCATATTTCCTCCCATTTTTAATGTGAACACTAAAAAGACACAGACTAACAGATTTAGGTAATGTTATGAATTGTACTGTTCCAGCATATGACTGGTTGATTTGATGACTGCATCAATATGTAGGTGTAGAGGGCAAGTGCTCAGAAGACATATACAATACTATGAATGGCTACTGACTCACCAAAAACGAGCTACCCTTGATAACGGGTTGAGTTTCTAAAGCAAAAGTGAAAATGGAAAAATGCATCTCAAAAGGCAGGTTGTGGAGAGGTTAGTAGAAGCACTTGTGATGTAGGTGAAGATTGCACAGTGAAAGATAAAGCTGAAGAGTTAGTTGTTTGTAATGATATAATACAAACATGCACACAAAACACGAGACATGAACATCACAGACATAAAGCAATACACAGGGATTCGGGACAAACACTTTCTTACAAAAGAACAAGAACAAAAACATAAAAGCTCAGGTTTATGGAAAACATTTATAGAATACAGTAGCCATTACAAGCAACACTGCATTATAAGCAATTCTATTCAAATTCCAGTTCATATAGGAATTAGAAGTAGAAATGCATGTGAAATTATCTGGTATATAATGCACTTCTCAACAAGGATGAAAATGACACAAAACCTCCAAACCACACAGCAGTGCAGCCTCAGTTACAGTGTTTAACTGCTGTTTATGTAGCTCACTACACCTACCTTGACTGGCACAAGGTCCATTCTAACAACAGGTAATCACTGAGTAATCTAGGGAATAATGAGGTTGGAGAAACATCAGCTGCCTACCAGCGAAGGTGCCCTTGCACAGGCACTCTTTGATGCGGTTGGCGCGGCGCACATGGAAGGCTTTGGTGATTTCCTGGTTCATGAAGCTCTCACGGTTCAGCACGTTGGCCACCATCATGCGCAGATCAAACACCTCCAGCAGCTCGGCGATGGTGGCAACCTGCATTAGGTCACTTCTGCCCTCATCCAGATGACCTGTGTACAGGTACTGCAGCACGGCCTGAATGAGGAAGAGTACTGCAGTCAAACATAACATCAAATGCTAAATTATTCAAGTCAATTTTTATTTAATCATTTACACAGTTACAACCAGACCTTGTTTACTTGTTTACTGATAAACTGCATGAACTATCAGTTATACACCTAAAACCTCCTCATGTACAATTCTGTTTCTGGTGGGAACACTAAGGGTAAAATGATTTATATGGTATGGGTACTCTGGCCCCATGCCAGAGACGGAAAAGCCATCCTACCCACGCAGACCAATTTTGATCTCTTGAACTGCTAGGGTCAAACAGATGGCTGTGGCACCACCAGGAATCAAACTCAGTAAGCAATAAATTGATAACAGTAAACAAAAGCAAAGAACCCAATCAGGTATGTCTTCTAGCTCCTGTGTTTCAATTGCACTTGTAGTCAGACAGCAATCAGCTTGAGCTAAACTGAGAATGGCATGTTGATAACATGCAATAGCTTATAGCTTAACATTTACAGGTGGAAGTTGGCATTGTATAATGGGCAAACCATGACATTCATAACACTATTGTTCTGGACAAACAGACATGCTCATCAGTAGCATTTTCTACTCAACAATGGTATAAGATCATTTCATGTCAGACGTTTAGAACCAAAACAAACATGTTTGCCCAATTAAAATAAAACTACAACTGCATTACACCCAAATAATTGCTGTGGTTAATGCAGTTTTCCTTTTTCTAATAACTGTAAATGAGCCTATAAAATACCTGCCTTATCAAAATCTACCTTCTTTCAAAGTAAAAAAAAAAATCTCTTCTTGTCTGCCTTTAATGCCTTCACTTTCATACAAAAGCAACTATCTCCCTTATTATTTCAAAAAAGTGTGGTAGGAATTCTACTGGCCAATTAAAAGCACATATCAAAGTCGCTCAAACCCATCTCCTCTGTTCTGTGTTCAAAAGAACCACATGGAATCAGCTTTCCCACAGCACAGCAAGCAGGAGCGGGAGCAGGAACCTTGCTCCCCTGCTTCAAAAAAAAAAAAAAAAAAAAAACCTGTTCATTATAATCTACCCTCTGATCACTTTTAAAAATGCCCCTCTTCAACAGAAAGCTGCTAATTTATTTTTTTTTCTTTTCCAAATAATTTTTTTCATTCATCCTCCACAGAAATGATCACTGCTCTACCATTCCACTACTCACTCTAGTCTTTCATCATGTGGTATAAATCTACACATTTTATGGATGCATTTGTGAATGCCCTCACTTAATACAATATGGGCTATTACAGTTCTGGAACGTCATGCAAAGGTTTCATTTCATAAAATTACAAATGCAACAATATATATGTAAGCTGGTATGAAGAATGGACTTTAGGCCCCTGTCTTGAAGAACAACAGTTTGATTTTACTGACATCGAACCATGCTCTACCCACAAATGCATGTTTTTCATAGCAACTGATGAAAGGTTGGACAAAGGTTACATAACACTAGCAAAAAAGCTTTGACCCTGATGATCAGCAATTGTGATGCAATTTGAAGAGGTTTGCTGAGCTCTCACAGTGGCTATGTTAGCTCTTGAATGATACAGCAATCTTTGCAATGGCCCCATTATTGGGAAATGGTCTTGTTTTTTTTGCTGGGTGGGTAGGATGGCCTTTCCTCTTCCACCATTATTTTTCGCAATTGTAGCCAATGTGGGCATTCGTTAGCTGACAGAAATGGTGATGTTTTGTAAGCAACAGGTCAAAAGAAGTGGCTGGCTAGCTTAATCGCTTTGTCAAAGAACACCCTAGTTTTCACCCGACCAGTGTTGGTCCACATTTTGGAAATGTTAGCTTAATTCACAGGAGTATCAAATTCCTAACTCAACAGCTGCAGCAGTAATAACAACAAAAGGTGCATTTGTGGGATGAGCATGAATTGGTGAATTAACGATCCTTGAGTCAAATTAGTTTTGTTAATGCAAAGGAAAACACTGACCTTTTTAGCACTAACCTTCAGGACTGAGATCTTACGTTTCAGAACTAATTAACAGAGCTATGTTCTCACCCGGAAAGGTGCCTCTTGAATGAGCTCATCCATGGACACCACTGTCATGAGTCTTGGCCGACCGGTTACTGGATCGTCCACCCTCTCCAGGCACACACCTAAGAACCCCCGGCCCCATCCCAGAAGGGCACGGCCAGATCCAAGGATTCCCACAGGGCACTGGCTCCTTGCTGGCAGTGCATTATCACTTTGGGAAGTCCTCAGAGAACCCTGCTCTAGCAGGAGAGGCCTCTTGGGGCCCCTGGTTCCACCCTCACCATCTTTATCAATGTCCAAGCTCTTGGTACGTCCTGCTTGCTCTTTGGCTCCTCTTCGACTTTGCTCCTCTTCCTCACTTCCTTCCAGGGTGTCTTCTCCTTCTTTGTCCTCCTCAGTGCCTCCCAGGTCCATAGTGAACAGGTCATAGAACTTGGAGCAGGAAGTGGCTAAGTAGACCTTATGGGCAAATACACGAGTGCCGCCACCTTGCAAAAGAAACAGCACATCTGCACATAAGGGCAGGCAGAAGAGGGAATCGGGGCCTTCTCCATCCATTGGAGGTGGGTCGGGGATGCCCACCACAGGCCGTGGGGGCCTGGGGGGCAGAAAGGGTGCCTGGAGGAGAGGGCGCTGGACCTTTTTGAGATGGGACTTCCAAAACTGAAGGTGGCGACGAGAAATGAGAGCAGCACGGATGGCATTGTCAAAGACGTCCTTGACACCAAACTGAGCCACGATGCTAGTCTCGTAGTAGGGAACACCCAGTTCTTTAGCCACCTCGTGGCCTCGCTCTGGGGGAAGGATGTCTGTGGGTTTTATGGGTCTGAAGGAGAGAGAAAATATATCAGGATAAAGCAAATGTGTCAAAATGTTTGTGGACATCTGTTCAAATGAATGAATTCATAAGTATTTTAAGTTGCACCCATTACTGACACAGATGTGCAAATGCACACACAGCTTGTCCTGTCACTATAGATAAGTATTGGCAAATGGAACCATGCAAATACCATGCCAATACTTTTGGGATGGTATGGAGTCAAGGGGATGTGGGACTATTCTATGGCCACTATTTAAACTTTTCTATTGGCAGTACTTTACAAGGACTAGACAGGGTATGTGTGTGGATTTGCACATATGTGTCAGCAATTTGTGCAACTTAAAAAGATGAATGCATTAATTAGAAGGGGGTCCACTACGGACTGGGTGATATCAATACTTATGTAGATATTGGGATATAAACAGAAGCACAATATGTGCTGAAAGTTTTAAAATACCAATGTTTCAATTGTGCTCCCACCCCCTGCTCATACAGTGGCTCTTCCTATACCATGCTCCCCTCTGCCCCATTCACATTCTCACACACACATAAAATGGAGTGCTGGCATGAAGGTGAGCTAGTGTGGGTAAAGAAGAAATGAAGATCAAATTTCAATATGTTTAAAAATTCAGTTGTGCTCAAAAGTTTACATAGCCCGGCAGAATTTTTGCTTTCTTGGCACAGAAACTTTTTTTTCCCCACTCATGGTTAGTGGTTGGGTGAAGCCATTTGTTGTCAAACGACTGTCTTTTCTTTTTTTTATATCATAATGACAACCAAAAACATCCAAATGACCCTGGTCAAAAGTTTACATACCACAGTGTATTGTCCCTCTTACATCAATAACAGCTTGAAGTCTTTTGTGGTACCTGTGGATGTTCATAAAAGTTCTTGTAAATTCCAGGGCTGTCTTACATGAACTTCCACTTAAGATCTCCCCAGAGTGGCTCAATGATATTGAGGTCAGGAGACTGAGATGGCCACTCCAGAACCTTCACTTTGTTCTTCTCTAGCCAATGACTGGTTGAGTTGGCCTTGTGTTTTGGATCGTTGTCATGTTGGAATGTCCAAGTACGTTCCCATGTGCAGATTCCGGGCAGATGAGTGCAAATTTGTCTCTAGTATTTGCTGACAACATGCTGCATTCACCTTTCCTTCAACTTTGACCAAGGTTCCTGTACCTTTGTAGCTCACACATCCCCAAAACATCAGCGATCCACCTCCGTGCTTTACAGTAGGAATGGTGTTCCTTTCATCAAAGCCTTATTGACAGCTCTCCAAATATAACGTTTATGGTTGTGGCCAAAAAGTTTGATTTTGGTCTCATCACTCCACATGACCTTGTTCCAGAAGTTTAGAGGCTTGTCTCCGTGCTGTTTAGTGTATTGTAGGCAAGATACTTTGTGGCATTTGCACAGTAATGGCTTTTATCTGGTGACATGACCTTGCAGCCCAATTTTCTCCAAGTGCCTCCTTATTGTGCATTTTGAATCAGCCACACATCTGTTTTTCAGAGAGTCCTGTATTTCAGCTGATGTTATTTGTGTTCTTTTCTTTGCATCCCAAACAATTTTCCTGGCAAATTTCTGTTGGTCTACCTGACTTGGTGGTTTGGTTTTTACAGAGCCCCTGATTTTCCATTTGTTAATCACAGTTTGAACACTGTGACTGGCATTATCAATTCCTTGGATATCTTTTTCTATCCCTTTCCTGTTTTATACAGTTCAACTACCTTTTCCCGTAGATCCGTTAACAATTCTTTTGTCTTTCATGACTCACAATCCAGAAACAACAGTGGCTGGATGAAAGCTGGAAGAGTTTGTCTGGATCCCAGAAACTCACTCAGTTTTAATTCACACACACTGATTACAAGCAAACAGGTCACAGGTGAGGATGTTACCTTTAGTAGCCATTCAAACCCATTTGTGTCAACTTCTGTGCATGTTATCAGGCCAAAATCACCAGGGTATGTGAACTTTTGGTCAGGGTTATTTGGATGTTTTTGGTTGTCATTATGATTTAAAAAGAGAAAACACAGTCTTTTGACAATAGATAGCTTCACTCAACCACTAACCATGAGTGGAAAAAGTTTGTGTCATCATTCATATTCTGGGGAAAAAAAGCCAAGATTCTGCAGGGGTATATAAATTTTGAGCACAACTGTAGGTAAAGAGATAAATGATTTCATGGGGTTTTCTAATTTTTCACATTGTATTGTATTTTGGTATCATTTATCATATTGTATATCCCTATTCAGTTAAAAATCCTCGGGATATGATTTTTTTTATCAATATCACAACCCTAGGGTCCACAAACATTTGGAAAATTACGTACTCCTATCTGCTTTATTTGCACAATCGCAAAGTTAAAGCGAGAAGCGAGAGTATTTAAATAGACGCAGGGTGTGGACTGTGGTCCGTACTTGGCCAGGGGCCGACGGGCCCGGTTAACAGCGTCCAAGTCAGCATAGCGCAGGTCCAGCTGGCAGCCCACCAGTATGATGGGAGTGCGGGGGCAGAAATGCTTAATCTCGGGGTACCACATGGTGCGGACGTGGCGAAGGGAGTTTGGGTTGGCCAGGGAGAAACACAGCACCACCACATCAGACCTGAAAAGTGCAGAGGAGAGGTTTTGTTTAAAAGAGAGCAACAAACAAAGTGAATATTTGGAATAGTTTTATAATTTAGTGCACATGTGAAATATCCAAATAGGAATACAAAACTTTCGTCCTCTGAAATGAACACATACAGTCAAGTTGGTCATGCCCAAATGTAGTTTTTTTCCAAGACTCTACACTACATTTACCATGAACAGCAGCAGCAACAGACAGCAGTGCAAATAAATATTAAATACAATAAATGAAGACAATAAATAAAAGAGAGTGCTATTGTAAAATAACTACTATTCATATTGAAAGGTTGATATATAGTTATATAAAATTTAAACTGCCTCTGTCTATTCTTACAGAATGAAAAATATGCTGATGTCTATTAATCCATTATTTTATTTAGTTTATTGCTGGTTAATAATTAATCATCATTGTGCAGAGGTACTAAACAATGCTGTGTTTTAAAGGTATTTATTTATGCATTAAGATGTTAAGAATAATTGTAATCGTGCCAATCCCCACTGAGGTATTTCATTCTTGAGTTCAAGAGGTCATGGCACACATAGACTGCCTATTACACTTTGCCTGTTCTTCCTTGAGACATAAATTAATGAGATGAAAGCAAAACGTTGTGCTCAGGCTGCTGGCCATTAATGAGATACATGTAGTGTGTACATGTGAGATGCATGAGTTTGTGTGTGTTGGTGGTCCTGGACTTCCTACAATGAAAGGGAGTGTAGCCCCTCTGTTACATAAGTTCTTGGAGCCCTCCAGGAGGCTGCTGCCCTACTGCCAGTCCTAGAATAGTGTTCCATTAGGCTGTGTTTAACAGTAGAGCTGCATAGAAAACCATTTCTGCTTCTGTCATAACAAAACTTCAGTAATGTGATGCCTTTATTAAAAAGATAAAAAGTCTTTAAAGTAATAGGATTATATTCCAAGTATATCCCAGCTCTTCACGAATTAGTTTGATAATTAATGGTGCTTCTGGACTCACTCACATGAGTGGAAAGTAGATCAGATGGTCATGAACAACCCAAGAACTACAAGACACATGCAATGACAATGACCAATGAGCATTACATCACCATGGACCGAGAGGCTGGCATTCAAGTAAGAAGTCCCTGCTCCAAAAATCAGCACATTCAAGGCATGCTAAAGTTTTCAGCTGACCATGTGGACAAAGAAAACGCCTTCAGGATAACAGTTTAATGGTCAGATGAAACAAAGATTTTTAGAATAGTAAAGCTGAAGCATTTAACCCAAATAACAATGTACCAGCTGCTACGTATGGTGTAGGTAGCAACATGCTCTGTAGCTGAGGATGAAATAATGAATAAGAGTACCCCAGATGGATCCAGCATTACCTTAAATTGTCAGATGGTTAAAAGCTGGGTTCAGCAGGACAATGACCACAAACACACACAAAAGGTGTTTGTAGAATATAAATATAAAGCAGGATAGGATGAAGCTTTTGCACAGGCTTTCCCAAAGTCCTGACCTCAAATATGTAGACTACACTTAGAAGTAGAAAAAAAAAAAAAGAACAATGATCAAATTTCCAAACCATTCTGCCAGAGGTTTGCTGATGCACCAATCCTCTTCATCAAATTCATACCATGACCTTCATGCCTATGATGACTGTATGTAAACTTTTCACTGCAACTGTACACAGATTAATGTGCACAGGTGGCTGTAGCTGCTATTAATCCATATCAAAATCTGCATGCATATAGTCCTTTGGACCAACTGACTATTAAGGTCAATGTCCGTGTCTGTGTACGAGTGTGTGTGCGTGTGTTTTGAACCAAGAAAGAAAAGTATGGAACTGTGTCAAGAGTTAAGACAAAACATTAAACACACATATCTGTCCATAGCAATGATTTACCATGTGCCATAATGAATAACGAATGGCAGTTTTTGTGCTGTAAAAGCACATCACAAAGGTCAGGAAAGGGGCGTTATGTAACGAGTGTCTGGCTTTTCGGAAAAGAGAGAGATGTGGAGCGCAGAAAGTTCAAACTCTTGCCACTCTGTCAGCCTGACTGCACTGTACACACACACTCTGGCACTTGGCTCTGAGATAAACATCAGAGTTAACTGGGGCTATCCCAGATCGCTGACATGACACTAAACCAAACACGCAAGGCTGCTGCGATAGCTTAGGTGCAATATATTACTAACCATTTTTTAAAAATGCAGTAAGCCTCTTCAATTGGTATGATTGAAATACATGTGCAAAAGTTTGTGAACACAAACAGCTCCATTACGGTGCACACATTCTTGACACAGGTGTTCAAAGACCTTGTATCATCTAAATACAAAAGTGTTGCCAATAGCATTTAATGCACTGAAAAGCTGTGGAGCAACACAACTACATTCTCTAGAACAGTGTTTCTCAACCTTGGTCCTTGAGGCACACCTGTCCTGCATGTTTTAACTTTAACACACCCCATGCAATTCTGAAGGGCTTCTTAATGAGCTGATTAGTTGAACCAGGTGTGGTGGGAGTAAGATAAGCTCTAAAACATGCAGAGCAGTGGTGCCTCCAGGACCAAGGTTGAGCAACACTGCTCTAGAATGATGGACCTCCATCCAATATCTGACCTCATTAATGCTCTTGTGGCTGAATGCAATCAAACTCTCATAGCACTGTCTAATATAAAAAGTCTTACTATGCATGTTTCCACAAACTTTTTCCATTTGTTTTGTTTGTAACCGTTTGGCAGTGGGACAAGTACGTGGAACGGAGGCGTTATCAGCCTTATATATTTGATGCTTAAACAACACTGTTTACCTTACAGTTAACCCCAACCACATACTTCTCAGAAATGATCTCCCACTGATTATAATTGAGGTCACAGAGTAAAGGAAAACATTGGATAATGAGGTGATTAGCTCATTTGTGTGTGTGTGTGTGTGTGTGTGTGTGTGTGTGTGTGTGTGTGTGTGTGTGTGTCCATAGCTGATGAGGGAGGAAGGATATTTGGTGCTGTGTTTCCACCAGACAACAGAGACATTAGCCCTACAGAATCCTGCCCAGCCCTTCCGGGCGGGAGTGGAACAGCTGAGCTGAACGTATCAGCTAACTGCAGTGTCTAAAACAGTGCACTCAAGTTCTGGACATGTCCGGTTCACACACAGTGCTGAGTGACATATTGTCTACACTGGCATAATAGTATTGGCATCACATGGATTAACAGACAGTTAACCGCACTGAGATTCATTTACTGGGAGCTTCAGATAGTTCTGAAAAAACAAAACAAAAACTAATCATTTCTTGATTTCTGGAATTTAGGTTTCAGTTAGTTTAACCCTTCATATCTGACACTGTAAGATAAAAGTCATTTTAAAAAGAATAAATCTGAACAAAACAGTCCAATCAAAGCAATCAGCAACATTTCCATTACCACCTGTCTTTGAACAACACTAAAAACAATCCCCTACACCAAACCACTAAATTTGCTGTAGTTTTTTAAGAGCAGCCATGGCCTAGTAAGGGCACCTGTGGATAGGGAACCAGCCTTGTGAGTGAAGGTTGCCAGTTCAATTTTCAAAGCTTCTGTAACCAACAAAAGTGTTAAGACAGCATTTTATCATTTTATTCATATGATTAGTATTCTGTTTAATTAATCTAATAACACCATTGTGCTGTTTAAAATGGAGAACTACTGTTATCCTCTTGTCTTTTGTTCGTCCCATCTTGCTGGAACAAACTATTTGTTTGAGAAACGCTTCATGTATTCTAAAAACATCTTAACGCATTCTGATATTTTATCTTCTCCCCTTGGCTTAGCTCTCCTCTGGGATCCCTCACTAATAGCCACTGAGCTGAAATAGCATTGCTGATCTACTGATCCTTCCCAGTCTGGCAAACGAACCTCCACGCGGCCCAATTGGCCCTGCTTATGGTACATTAGTGTGCCAGCCAGGAGGATTATGCTGGTAACCAAATCTTGGCAGGACTACAAGTACCATTAGCAAGTGTGAGGGAAGATGAGAGGATACGGTCAGGTGAGACTAAACATGGAAATGTGGGGTGTGGAGCAGAGAGTAGAGGGTAAAAAGGTTTGAGTTCATGATGTTCCACTGACCTGCCATAAGCAAAGCGTCTGTCTTTGTGATGATCTCCAAATGTGTCCCACAGCCTGAGGGACACGCTGACTTCATCCACTACATCCCTTGATCTTTCCAACACCTAGGGAGGACAGAGAACACACTTTTAAAGCTCTTTAATATATTTCGTTATACAGTTATATTTTAAACTGGGAACTGGTGCATTGGTGTCAAAGCATGTCAGCCTATGAAGCATCCACTCTGTTAATATATATCAAGGCATATTTATGGTCACTGTCACACCACTTTGTCATACTTGACTTTGACATAACTTGAATCAGTTGTTCTTTATATGTCAGAATTTCATAATCAATGGGCCAAAAGAAATGCAAAAATCCAATGTGGCTGCTCTCTCTGATCTCTGGAACTGTCAGCATTTCTTTTTTTTCCAGAACATAATTTTATTTGGGTTTCTAATAGTCAAATGAGATCATTTACACTGGCTACAATGAAAAGTGATTTATTAGTTGCCTCAGATTAGGCAACTTTTCTCTCTTCCAGTTCTATACATGATAATTTAATACATAATTTAATGGACAGGTTTGAAAATATGCTCAGCATAGAAAAGGCACATTCAAAATTCTATATGGTGTTTCTGACATGACATAATATATAGAACTAGCAGATTCAGGTTAACATTTCATAATGAATGGAGCAATAAACATGCTCTAAATAATTTCGAATTAAATATTAACAGGCATCTGTATTCCCTCTCTTTTAAAGCTGCAATTAATTCACAGTACATACATTTTATGGACAAAAATATAGGGACACATCTCTTAATCATTGAAATCAGCCATTAGATTCGGTCTCTGTGCAAGCAGCCTGCCTTTACTAACGTTTGTGAAAGAATGAGTGGTTCTAAAGAGCTCAATGCTTTCCAGTGTTAGCCTGTAATAGAATACCACCGTTGTCAGTTTGTGAAATGATTTCCTCCTAGTCATCCATGATCAAATGCGAGTGGTATTATTGGAAAAGTTGAAGCATGTAGGAAACACAGCACCTCAGCCACAAAGAGCTGAACATATACATTTACAGTCTTGCCCATGCTCTGTTGACTCTAATGTCAAACCTGCTGTTATAGCTGCAAAGGGAAGACCAACCCCAAATTCAATGGAAGGGAATTTTATTAAAGCTGCAGTATTATGTCCCATATAATGTATATGTACAGAGAAAGTGTAGTGTTATGACCATTCATTTGTAGACTGACACACTGCACATTTGGTGTTTTATATTTGTGCTCTATATTTGTGTTAGGTAGATGGATTTGACAGGTTTGTTTTGGTTTGGTTTCAAGATGTGCAACCAACTGGTTTCATCATCCAATCAAAAGAATTCCCTCATATAAACTAATCATACCAGAGGCCAAACTGCATTCTTGGTTACGTGATCAAGCTGATCTCATAATTCAACTGTAAACTCATTTCTCTGTTTATTTATTATATAATATAAATATCTGTGTTACAACTGATTATATAAGGCAGTATTATACAGCTTTGTACCTAATTTAAAGATTTTATTGAAGCATTACAGCTCTTTTAATGTGCATGTACATCTTTTCCAGACCTACAGAAGAGAGCAGACAATGCCCATTCCAAATATTATGATATACACTGGTTTATTAGTGTAGTGTAAGGATTTAGACTGTATTGAGAGAAAGAGCTACATAGTACTTAGGGTCCTAAGTCATGTCCATTTACCTCTCTGTTTACCAGAGTGGCTTACATTTGAAGAATATTATACAGATAAGCAAAGTCGAGTCTTGCCTAATGACTCTTAGTGGTGTGTTTGCCAGTTGGAGAATCGAAATCTGGTCGATCGCAGGCAAGATAGTGCTGTACACTACACTTCAAGTCCGTATATATTCTGAAACATTAGCGTACATAACTGTAGTGCTTACATCAGTTTCACTTCTTTTAGAAACATTACGGTTGAATGAATTAGTCACTGAATTTGTTTTTTCCTGTCCTTCGGGAATCAACTAAGATTTGCGTCTATTTCTGCTGACGTAATTCACTCTTGTTTTTTTTGCTGATGATATTGACGCCCATTTTATGTAGCACACATCCCGTGGGCCTCTAACAATAGACCTGTATTATATTTGTGTACATTCCAATATGTTGTGCATAATACATACAACACAGCACAGGCCTACCCACCTCCTGGCACACGCGGTACTGGTCGATGGCCCAAACCGTTGGCACGTGGGTGGCGAGCAGCTGGTACTGGGTGAGAGTGGCGTTGCAGGCGCGGGCACAGATAAGGCGGGTCTTACCCACCGCGTTATCACCAACCACCACGCATTTTATGGTCTCCACATTAGGCCTTTCATAGTCTGTGTCTATATCCATGGAGAGGGCCCTGGAAAAAAAAAAAAGAAGATAGAGAGATACATGAAGTGCCAGTGGAAAAAAAGGGGCACATATTATACATCAATCTGCCTTAAATTACCAGGAACTGATCGTCCATATGAATCATTAACTGTTGACAAATAACACAAATCAAAGGCTGATGGCGCAACGTAGCCGCAGTGTCCTCCCACCAAATGTTTACAACCCAGTCAAAACCCAGACTCAAATCAGGGCGCTGTCTTCACACAACAACAAAACAGTTCAGAGAACGGAGTAAGTGCTCAGGCACCAAAGGTTGAGGTTCAAAAGCAAAACAAAACAAACGAGCGCATCTCTCACTTCTGTTATTTATTTTCCAAGGAATGACGGGACGACCTATCTGAGAATCTGTGAGAGCTGATGCTTCTAGCACAGAGCAAAGCCCAGTGGCAGAGTTTATTTTGGAAAAGTGCGCCCGGCCCCCATCTGCTACAACAGATTACAAGAAAGCCTGTGCTTTCATGCACACACTTGCATACATACACACACAAACACACACCAACCCACCCATCCAGGCATGCATCCACACCAAGACTGCAGATCATTGTACAAGGAAGATGAAATAAAAAACACACACACATTACCGTCTTAAAAGAGATTTCTTAGACTGGACTCCCGAGCAGTGTGAACAGAACATACTGCTGTAACTGGATATCCATAACAACAACAACAAAAAAGGCTTAGCAGGCTTTAATAGGACAGAGCAGTAAGAGGTATTCAGCACTCTTTCTCAGGCCGAAGAGAAAAAGAAAAGGATGCGTCTATATGCACGTTTACATTTTATGATTCATTAATGATTAACCGTCTTAACTAACATCCAGCAGTCTGTGCCAGAAACTTAGTTCTGTGCAAAATAACCTTTCAAATCAGCCTCAGAGGAGCTGTTACATTTGGCTAGAATTCTTGGAGTTGGAATTCATATTGTTGCTTCGAAGTTAACTGTGATTGGCTAAAGCAGGGGTAGGCAACCTTGGTCCTGGACGTCCTGCACAGTTTGATGATTTCCCTGCTCAAACTTACTAAACCTGACATTTAACAGGTGTGTTGAATCAGTTTTGCTTGAGTAGGAGGAGCACAAAGCTGTGCAGGAATGTATCAAAATAAATTGTGCTATTTTATTTTCAACACTTTAAATTCTACTATTAAACTTTACAAGCATCATAGAATGCACTTACTTACTGTTTGATCACTTTGATGTCCAAATGTTTACAGACACCCATGAAAGCTTGCAAAAGTTCTACCAGGAGACTCAAAGGCCACGTCCTAACCCATCACCTGTCTTTACAAGGCCTTTACTCACACACCCCTTTGGTGCTTTTACAGAAGCTGTTCTACCTCGCTCCTTCCTCCACACCAATACCATTTCGGTCCCAATAGTCATCCAGGGGGCTGGGCAACATGGCGTTTTCTTCTTCTGGTAGAACTTCTATGGATGCATTCAACTACTAAAAGTTGCACCCATTGCTGACACAGGTGTGAAAATGCACACAGACACAACTCTTCTTTGCCTGTAAAGAAGTAATGCTAATAGAATAGGCCTCTCTGGAACATACAGACATGAACCTGACTGGCTGTTCTCTGGAATGATGGCACTCCATCCATTAGCAGTACTTTAAGGATGAGGTGAGAACCTGGGTATGAGATGGGCACTGAATCACAAATCATCACCAAACTTCAGGCACTGAATGCAATCAATGCTTAAACATCTAGTTGAAAGCCTTTCCTAGACAGCAGAGACTGTTTTTAATACCCTTGATTTCAGATAAAAGAATTAATGAGCAGGTGTCGCGATACATTTGTCCATATACATAGTATGTGTGTGAAGGACCTGCACCAAGAAGCTGTAGCAGTCAGAATGCCATACTACTCATTTCATACACAGGTAATACGTGTAAACCAGCTATTATGGCAATTATTCAGTAGCTCCATGGAAAACAATGCAACCTGGCTTGGTACAAGTTGTTTAAAAGTTGAAGATGTGAGGAAAGAAATGCAAGCCTGTGGGGACATGTCCATACTAAATGCAAAAACTTTAAAAAAGGCAAGACGTCGAGCTGCTGTTAAGGAATGCATACTTGAGCAAAGGACAGATATCTGTATCATGAGTAGTGACGAGCTCAGTCATCCAGCTCCACTGAGGTTCCATAAAAAGCTTCTATGAAAGATTGATAGGGCCACTGCTTATTATTCCATTGACAAAGACGTCACTGGTGTGACCTCCGATGCCAGGCTGGGGGTTGTCTAAAAATGGATTCTATTCAGAGAGACACACGAGCCATCTTTTCAGTGCTTAACAATCGCTGGCTCCTCCATTCACATCTCTCGAGGACGAGAAGGTAAAGACCGTACTGGCTGAGCATCACTCACCACTGCTGAAAGCGGGATGAATGAAGGACAGACGTTCCAGTCTTCAATCAGTGATATTCTGCTTCTCTAGCATGCACATAAAGATGGACCTGTACTGTTTTTTCACCTTACCTTCACGTTTCCATTTATAAAACCGCTTCCAGAACTTGCTGAGCAGATCGTTGAGGAGTCCTTCTTTCAGGCAACATGGTGTACAGCACTAAACCTTCCTGCATCTTGTACTGGCTTTATACCAGTCATAGCAACTGTGACCAGGAATCTCAAGAGCAATAAAGTGGTGATAAGGGCAGGAGATAATGAGTTTATGACTTGAGTGAGAACGTGCAGAGCAGAATGTGAACCATGAGATTGGAATGCTTTTGGCCTACTTGTCCCATTGACCCAGCTTCATACAATTTGTCAATGAGCCCACCGTGTGAATTCAGGTCTAGTGTATGCCACAGAAGACAGGACACAGCACTACAAAATGTTTCATTGATGTTATTTTTACTTAATCCTGATCTGCCTGGTCAAAATGCCTGGGGGATTTTTTTTCTGATTTAGGTCTTATAATGCTTGTAACATGCACGTGGTGGCTGTGTCTGTGTGCTCTGACTGTGTTTACTGGGAGAGGAAGTGCATTGGGCACATACACTCTCTCACTTTCTCCCTCTCTTTCGCTCTCTCTGCAGGCCAGTAATCAGCTTAGAGACAGAGCAACAGAGCAATGTGTGATGTAACCTCACAGCAGACAGTTTCTCAAGAGTAAGAGAGAGAGAGAGCGAGAGAGAGAGAGTGTGAGACAGAGAGAGAAAGAGAGAGAGGATTCACATCTCCCTGTCTCTCCTCATCTCTGGATGCCAAGCTATGGCTATGGCTGTCTGGGATTGAGCTGGGGAGGCAAAACAGGCTGGAGGTCAACTGAGGCTTTCAGGCATTCAAACAGGCTGGCCTTTACTGGCCTCTGTTGGCACCCTTGAGTGAAGAAGCGAGTAAATCAAGCATATACTGAACACTGCTGCATGTACACTACCTGAGAAGTCAGCAGAAAGTTCCAGAAACCAGACACCTGATGACCAGAATTGAGTTTCGCCTTGATCGGCTGACCGACAAGCACAGCCTCACACCACAGAACACGCACTCGCTTACACGGTGTACAGTACAAAGCCATGTCACCAGAGGTATCGGTGTATCCCATGATGCTTTTACCTGCATCAGCAGACTAAATCTCAGAGCTGTAGCAGGGCTCCAAACCAGCACAGAACTGAGTAAAATGTGGGTTCTATATAAAATATCCAATAAACAAGAAAAGCATCAGGGAAAGACTTGAGATTCTTCTCTCCAAAGCACACGCCCATGTTGCTTCCAATTTGGAAGTGCCAATTACCAAATCCCATTAAGATTCTCCACATTAATGCTAGTGCATCATAGAGCTCGGAGCCCAAGCACATTGTTCAGGAAGTCCTGGTCTCTGTCTAGGTCAGGGATATTTAATTAAAATTCACTAAGGCCCAGTTAGAGAACATTTCCTCAAGCCAAGATCCGGAACAACTTAATATTATTTATTATGTTGCCTTGTGATTCAGAGCAATATCCTGTATATTCAACAACAATTCTATATATATAATATTAACTAATATATACATCGAACAGGACAAATAAATAACAAAGTCTTTCAAAATAAATTAAGCACTTTATTTTCAAAAGCATTGGTTTGTCTCATAGTGGTTTTAATCTCTACAACCTCAGAACATAAACATACTTGTTTAGTACTGCCCATGGGAAGAATAAACCATTCTTATACCAATGTACCAGTCTTGATTAAAAGCTGATTTATTGCTCCTCTTCTCTTTTTGGAGGAGAATGAAGAATTTTAAATGTGCAAAATGGTAAGTATGGCACCGTACAGCATGAGACTAACCAATCTTGTAAGTCTTGCATTAACATGAGGTTTTCTCTCTATATGACAAATATATAACCTGACCAAGAACCCTTTATTCAAATGGTTGTTGGAGATGTCAGTTTTATATAGAACCACTGGCTTTACTAAAGTGTAATTAAAAGAACCCCTTTATAAATGATGGTCTACAGTTAGTGGCATGCACAGAGCACTTAAAAGTGCAAGGTGATGGAGGAGGGGGTGCAAAGAGAGATCAGAGTAAAAAGCCATGCATTAAGAGATGAAGAGGGTGGATGAAGGGGGGAGAAATACAGAAAGAGTGTGCAAGAGAAAAAGAGAGAGAGGGAGAGATAGAGAGAGATAAAGACGCCTACTCCATTCACAAACATTCCACTGCCCACACAATAGGCCTTCTGCTCAATTGAGCTGAGCCAAGCTTGGTTTCTGAAGGCTATATGTGTGTGTCCATGAAGGTAGAATGAGATGCATTGCTGCCTGTGGATGGACTCAGTTCTTTGTTTTCATTCTTTGTTTCAATAGACAAAATAGATAATTTTATTAGCCAATTTTATGAAATACACTACATGGGCAAAAGTATTGGGACACCTGCTCATTCATTCTTATGAACACCCCCCCCCCCCTCCATTTTAAATGTGGGGAGAGAGCCATCTACCCACCCAGAGAACATGGCCATTTGCGCTCTCTCTCTCTCTCTGGCTGCCAATGGCAAGCAGCATAACCTGGGATTGTGCTAGCAAATTAGTGCTCCAACGCATCTTTGTTAGCAGTGGGTGTTAGGGGTGTCCACTAACATCTGGGCATACAGTGTTCATGTGCTGCCTTTACTTGAAATCAAAACAAAAAATCCTAAACAGCACCCTGTTTATCAGGGTCTGATCTTTCACAATGATTTTAGACTGTTTCTACTCTCTCTGTGTGCTGCATCATTTGTTCTTGCATGCTCTCCTTCTCTCCTAAAGCAGGACAGTAGATAGACCAAGGGAGACTCACCCCCTCCATAGTGAAGCGTGTGTGTGTGTTACGTAACAGCTCCAGTGGCAGAGACTGATCCGGCCCTGCCGCCACATAACCAGGATCCATGACTAGTGCTCTATACCAAAGCACAACCGTCTGCATGCGGCCCTCAGGGTTTGACTCCAGACACACATATGAATACACTGATGCTTGCTCTCGCTCTCTCTCTCTCTTTCTCTCTCTCACACACACACACACACACACACACACACACACACACACACACACACACACACACACACACACAGATAATACAACTGTCTATACATGGCAGGTACACAGTGCTGCTATTTTCTGTTTGAATTAATTGGCTTGCCAATCTGCACTCATGCCATGTATTTCGCAGGCTGCCTTTGCAGAGCTCTGCTTTTCAGTGTTTTGGGAGAGGATATGTAAAGACAGCCTCTGCCATAGGCAAGGCAAGTGCAGACTGGTTACATAACCCAATGGCCTGCTAGTAAACAGGTTGAAAAAGAAGCATCATACACATCAGCTAGAATTTTCACATACTGATCAATTGAGAGGAGTCAACCCAGTACACCTAATGTGGAAGACTTCTGGATAAAGGCCCAACAAAAACAGGGAAGAAATGGAGAATGTGTCAATTCACCATTGCCTCTCTTATCCTGTGAAAATCTGCACTCAAACACATTACACAGACTAGAGCTGACAGCCGACAGACGCTGTACATATTTAAAGGAATACCATGTAATATTTAGGTAATAAAAGCATCAGAATCGTGTTAATGGTACACTGACTCCAATAGGGACTAAATATGCACTAACTACGCCCTCAGATACAGAAGGAGCCTTATTTCATCCATATGTGTAGAAGGAACCAGTACCATTGGAAAATGAAGGGGTAATATAACCAATAATCTATGAAATATATAAGACTAATAAGAACACAACAAAGAAAAAAAAAATGCTGTTTACACTGATGCAGGAAGATAAGATTCACAGATAGTTCATAGTACATAACTAAATAATGACATGATAGCACGCACGTCATCTTAGCACCCCAGAATGTGTGGCAGTGTTCATTCAAAGCAATATTAAATATCTTATTGGGAATGAGATTCTCATCCAATTATTTTAAATATTCCGACACAGAACAGCAAAAGCACTAAATAAAATGCAAAAGTCAAAAATTGACAGTATTCTTCATGTGTGGGCTCTGGAGAGTGACAGCTGCTTATTCTCTGACAGCCGACCACCAATGTCAACTCAACGTGCTCAACCAGACAGAAGAGCTCCGACAAGAGCTAACTAGAGACGCCAGTATAAGAAACCCAACATAGACTACAGGTGATGGTTAGCCATGGTGCTCATCAGCAGCCTGAAGCCAGTCTTAAAAATAGATTTGCACATGTGGTGCAGAACTTTAAAAAAGTCACATCGACTGAAAGGTTCCTCTGTGCTACCTATTTTGGCACCCTTAAGAATGTTGAAAAGGACACTAAGAACTCAAGTGACTCACTCTGTTTTGAGACTTCTCTCCACACCCTTGTAATATATCTGTTAAGCCCCCTGTACAAAAGAGCACTGTCTTTTTTTCACCCACCAACTGCACACTGTGTTCTAAGACAATGAACATTGTCTTTGCAATTGCTCGCTCACAAAGACTTCTTGACTATGTGTGCGAACGTGTCCACGAACCAAAAGCTAGGTTCAAGATGTTAGTGTACATCCTAACAACCTACCAAGTAACTTCTCTCCAACGTTTAACCAGCCACTGGAGTCCCACAGGGGCCTCTGCGGACCTCAGCTGTCAGATGCTCTCCAAACATGACTGCACCTTTGCTCTCCAAGGGAAACTTGGCCAAGGACAGAAAGAAAGGCTCATTAAGGCTGGCTGTGGGCCGAGATTTCTTCCTTTATTTGCAATGACTCTGCCAAAGTGAATGCTTTCAGACTGCGCTAGTGGACTGAGCTTCTCTGCTGATATGAGATCAATTCTGATTTCCATTGAAAACTGTCTACAGTTTGAACAGTACAGACTTCAAAACATGAAAATCTCCCAGTAGATTCATTAAGGGTCTATGGGATCAATGTGCAATGACAAGGTATCATCGTTCTTGAGGATTTGAACACTTTAAGATTCAAAATAAACCCCACTGCAGACTACCCTAATCCTTTTGAGTTCACATGAGGACAGCAATTGGTGTCCCCATGAGGCATTGGTCCTATTATTATCAGTTTGGTCCCCAGTGATGCCACAGCCATCCACATGGCCAAGAGTCCCAGAAAGCACAATAAGTGTTCTCTCGGAGTTGGGAGGATGACCCTCCCTCTGACCATAACTAGTCAGTACAGGGGTCTTCACTATAAAAAGTACAAGATCCTGAGCTGGACAATGATGCCGTGTTAGCAGAAGGGTGTGAAATGATTATTCTGACAAGCTTTTGATTATTAAAGTGTTCAGAATATATTCTGAAAATGAAATGCTCAATAACATTTCTATTGTTTCATTCACTTGCTAACAAACAATGAAGACAATAAGGATGAACACCTTTAACTGAAAAAAAAAATCATTAACTTTTCAGCTAATAGATGATTTAAACTTGTCAAAATTTAAAACCAAATGTGGTGCTAAAAGCAATAAAATACAACAAAACTATTTTCCCAAGAAGAAAAAAAAAAGTTAGACACACTAATCTTAGTTTGCAGTTTTAATGCATTTTTGTTACATCTAGGTTTGTTTAATAGGTTTGTTTAAGTTTTATATTAAACATGTCTAATTTGCCATGTGGCAGCTCTATGGAGTGCTTGACTCTCTCACATGTACTCACACTAGGGCTGCACGTTATTGAAAAATAATTGGACTGCAATATATTTTTCTGCAATATATATTGCAATATTAATAAAATACTGGACTTTATCAGATTTCAAAAGACGTTAGGGATCCAGTGTACCATGACATTAATAATGCCCTCCGTGTTTCAAAAAGTATGGAAAAAATAATATTTCACTGATAGAATCTGCTTCTGGTCAATATGTCATGGAAAATGAATTATTTAGTATCAAGCAGCAAAAAACATGGTAAAATTCTAGCATTTAATGAATTTTACCTTATGTGACACTGCATGTCTCACTGTGAAAATTGTACATTGCAAAAATTGCAATGCTGATGCTGAAATTATATATTGTGCAGCCCTAACTCACACTAATGTAACTTTGCTTGGTGTTACAGCTCCTGTGACCCAATGTTTACACATTATCTGTATTGCACAAACTGGTTATGTGTATACTTGTTTAAGGTATATATGGTATTATGTACCTACACAATGCACATCTATTAATGTATGCAGTAATACATGTTAATAGCACTGGTGCTTTGTTAGTCTGATTACAGTACATCATTATTCAGTCTGATTACAATTACTTGGTTACTGAGTCTGATTACAGTAGATAGTCTGATTTTGGGGGATAATAATAAACAGTACAGCAGTTAGGAGAAGCAAAATTAAATGGATGTTGTCAAACAGCAGTACAAATGCATCTTAACATGCCCTGAAGCATGTAGAAAATGCTCAACAGGCTTCAAGACCTTCATTTTGAATCAGGATGGCAAGGAAAGAGTTCACTTTTGGGAGACAGATGGCGTAAGGTTGCACACCTACATTTAGATCTATGGTAAAGAGGGCAACAGACAGAGTAGGACACTGTGATTAAAAAGGGGTGTGTTCATTAACTGAGATATATGAAGTGCATTTGTGAGAATATCAATGCAGGATGCAGTCAGACTGCATCAATAAGAACAGTCCATTCACAAATGCAGGACATCAGAGTAGAGCGCCGGTTCTTAGACGCCTCTTTACATTTATCATATACTATATTCTACACGAGTGGTGGGAGTGGGTACACCATGAGAACGGTACAAGCATGAATGCTTGACCCAAATAGAAACTGATCATCTTTATTATTTGATGAAATATTATTCTGGTGAAAGTGGTCTCAAAATCAGTTAACCACATCAGTTAACCACAGATTTGGGACTCCAGCATCATCATCTAAACACCATCCATCACCCCTTGATTCTGAAAACTTACACACACTCCATGGACATGGGCTTTATATTCCTCTTCACCACGGGTTCTCACTGCCCACCTGCTTTTAACCAGAAAGCATAACAGCCCACAATAAGACAAATTTATGTGCAGCGGCTGCACTGTATCAAACTGATACTGTTTACTGTTTGTGCACATCTGTGATATTATTTGTGCATTTTGATTCCTGTTTATTTAATGTTTATGGTTTGAACACAATTGCTCTCTGGATCTTCACTTATACTAAATCATTTGTTTTTCACATGTTCATTATTTAAAGTGTCATTACCAGCCCAGTTTGGACTACCGAGGCCCACAAAGAAGGGCTGGCGGACCAATAGAGAGTGCCTCATGGCCCACTGGTGGCCCTCAGCCCACAGGTTGAGACATCCTGTTCTAAACATCATGTACTCCTGCTGGAGGGAGTCCTATTCTATTGGCGTTAGTTCTCTAAAGGGGCTAGACAAGCTGTACGTGCATTTGGACATCTGTGTCAACATTGGGTGCAGCTTTAAGTACCTGAATGCATTCATTAGAAGGGGTCTCAACAAATATTTGGACATACAGTAGAACAGAGGACACCTCACTCATTTCCATCCTTTCTTCTGTTGCACAGCTTCTTCATTGGAATGCATATTTTTGTATTAAACATCAATAAAATATTCACCAACCCTTTTGGATAGTTAGAAGAAGCCCTGCTGACATAAATGAAGCAGTCACGTTGGTTACAGTTGCAGAGCAGCTCACTGTTAGAATGTTTAAAATTGCAAGATGTTTCATAACATCTCTTCAAAAACAGGAAAGAAGGCTGGTGTCAGAGTAGGTGAATGAAAAAGGTAGATGTGAGATATTTGCAGGCATGTTTATTCATAAAAAAAAGGTCTGGAATAAAAATCTCATCTCTTAATTCTTTGCTGCAACCAAAATGTAGTCCATCGGTCAGGACATGTTTAGTGTTCAGTGCTTCTTCACTTTGGCTGTGGAGCACTGAGACTAATGTAGCTAACTAAGGGAATCTGTGTCACCCAAATGTTTTCCGTGATGCACTTCTGCATTATCCTCACAGTTTCAGTACAAACAAAATAAGGTGTGTCTGGTGCACAAGAAAAGGATACGTGTGGTGAACCACAATGACGTTTGACAAGCAATGCATAGCATCAGTATGTGGACAGTGCATGAGAATGGATCATTCAGTGACACTTGTGTCATGATGTCTCCTATTCAGAATCATGTCAGCTTAGTTACAAAAATAATCTCAAGGCTTTCAAGTCTCAAGTATGGCTTAGACTGACCCACCATCTCTCAAGATGTATGGAGGACAACCCCCTAGACCCTTCTCTGTTCTAGCATCCGTGTGGTGGAACAAAGTTCCCCTGGGTGTCCGAACAGCTGAGCCTGCCAATGATCACTTATATCTAATATAGCATAGTGTATGCAGGGAACTGCTAAGTAACAGGGATCCGTTTCTTCTCAAGATGGACAGTTTGGTAAAAATACAATCATATTGATATGCACTTGACAATTTCTTTAACCGCTGACGAAGGTTCAGAAATTAATATTCAATAGTTGAAAAGTTGTCATATTGCTACACTGTTAAACGTAAAAGATTTGTCAGGAGTTTTTGGAGGTTCTTCAATGTGAAACTGTGGAGGAACCTATTAATGTGCATCAAGGAACCGTCAAGAAACTTTCATCCTTGCATTGATGGTTCCCTGAAGCACCTAAAGAGGTTCCTTCACAGTTTCAAACTGAAGTTCTACCCTTTCAACAGTGTAGTTTTTAAACGTACCCATACTAAGAGTATCAAAGTTCATATTAGGGCCCATGGTCATATAAGCATGGGAATAAAGTGTCAACTAAATTTCCTAAATGTGATTTAGCAATGTAAGCAATCACTAACAACACTGTTCTTTTGTGCCACAAAGGTTCTTTTAGTTATGACAAAACCAAAAAACAGGCAACTGTCAGTGTCTACCAGTATACTGTAGCACCTCCTCAGCCTTTCCCATAATGTCTTCTTAAAATGCTCTACACTAACTGCTTCCCACACATTCTTCACTGCTGTCCAAACTCCTCTCCACACATTTCCCAACACGGCCCCACTTAAGCTATCAGCGTTGTTTAAAGCTTGTGATTGTGTCACTTACACACAACATCATATGATGTTCCTCACTTCTCAACCCAACCCATCACTTGTTGAATGTGGCGTCTTGCTTTGTTGTCTTGTTGGTGAATCAAGACACTTTCTGTGGACCTTCATCCAAAAAGAAGAGCTGGATCTATGTGTACACAACATGTCCAAATGCTTGTGGACACCCCTTTTAATGGATGCATTCAGCTACATTAAAGTTGTACCCATTACTGATACGAATGTACAACTGCACAGTCCCTGTACAAAATACTGCCAATAGAATAGGACTCTCTGGAGCAGACAAACATAAATCTAAGGCCAACCATGTTCTACAGCAGGGTGTGTTAAACTGTGGGCCGACACTAGTCAAGTGGGACTGTAATGGCACTTTAAATCATAAAGTCTATGTAAAAATTTGTTTTCTTGTGGGCCGTGATGCTTTCTAGTTATGAAAGGGTGGGCCATGAAGTGGGAAAAATTTAGAACCCCTGGGCTTGGGGTATAAAACATGGCATGAGTTGGGGATGCGGTGGGGTGGCGATTATCCAACATCCTGACCTTACTAATCTAATCCTGTTGCTGAACACAATGAAATTCTCACCGTATTGCTCTAAAATGTAGTAGAATGACTTTTATTCCAACAAGATGTATTTTTATGCCTTTAGAACTGAAGAGCCACACTTTGCAGGCAGTTACATGTTTATTTTTTCAGGTTTCATAACTCAGGATCAGCATAACCTACAGATATGATACACATATCGTAACAAACTCTCAATCTCAGCAAGTAATACTTGCTTGGAATAAAAAAACCTTTTCAACTGAACTAAATCCCTGTTTAAATACCAAAGAAGCCTTCGAGTGCATGTCAACCTGCATACAGACTCCGACCGATCAGCGAGAAGGGGTGGGACTAATGATGTCACTGACTCAGATATTGCACCTACAAATTTGCACGTCTTTAAATTTCAGAATAAATGTCCTGAGAATGGATAATAATAATAATAAGGTTTTGATTTATTTTATAACTTTTATTTATTTATTGTCAAGTACATTAAAGGACATATTATAAACATCCTTGTCAATCTAATCTTTACAAAATCCTTAAATTTTCCACTCTGTACACTCTGGATGAGCAATTTCCAACAGGATTTCTAATGTGGTAACTGTCTTTTAGTCCTTAGAAGCCAAAAACAAAAAAGGTTATAAGTGCAAGTAATCATACAAATATCTACCATGTTTCATTGTCTCCTATAAACACAGTTTCATATTTTGGGGAATGAAAGCACATCAAACTATGAAAACATATACACTCTGGGTTTCATAAAGATCTGTTTTCGCAAGAGATGTGAGCATCACAAACCTTTGAAGGGTTTAAAGAAGTCGATATATCATTTGAAAGGTTCTTCACAGTCACACATCTACAAAAATGGTTCTTTATTTAAGAACCAGATCAAAGAACCCTTTGTAGCATCTTCATTCAGATATCTGTGCAACTGATTGGAGCTGAAGCCATGGAACTGGAGAAAAGCCAGTGTTTCAGGAGATTACATCAGGTGAATAGGTGTAGTGTGAGGCATCTGTAGGCAGCCATTGACAGCCCACCCCCTCAGCACCACCAACCCCATTCATATTTCCGAGCAGCAACAATTTCTGTATTCATTGAGAAACACTAATGAGCAGAGCTCTCGGCTCTAAGAGGATTTCTCGCCTTAGACATAGAAGAAGATTAAGCTGTGAAAATGTGGATGTTTGGTAGGTGAGCAAACCTTCTGCTGCAGCCGAGAAGACCAGAGATGCAGAGAGAGAGAGAGAGAGAGAGAGAGAGAGAGAGAGAATGTGTGTGTGTGTGAGAGAGAGAGAGAGACAAAGAGACAGTGAGTGAGAGTGTGAGACAGAAAGAGAAAGAGAGTGAGTGAGTGTAAGAGAGAAAGAGAGTGTGAGGGAGACAGAGACAAAGAGAGAGAGAGTAAGTGAGAGAAAGAGAGAGGGGGCAGAGAGAGACAGAGTAAGGGGACAAAGAGAGAGAGAAACAGAGAGGGAGAGAGAGAGGGGAGGGGTGTATAGTTTAGTTCAGCGCACCTTCCGACGGTTCCGGAGTTGACCCACATGCCAGTCGGCTGCTCGTGCTGCTCCCGTTACCCCGGGCGGCGGAGGAGGAGGAGCGGGGGGGGTCTCCGCTCTACAAGCCCACCGTTCTCCGTGCAGACCCCGAGTCTAGCTCTGCTCGCTCATCTCCGCTCGGAGCCTCTGAAGATCAGAAGTTCTGCTCCTGCGCACCTGAACGCAGACCTGCCGCTGTGTGTGTGCGCGCGTGTGCGTGCGCGTGTGCAGGGGCTCGTTTAAGTGTTATTGTTTCCCCAGCTGATTTGCCCCCGACACGCCCCTCCGCCTCTGCGTCACCCCGGCGGAGCTCCGCCCCGGACGGTGACGTCAGAGACGGCGCAGCCAATCAAAGCCGCGGCGCCGCCCGAGAGCTCCGCAAAGCCCCGCCCCCTCTCCCCGGAGCGTCTGGCGTTGGGTTAACTGTCAGTGTGCCGGAACTCATTATAATAAACACCGGCATTGGCCAATCAGAGATCAGGCTTCATTACTAACTATTCTAATACTGGACTGATTTATTCATTATTACTTTATTGATAAATATCACATAAAGGCTGTAATCAAGAAGAAGACACCCTCTGTTTTAACATATTCAGGTCTTTATAGTCCATAGGAGCCTGAATGACCTAAATATAAATATAATTATATAATAAATATAAATAACAGCATCACCACTGTCCAGTGAAGGCAAAAAGCTCTTAAAATTGAATAAGAAAGGTACTTAACAGTATTGGTCTATTCATCCAGAGTCAACCATGCAGAAAACAAAAATGGAATGAATGGAGAATGGAGATTAGACTGCAGCCATATGCACAATTTTCAGACCTATTTGCACTTCTTGGAGGCATAGGATTCATATCTGCAGGGAAAAAGTAATGCCTGTAAACAGTGCACATCTCCATATGTTAGGCAGCTGCCCTACCCAGCACACACACTGCCTGCTACAACTGATGAGATGAAGTGGGGTGTCTGAGCAGGAATCTGCAGGATCAGTGGTGTGTGCCCCTGCCACAAAAGACAGAGCATTTTCATCTGGACTGTATTTGGACTGACCCCAGCACTGAGGTATTTCAGACTTCTGCAACTGATTTAAACAGGATCCTCTAAAACATATGAAGAAGACAGAGTGAAGATGTCTGTAAAACAGGGTCAGTTTGTTTATAGAAGTGCAAAGACTTAAAATAGCCCATGCCATTTGCCTGTGTGTACCATTTGGGCAACACTAGTTAAGAACACTGACCTCTGCTGGTGTATCTGTGCAGAATATTCTCAAATCACAATAATCAACTTCACTCTGTTCCACTACAAAGGGATAAAATAAATACAAGCTGGTTTGTAAATGGTGCCCATATGAATAACAAAAAACATCTTAAAGAAAATGCCCATGCTTTAAAAGTCCACTGTGAGGCAGTGTGATCAGGCATGAGGTCATAGCCTAGCCTAGCCAAAGTGGCAATGGTGTCAATCTTAGTCCTGTTCCCACAATTCAGTCAATGCAGGCCTTTCTGCTGTCCATCTGAAGCCCAGCTGGACACTAGCAGGCATGGCAGTGCCAGTACAGCAGCAGGTCCTGAGAAAGTGATGGCCCCCTAGCCCTTTCTGGCGAGCCCAGAAAGGAAGGAGAGATGAAGGAGGGGGATCAGGACCAGGGGGTTAGAAGAGGGAGGGCAAGTGCGCAGTGGGACTGAAAGCCATCTATAAAAAGCTGTTCAGTGAAGTGGTATTTGCTTTAATATATGGCACAGTCTTTAAACTGGTCCATACAGACGCAGTGGGCAAAGAGACAAATTGCTCTGTGAGCTGAGCTCTGTCTAGATGGATGAATGGTGAGCCTGGGAACCATTAAGAGATGGGTCCTCCAGGGCTGGGTTGAGTTTGTTATTGTGCCACGATGTGGACAGGTTATGAACACATGCACACACACATCTGGAAAAAAACCTCTCCCTCTAATGTATACACACCGCTCTGGTATATATTTCATCCACAAATCCCACCTCCACTCACCCCTTCTCCCAAACACACACACACACAGCCAATCCCCTATTCCAGGCTCCACAGGCACAGAAGGGGCTGATGTCTAATTTGGCTAATTTGAGTCTGACCCCTGCTGTGAACTCGGCCAGGACTGATCCACTGACCCCACACCAGCTCTACATTACCTCCTCTTGCTCTAGTGATCCACAGAATAATTTCCTCATCTGTTGAGCAAAGGGTTTTATTAAAATCATGAATTGATACTGCCCTGAAAAGCCTATAATCCATTGATTGTCAAACCAGTACTCAGAAACAGGTCCAACATACCAACACCTGGTGATGAGTTTCTAATGGTTTAGTTTAGTCCAGGTGTGTTGAAATAGGGACAAATGTGGACCATTTTTTGGAAGCTTTTCAGACTAGTTAGAAAAACTGAATGTCCAAAGTGAGTGCTGGCAAAACCAGGAGCATAACTACAGTGATGTGAGCCAAAGCAAGCCAAGTGAAAATGTCAAAACTAATGTCTATTAAAGTGATCACCATGGTAGTAGTGACACTTTAGCCCAACATTTTCGACAAGGTTTTGATTTTAATATATTGTTTTTATTCGGCTGCAATTTGAACAGCAGCTACATCTTATATATATATATATATATATATATATATATATATATATATATAGTGTATATATAAACAAAACAAAACAAACATACCTTGATGGCCGATAGACTTTTTGATGGATTCAACTCAAAAAAGCATTTCGATCTACACTCTCAACATACAGCTCTTTGTTACAGGTAGTGTAACAGGTACAGGTAGTCATAAATAAATGTTAAAGTAAATAACCCTTTTGGAATTATATGGATTTCTGAATTGATTACTAATATAGTGTGGTCTGAGCGTTATCTCACAATTATATATACAGTCTGGCTACAATAATAACACACAAACAGTTCTAATGCTCATGTATTATATTTAGCACAGTAACTTTCCCTAGTGCAGGCTAGAAAAAAAGTGAACGTCTGTGTCAATGACTGTTCCAAGATCTCATTGATTAAATGGTTCATTCCATGCTTATTAATATTTGGGTACTATACAGCACCCTACTTTCTAAGAGTTGAGGTGTATTAAGATGTAACTGTACATAATGTGCTGCTTGCTTCATTATGGGCTTGACCCTTCATTTTGGATGAAATGACGAATGAGCAGGTGACCCAGTACTTTTATCCACATAGTCTACCTGGAGAAAAAAGGTCATCATGCACAATCTTGCAATCTGACGTCTTACACTGTCGAAATTCAGTCGCACCAATTCACACAAGTAGGTCAACTCTTTTCCTCTCAAATGGAGGAAGCAATTTAGGGAGCTCAAATTCAGGACGATCATCCGAGGCAGTCACACACAGGTTCTGTAGAGTATCACTGGGTTAGTAGACATGTGATATGACTGGAATTAGTACAACTCGTGAGGCTGAGGTGTCATGTCTGTGTCATCGCTGAAAGAGAATGGTTTTGGCCACATGGTACTGAGATATCGGCACACGTTTCCCAAAGCACATGCAGGAGGCCGAGATATGAAGAAGAGGAAGTGCTTTCATGATATCGGGGGCATGATGTTGCCCATGTGAGCAGCTTGTGAGTGAGAGTGTGCGTATTTGTGTATGGACAGGACATCCAAACTAGATAAGACTAAACAAAACAACAGAGATAAACGAGGGAAGAGCGTAACAGGGAGAGAATGCAGGAAATACAGGCCATCAGGAAGAAACGAGGACCAAGCAGACAGAATGGAAAGACAAAATGGGAATAGGTTGAGGAAGAGGAGAACCACAGAGAGGAAGAGTGAGAGTGTGAGGAAAATATAGAAGAGAACGGAACTCACCCTGTTTTTCCTTGAATTCATCTTGGCATGGCTGGGAGTTTTATCAATGATAAAATTTCAAGCTCTCCAAGTATGTTAGAACAGTGCGTCCAAGCATCCCACCAGAGTACGTGATTTACTTACTGGTCTGATTCATACAACGCAATGACAACATGAAACATTTTGAACGGTAGGCTGCTTGTAGAAGCAGATACAGTATGAACTGTATGACACATTGTTTCATGCTCTGGGTACCTTGATTATGTTTGACTGTATTGGTCATGTGAGCCTGTACCGATCTTTAACTTTCACCAGGTTTTAGAAATGAAAGGACATGAAAGGAAATGTAGACACTGGATTTATTTCTGATTATTGTGCGTCAGGAAGGCTGCTCTCAATGCTGACCACAGATGTAGAACAGTGTCCCAGTTTGATGTCCCATCTTTGGCAGCAGTTAGGGTAAGGAAGTTTATAAGCCTACCCCTCTACTCAGCATCATTCAAACGGCAGGACTAAATAATAACACACTTGCCTAAAAGCACTTTGAGTTGACGTGTTATTTATAAAAGAATTATGGGCCACTTTCAGCCTGGAACTACTGCTTCTAGTTATACAACATACTATGTTATATATAATAGCATATAATACAGTATTATGATCAAGTAAATATTTTATTATTTATCAGCTTGACAGTAATGCGAGCAACACATCTGGGTACTTTGCATTTGCTTAATGCCTCCTCCCCGTTTAGGGAGAAGTTCTCTAATGTGACTGGTGGTCGATACAAGTTTCCAAGCCTTTCACAATTTAGTTAAACATCCAAAACCTATGGTCAGAAATATAAGCTGAATATAAGTGTCCTTTCAGCATGCCTCCATCAAACTCTGACTCAGTATTCTGACTTTAACATTACTTTAGTATTATGACTATTGACATTATTATTTTTTATATATTATTATTATTATGATTATTATTATTACGACATGTGATTAAGTGTTTGCCACAGATGTAGTTATATATATTGACTGGCAGGTCCCACAATTTACCATTTTCCTCCTCTCTACAGAGGCCTGAAGCAACATATCTCTTCTTATGCTGTCCTTCTCTCTTTGTGAAAGAAAATTGTAAACTAGGATTCGTTTCTTTGCTGGGTGAGCACAATGCCATGGTATAGGTTAAAGTCATTGTGACACTACTATTTCCAGTTTTTTTTTCTATAGTGTGAGGCCAGTGTGCGATGATTTAGACATGTAGTTTGCATTGTTTAAGTGTGCCCATGTTATCAGGAGATTGTGAGTCCAGTCCCTGGTGATACCACAGCTACCTGTGACCAGGAGTCCAAGACACACTGTAAAAACATTTTAAGGTTAACCTCAACTTTGTTTAGTTCCAAATTCTCCTACCTAACATTTATTACATTCTGCATCTCAGTTAATGACTCTTTCCCTTCCGTTTATTGTTTATTCACATGGGAAGTTTAGAACTCCCCTTAACAAGCACACAGTTAAACAGTTGTGCTACTCTAGAGCTAAGAAACCATATGCATAAACTTACATCTCTGTGTCCAAAAAAGCATGCAAAGGTAAATTTACTGAGGACTAAGTTTTATATTCAAAACGCAAGCGGTACATCAGTGTATCTGCTACACACCAAGTGTTAGGATACCATAAGTGGTTGGTGTGGCACAACAGATAACCCCACTGGCAAAATGTGCGAGACTGGGGTTTGAATGATGTGTTGCACACCAATAAGAGTGTGAAGACTTGGGTAAGACTCCTAACAATACTGTGGCCCACCTCTGTAATATGAGTAATCTTGTAAGTTGTTCTGGATAAGAGCAGCAGCTAAATGCCATAAAATGTCCCAGTCTAGGGACATCATGTGATGGGGACATTCTAATCTGCAGATAGGAATAAACAGTAAACAAATTGAAAATTAAAAATGTTTTAGTTGATCTTTGACCTAAACTGAGTTAACTTAAAAAGCTTCTGTAAATTAGGTTATAAATTTAAGTTCACTTGACTTTGTATTTAATGTGCTGCAATATTGGAAAGCCTGGTTTTTATTTGATGCATCACAACACTTGCAAGGATCCACACGGCTAAAAGGTGTCACACATCCAAACACACCCCTGCACACCTCCTTGCGAGTCACTCACTTTGTTGCACATATATATTTTATACTAATATTCATACTTTATACTTACATACAACTATACTGATGCCAAATTAGACAATGGGGACTTTTGAAAAGAAGCTGATGGCAGAATGAAATGTGTGATACATGCTGCAAATGAGCATAAATGTGGAACATGCGCCCCTTCCATTACCATTTGTGCAGCACTCAATCTGGGAAAGTATAATTCAGCCCTCTTGTTCAACACTCAGTACCATACTAGGCAATGCAAAAATACTGCCAGTGCTCTCCACTATGTGTCCAGTGGTGTTTAAGGAATGCCTGGTGGTGCTTGTCCTGAAGGAATTCCTTCCCAAAATCCATCCACTTCTCCAGCTATGGCCAGGAAACTGGAGAATCCAGAAGAAACCCAAAGCTTGGAAGAATTTAAATGGATAATTTTAATAAAATTATTACTTTAACCGCCCATCCATCCACCCCCCACCCACTTGACTAGGCTAGAGAGTGGGTCTTGCTGAAATTGGTGTCAGTGCAAGCAGTGGGACAGATGTGTTGTGGAAAAGTGTAATTGGCTTCAGTGATAAGAACTAGGACCCCAAGAGTACTATCAGCACACACACATCCATGTAATAACACACACACACACACACACACACACACACACACACACACACACACACACACACACACACACACACACACACACAAATCAAATCTTACTCCCTGTCTAATACATAGCCATCAATTTTTCCCTGCTAGCAGACCATCTTCAGACCCCTTGCTTCACTCCAGATCTCCAGTGCATCTGGACTGATAAGTGGAGAATGCAGTCCTGCTGTTGCTCATGCACCTTCAATGGCCTCCCCGAGCCCCCATCTTAATAAACCAGCACAGGCAATGGAGCGCTGGGGGAGTATGGAAGGCTGGAGGTGCATCGGGGTCAGCAGATGCTTTGCATTCTTCAGTGGCATAAAGCTGCTCTGATGGAGATGGAGTGAGCTTAGTGGAGCTCCATGGATGGCTGGAATCATGGGTTCATCAGGGCCATGAATCCCTGAACATTTAAATTCCAGTGGCAGGTTCATCAGCAAGTGTGTGCGTTGTTATTTTTATTACCGCTGTGGTTCCCAATTGTGGAGCTGGAGAACTTCTGTCCTGCAGATTTTAGTAGCCCACTCTCACACATCAGTTTCACTGTTGTCACAATTAAACATGAATATATATTATAAGTATTCACTTGTAACCCTTGTCTTGTCTTTAAAGTAACAGCAGATAACAGTAGTTTAACAGCAGATAAAGGTTCCTAAATGCTCTTCAGCTTGTGATGTAATGATTTTTCCTTTCAAGGGGTTAACATGTTCTTGTGCTGGATAGGAGTACTAAAGAACCAGGGAGTGAAATAATCAATGAAATCAATTCAGTGGTTGCATTATCACCATCTTCAGGTGACCTGTGTTCGGCTTCGACACTAACATTTCACATCTTACCCACTAAGAGAGAAATGGCAAAGCCTGGTCTCAGATCAGTTGACACAGGAACGTGCACACATTAGATAATGTTCTCGGTAGGTTGTTCCCCAGAGGTTGAACTTGAGACTCTTTAAGCACAGCCAGCTAAAGTGAAGAGGCTAATCTCATTAAGGCTTGACCCAGCAGCTCCAGCGTTAAGGCTTAATCACAGGACAAACGCCACGGCTGTGTACCTGAACCTGATTTAGAGCTCTAGCCTCTCTTTAGATAACAGATTTGCCCATGAAGACATTGTAGAGTTTTTGCAGATTGTAGGGATCAGATTTGGAATAATAGTTTTATATTGTTTTCAAATTTTTAATGTTATTGGCTTTTGCATAGAGACTCTGTGTTCTCCAGTGTCGCCCAGAGTATGGGTTCCTCTCTTGAGCCTTGGTTCCTCTCAAGGTTTCTTCCTCCTAGCCTGAGGGAGTTTCCTTGCCACTGTTGCCTGCTCAATTGTGGCTTTGGCCTGGATTTCTGTAAAGCTGCTTTGTGACAACCCCTTTGTAGTAAAAAGGGCTATAATAAATTTTGATTGTTGGTTGTTTGATTGATCAATAATTAGAAGCATCCTAGCTCAACCTAAGATGACCCAAATGACACATTATGTATGTACTGTGAAAGCCTAATGATCACGCTGTTAAACAGATTAAAACCATGCCATCTTAAAGTGTTAAACTAATGGATTACAGAGTTAACTCAACTTAGTTTAGTCAAGTTTTATAATTCACATTTTTAGCTCTACAGCTCAGTTTGGTTATGAGTCTCATCTGAAATTACTTAAATATTTTGCAAGATTTCTGTTAACTGATTAGGAATAATAATAGCATCTCTAGAACTTCCTCATCTCACTAAAGGGAGGCCTTCCAAATCTTACATTCTTGATGTTGATACGATTTCTTGACAAACAGGCAGTTGGAGTTTTATGAACACAGGAAAGTAAATTTACCCAGAAATGTTTTTTATGTAATATCATTTCACAACTGTCAAACTGGTACAACTGTGAAACTGCCGTTCCTCAAATGTGAGATCACAAATTCAAATCCCAGTAGGGCCTAAATGATCTACCATATGTCTCCTTCCCTAATAATGCAGTAAATCCTAACCTACAGATTAGAATAATAAAAAAATTAAGCCATTTCTGCTGCTGTTTACTTTATTTACTTACGTTTTTGAGGCTGAACTTAATATGTTGACTGAAAAATCTGTATTCAGTTGACCTGCCTTTACATTTTTACAGTGCAAATAATGTCTGGAAAATCTATCAAAAACAAGTGCTACCATGTCATTGAGGTCAAATACAAAACCAGAAGCTCACCAGAGCTGTGGTCAGAAAAAAAGCCTCTAACAGTCTAGAAAACACACCACAGTGCAGCATGATGTCATTTCAGTCCTATTTTGCATGCCATGTGACAGAAGGCATGTTGAAACACCTACAGTGAATACTTTCACAATTTACTGAGAACTGAAGATACATATCTTATATGCATATCTACAAGGTCAGTCTGTTGACCTTTTTTCAGTTGAACGAACCAACCAACGTGTTTTTCAGGCAGTTCTCATCAATCTCTGTCCTGAGGTGCAGCCCAGGCTGCTTCAGCAGGCCGTTACCAGGCATTTGCACTTATGCGTTAGTTGTAGGAATGTTGGAATATTCTTAACCTGTCGGAGCTTTGGATAAATCTTCACTGTCCCTCACGCTTTGATGTGTAAGCACTTCTAGAATGCTACAGTAATAAAAGATGAGCTCCATAAACAAGCAAAGAGGAAAAATGGAAAAAGATGAATGTGCCATTTATAATCCAAGTTACTTTATGAAAGCTGAAAATATTTGTACATGAATTCAGTGGGTGAAACTGGAGAATTTGGTTCTTTAGTTTTCCCCTGGAGCTGAGAGAGTAATGGGAGCATTTGTACAGAATGCATATTTAACCTATAAAGATCTCGGCCAACACTACACCACCAGTATGCACAAACAAAGCGTGAAATAACAAACTGGCTAGAAATAATACTATAGTTTTTTAAAAATTCTGACCCTCTAAACAAACGGGAAGACTGAACACGAGACATACAATATTCCTACTACTTTGCTCTCCTCCACCCCATGACATAAGACAGAGCCCTGGCATGAAGACGACTTGTTAAAATTTACATTTACATTTACATTTAGCAGACGCCATTACGACTTACAAAAGTGCTTTGATGTTCACTTAGAATATCCTTAGCTTGAAATTTAATTTAAATGAAATTTAATTTAAATGTAAATATTTATGCACACTAAGTGTATAAACAAAATTTTATAGTATATTGTATATCACCATTCAGATAAAGATGTGAATTTTTGTTCATATCGCCCAGACCTAATTCCTACCTATTTGAAGTTCATTTTGCTCTTTACCTTTTATTTGCTTGCTAACACACAAGATAAATCTGACAGTTCCAAAAAACTTTTATAACATAACAGTAGATGCAGCCAAAAATTCATAATGAATATTCAAAATAAATATTTGAATACTCTAAACTATTCATAAAAAATCTGAATAATCAGTTGATTTTACATTTTATCATGAAAATGATTAAAAAATGAATAAAATCTTTAAAAAGTGTATTTACAGTGAGTACAGAATTATGGCTGCTGGCAGTATAACAATACATTTGCATCTCAATTTGTTTCAATCAAAAAAATATCTACTAACATGAGATATTCACACCCTGTCTATGAATAAGTTCTCCACAGCATTCCCTTTGAATATTAGCACATTGAGCACATCTCACTCATAGAACAAAGCATCCTGTATTCTTATTTTATGTAAAGAAAGAATAAACCTATGTCTAGAGACGGTGTGGAGAGGGTGCAGGAGGAGGGGCTGGACTGCACAAACAGGCTGATCAAATACAAGGATCTGCCAAGCCAAACACCTCTGAAGCTCAGGTGCCAAGCCAGGATCAGGCCATCGACCTCTGGGGGAGCTGGGGAGTGTAACATGCTTATCGACACAGGCCTGCATTTCTTCAGGCCTGTGTGGAGCTTAGAGCCAGTGTAAGAGAGGGATACACACCTAGGGGTAGGTAATATGACAGCATATTATTGCTATCATCTTTTACTGTATTATTATAATGTGTGACTGGTATTGCCAGTACAACTGCCATCATAAGAAGGTCTTTTACAGATGGCCCTAAGAACTACAATCAACAACCAGCTAAAACTATGCTATACAGCACTGTATAGCATAACTGTATAAACTACAAAGTAAATCAGATTTAAGCCTATTATTATTATTATTATCTTATGGCATTTAACCATTTTAAATATATTGCTGCTATCCAAAAAAAACCCGCCATTTTTGCCTGGTTTTCTCCATTGTTAGAACCCTTTAAACGTACTCTAAATCTGTACTCTACATAAATTTGGATGTACAGATCAGTAGAAATGCTCGTTTTACATGCCAAGATGTGCCATGATTTTTTTCACTAATAATCAGATTTTAGCCTATTATTATTTTGGTGTCAGACAGGCTGGTTTGAATTGTTCGGTCTCTAGTTTACTCAGAACAGTGCAATAAACATCCAGTGAGGGTCAGTTCTGTAGACAGGCTTGGTCAATAGGGGAGGTCAACAGAGAGCAGCCAGATTGGTTTGAGCTGACAGAAAGGCTACGGTAACTCAATTGTGGTTAACTCAACTGTGGTGAGCAAAATGCATCTCACAATGCACAGTATGTCAAACCTCTGTTAGTGAAGAACAGAAAACATAGACTCGCTGAAACTGGACCGTTAAAGGCTGGGTCTGATGAAGCAAAGACCACCTTGATTTGATTTAATTCACTGATCAGGACAATGAGTTTAGTGGTCTTCCTCTCATGAGATCTGAATCCTATAGAAAACCTTTGGAAAAGTGATAAAAGTAGAGATGTGCATCATGAAAATATGCGGGAATTGTATAACAATCATATCAAAGTGGACCACAATCTTGAAGGAATGCTAGAACAATATCTTGTGGAATGCTAGAACTGAGAAGAACTGAGGCTGTTAAAAGATCAAAGGGAGGCCTCTGGTGGTTTTAATTTTGTGTATTTTGTTTCCTTTATTAAAAAAATGACCAAGCATAACAATAAATGGTGTGATCTATATCACACACACTCCCACACACACATACACACACACACATACACTGAAGCCAGCTGACGATGTAGGCCTGTGGAGAGAAGTGAGCCTTCAAGACTCTGGAGAACAGGCCACTGTTTGACTCGGGTCTTGCTTCTGCACTCACATTCTTCTCTGTGTTGATCCCTTTCTCTCTCTTGTTCTGTCTGTGTCTCTCTCTTGCTCTCTTTCCCTCCCTCTCTCTGTCTCTGTGCGCGTCTGACTCCATCTCTCTTGGGATAGGGGCTTTCAGTGCAAACAGGAAGGGGCTTTGTTGGGATGACTGTGGAGTGTTGACTGGGTGATGCTGTAACTGCTTTGGTATGCATCTCCATACACTGTTTAAAAATGTGGAGGAGAAACATGCACGATAGGAATAGACTTTCCTTCATGAGAAGTGCCATGCATGCATGCAGACATGCATTTTGCTTTGGCGTTATCTTGTGTGAACATCTGATCATTAATGAACCAACACAAACAGTTGATAGTTAATTGGAATAACATTTTATTACATTAAATTACAATAAAAGTTTACTTCCTTCTGAGAAACCAGGGTGCAGCAGTGTCAATATACAACATTCAGAAACATATGTTAAGCATAAAAAAAAAGTGAACATGCGCGCGCGCGCACGCACACACACACACACACACACACACACACACACACACACACACACACACACACACACACTTACTTCAATGCCTAGTGTCCTGTAGAACATTTGATGCGTCAAATCCGAAAAGCAATGGAAAAATCTATACTGTAGTTAGCTGTACGCTTGTGCAGGCATTAGCTGCGTCACACTATGACTGCGTCATACATATCACACTGATGACGGTTTATCAATAATGAACATTTCATCAACATCAAATGCATGTGTTCTTTGAAGAAAACATTATCTTTATTGATTTGGTGTCCCAAATCAAAACTGCAGTGTAACTGTATTATAGCATAATACTCTTGAGAATAGTAGTGTGTTGGCATAGTTTTATAATGAGAATGCAGTACATGGAGGTATCCCAGGTCTGGAGGCGCTGACTGGAGGAGGAACTGGGTATCAGAGTGAAGGATAGCAAGTGAAATTGAAAGGCTTAAAGCTAATCACAGCAGGTCAGACAACAAACCTTTCACCTAGCTAACCAGATGCTGTGCTGACTGGACACAGAGAGGATAGGAATACCATCCACAGCAACTCCAGTGCCAAACGACTATGCTGTGCAATGCTGCATGGCTACTCTCAACTGTCACAGTGATGGAAACCAGCCAATCTAAGGCAAAACCAATGTTCACTATATTTCTAAATGTTTGTGGACACTCCTTCAAATGAATACAGTTGCATCCATTGAAAACAAGTGCAAATACATACACATCTTACCTAATCCCTGTAAACAAGTACTGCCAATTGAACAGGGCTCTGCTATGCTATACTATACTATTCTACTTGGCCATTGTGAGCTGCTACTGAGGCATAAACTAGACATTCAAAGCAGAGTTAATTTGTTTAACGAGGCCACCACAATAGTGTTTCAAAATAACAGGCTTGTTAAACAACAATGTGGCTTGTAAAACTGCATCACCCAAACCAAAGTGATAAAATTACCTTTTATACATCAAAAATGATTTAACATACTCCATAATCACATTTCTAGAGCACTTCTCTTCTATATTAGTTCTACCAGATTCAGATCTGTCTGAACCTCCTCCACTCCATATTCAAGGCACTTTGGGAAAGAGTTATTTAACAATTAATTGAAAGTAGTCTTGCAGCAATCCACACACTAACAAACACAACCACCTTTATGGAAAACTCTCAAAAATATTCAATTTCAACCATGTCATAAGACGGTAATGGGAGGGAGTGTAGTGAGGCAGTGGCCTCTCGGTTTCAGTTGTTGGGAGTATTATATAAATGCCACAAGAACAACTCCCAGCTTGAAGCAGCTGTCCAGGCAACGTCTGAGGTAGCACGTACCAGGCTGCGGTTCAGGATTCCCCCTGATGACTCACGTTGTGTGTCAGCACAGTTGCATCAGTGTTTTATATTTGCATACTGGTGAGGTCTGTAATTTCCATTTCCAGAAAAGCAGGTCTACTCTAATTATGCTATGGTGAAAAGTACACTCTGGCTTAGGGTCAATGGTGACTCCATTGCTGGGCTGCGTTGCAAAGACCAGACTTATGCATGCTAGGGCTAGATTTAATGTCTGATAGCATGCCAGCATAACTTGCACTGTGGCACTAATTAAATCAACCACAGAGCCGTAGCTAAAAGTGGTTTGTTTGGGTGACTGGGGAGACTTTGATGCTGTCTTTTCATAAGCTTGGGAGGAGTAACTGCTCCTGGACTGTTAATACAGCAACAAAAATATAGGATTCATTCTTTTCCTAATTTGTGCCTCTCGATTTCTAGTCATTGGTCTACCTTTCTTGTTCCTCATGCACATGTGCGTGCTTGCTTGCTCTCTCTCTCACTCTCACTCTCACTCTCACACACACACACACACACACACACACACACACACACACACACACACACACACACACAGGGCTTCTGTTAACTTGGCTTCTTAATTCTGATTTAATGAGTCCCACACTTTACTGAGAAAGCCTTTAATTTTTTAAAAGTCAGTCTAGAACTTCAGAAAGAGGTTTACAAATACATGTAGTTCCAATCAGTCAGCTAACATTGTTCTACTCTATCAAAGCCATCGCCCCTTTACTAAACAGTGATTTTATAGTGTCTCAGTGGAGATGTTGTCTTCACTCGGTGTGTTGGTTTTGGATCTGGTTCCTCTCTCTCCCACTGACCTTACGTAAGCACTGTAGGTCCAAAACTGGATACTTGATCTCAGCCTCTGTCTATTCCCTGAAAGTGTCATGCAAGCTGGCCTTCCATGCTGTGTTTTTGGGTCAGTATCAGCTATCAGAAGAGGAGAGTGAACTCCTGCAAATGCTCCACCACAGAACAAGAAGCTAGCTCAAAGGGTGAAAGGCCTAGAAATTCACACTAATGACAAAATCTGGAGCTCTTGAAGATGTCAGAGAAATACCAAAAATAAGTACAGTATGAGCCAGTCTAAAGCAAGAGAACCATCCACTACAACAAGGCTTAATGAGGAAAAGCTTATGGGCTACCTTTGGATGCTTTATTTGGCATGAAAGGTCAGAATTTTACCCAACGTCATCCACTCATGAGAGAGCAAACCGGACCTAACTATAATTTAGTGTTTCATTACTTAGTAACAAAAATTTATTTTATTCCAAGTGTCCACCTTTTATCTTTTGTGACATTGGCCTGTCACAATATGTTTTTTGGAAGAAATGTCCTTATAATAATTGTAATAAACAATATTGTCACTGTAAGATCATTTAATACCACTGATGTATAAAAAAAACATAATAAAGAATTAACATATTTAAGAAATTACTCTTTTTAAAAAATGTTGCCCCAATTGCCAATTATCCAACCATGATACGTGTGATCAGCCACCACCCCATTTAGAACTGCCATATCATCATTTCTCCAGCCAATGTGCTTGGAGCAAAATGTTGGCTTCCCAGCTCTGATATATTCGCAAGTGAGAGCATGACCAATTGTACCTGTTCAGACTGTTCAGATGGCAAGCAGCAAGACCCAGGATTTGAACCTGTGATTTTTGGATTCTGAGACTCAAATTCAGAATACCAGGGAACTCGTTGTTTGGAACGGATCACGTTTTTTGAGTTACACATCAGATCTTTTTTCAGATCAGCACAAATGAAAAAAAGGAAACAAATTTAGTAAATACCCATTACTTATTTTTATCCAGTCATGAACCCATTTTGGAGCAACAATAGTTTCTTAAGAATTTAATAAATATAAGGAATTGATTTCCAAGAAAGGCGGGTGTTCTTAGAAACACCAAACTCCTGATCAAAAGCAGTGAGATATATCTAAGCCTTATGACTTGATGTTTTTACAAAACAGGACTAATCCTTACAGTAGAGACCAAAGCAAAAGAAAAAAGATGTACAGGCTTACAGTACCCTTCTTTGTGTCTTGGCTAAATTCAGGCCAGTAATACTCAGACTGCAATTCCTGTCCTGCCATTCATGTTAAAGCATTAAACCTGGCTTTAGTTTTCCAATGAAACTTTTTGTGTCCTCACATTCAATACTGTCTTTCATTGCTGCTAAAGATTGTTTACTGCTTTGATTATCTCCATTGGTGACAACTTCTTAGAACTGCAACCTACACTTCTTCTGTTGCTTTGCTTCTAGAAGTACTTTGTATAATACCGTTAATTACCATGGAACAGTAAACCTGTTGACTCCAAGAAAGTTTGAAATAATAAACTGGGGTAGGCAATCCTGGCCACAGAGTGCCAGATTCCTGCACAGTTTGCTGATTTCCCAGCTCTATCAGACCTATTACCCTGGCAAATAACAGGTGAAATAAATCAGGTGTGCTTGAGCAGAAAAAGAACAAAGCTGTGCTGGAATCCGATGCTAAAGGACCAGGATTGTCTACCCCAGTAATATTCAGGAGGCTGAAGCAAGGAGAAGTTTAAGTGCTGGAGCATTCCTTTACTTCTTTACTGAACGTCCTGTGGGAGTCAGCTGTGAGTTGGGTCCAACACTCGCCCTCCCACCATCAACCAAGTTTGTCGTGCACAAAAGCCAAGCCAATCTTACAATCTTTCCTTGGGTTCATTTGTAATTGTGAATCTGGACATATTTAGAGCCCATTAGTTCATCAGGATCAATGCTGCAGCTCTAAACAGAGAAAAAGGGAGAAAGAGAAGAGATATCTTCATAAACCTTTACTCCACAAGAACTGAGGTCATTACCCCTAAAAGTGAGTCAACAGGAGTTGTACAATGGACTCCCCTGCACTGTCACCATGGACCCCAGAACAAGCTTTCAGAAAAAAGTAGACTCTCTCTCTCTCTCTCTCTCTCTCTCTCTCTCTCTCTCTCTCTCTCTCTCTCTCTCTCTCTCTCTCTTCTCTCTCTCTCTCTCTCTCTCTCTCTCTCTCTCTCTCTCTCTCTCTCTCTCATTAGCCAGAGGAGAAGTGAGGAAATACAGGCACAGACAGTGGTATATAATGCTGGCCTGGCTTATCACCAGTCATGCCTCTCGTCCATCCCAACATCACACCTTCATATCCTCATGTATTTTAACAAGCTGACACAAGCACATTTCCCCAGACTCAGCATGTGTGACTGAGAAGTAGATCCATGTGTTGTGAATTGTAATCACACAGTGTAATTTGAGTGTCCAGAAAGACGCTTCACAAATAAAATGTATTATTATTATTATTATTAATCTGCATATGCTGCCCTCCTCTCTCTTTTATGGTTGATGTGAACTAAAAAAAGCAAACTCACATATGAATATAATACAAAGTAAAAAGTTATTTATTCATTTTATGAAATCTAAGCTAACACTATATAGTCATAGTGGAGATTGAGTTTAATCATTAGTTAAGGAATTGTCTGACGGAAGTTAAGCGACGTTCTACCAGGAGACACAATTGCCACAACCTTCTTCCTTCCTAAACCAATCCAACTGCCCCAGCTGTCTTAAATGGCTTTTACTCACAAGCCATTTTAACAGCCCCCTACAGATGCTGATTCACTTGCCCTTTCTCTCCTGCCACCACCAATATAGTCCATTGGTCATCTAGGGAAGCAGCTCGATCCATCCTCAAACTGAGGATCTGAGAGAACGGGTATTATGTCTTCTAGTAGAACTTACTATTTTAATCTTAAGTTATAAATGCAATCGTACTTTAGAGTTGGTCATATCATCTGGTGACCACTGGTTTGACCCCAGCCACAACCATTACTGGACAGGAGTGCTAGATATTACAGCTGGCCTCAAATAACTGTGCTGAAATGACTAAATTGAAGAGACAAATTAGTTTGTTGGTGCCAATAAAATATTTTTGCATAAAATTTATTTTTTTAATTGTATATAATTAATATAAAATATTCATTATAATGTTTAATGTGTTAACAGATGAATCTGATTACAGTGATAGAATTAATGATAGGCAATCTGGGATTGATAATAGCAGTTTTCATCACTGTCTTTGTTATGTATGAACATGTTGAAATACACCTGTGGATCTAGCAGCTTTTATGAGAATGGCCAAACCTGTTCTGAGCGGATCACAATTTCCTCCAAACAGCTCATCCTGTTCTTTGGAAGCATCTTACTCAAGTACTGTGTGTATGTGTGCACTTAGAGCTGGTCCATAGTAAATAAAAAAAGACGGTGACATTCTAGAAGTAAGGGAACAGTATCAACTAATGTCAAAAAAATTCTCCAAGAAAAGGCTTAAGTATTTAACAATGGCAGGTTTAGTTTGCTCTATGACTGAAGGATGTCGTGGAAGTAATAACATCAGATGCTGCATACCTTCAGCCCCATGGGTAGTTTGGATTCTTTGAAGCAAGTAGTTTGAAACCTTTAAGACTTTTAGATTGAGATTGTAACATGGTGTTTCCAAGAGTATTGTTTGGCAGCTCTATGCATGCATAGCTTGAACCTCCTTAGCAGGTACATAAGCACTGTTTAAGTGACGAATTATATTAGATTCTTTCTGAAGGTGTGCCATTATTGAAACTAGGTGGATACACATGCTTCTATAGACATACTGTCCACCTTAATCAGCTGCAACTGTAAACACACCTACTTCTAATATTGAAAGAAACTTGATTAACCAGATGTTAATGTGTGTGACAGATAAATGCAAAAGTGTGACAGATAAATGCAAAAGGCACAAGAAAATTTTTATGTCTGTGGACCTTATTATATTCCATATGAATATTATATTATATTCATAAACGTTATGTATTTTATTTGTCAACTGAAGGTCTATTGATGCTCCATCACATCCATACAATGCCCTTGTGTCTTGGGTCAATGCTATGGCAAATACCTTTGCAAATCAATTTGTCCTTCACATAATTTACTTTCTTAATATCTAAAATGGTGAATTATTTTTAAGATATGTACAAGTCACTTATTGATCATGTTATGTTGTGAGCTTTCTAACAGCTATCTGTATTAAGTCATCATGGCGTACAATTCCATTGTAATATAATTTGTACAGTTTTCATATAAATAGAGTTTGGATAAAACAGCTTGTCGCCAGCAATTTTTTTGTAACAAATATGTGGGGTTGTACCTTTGAAACACAAAAGCAGCATTCTCCCTTTGATTGTAATAGGGAGAATGGCTCCACTTTCATTCCCACTCCAGACTGGAACACTGCGTTGGCTAAATCATATTCACTCAAATTACACTCTTCCAATTGTAGGGGGAGCCCAAGTGCATAAAATACCAATCAACTTGATTAATGAACTGGATTTAGTGCAGTGTGATTACAACTGACTGACTTATTTAAACATACACTCTCTGTATAAACTGTAATATAATTACTGCATTTATTGATGTCGTGGTTGGATAACAAACAGTTGCAGTGCATTTGTTCAGAACTGTGGTAAAAGCATTTACCTCATGCCCTCCCATTGTTTCAATGGAGATTTCAATAGTTTGCTAGTTCTGCTCTTTAGTTTTTCTGTCTAAGATTTGGATGTTTGGTTGTCTTTTACCTGGTACTTTGAGAAGCAGTCACCTACTTGTGGGGCCTAATTTCTCTTTTGTCTGTCTATTAATCCACCTCTCATGAAATATTGTATTGCTCATCTTGCTACACTTGTCAGTATGAATCAATAACAAATTGAAACAATACTGCAATCAAGCTACAGTGTAAGTAGCAACCTGCCAAGATGCTCTTGGCTTCATGTCTATCTCTGCAGGCATCTTGCTTCTTTCTCTTCCACTCTCTTGTAACATTTCTCAATATTAATTACCAGCTCATTCTCCTGTAACCACGACTCACCCCTGTTCACTCTTTCTCTCTTTTGCATGCAGCTTTGCATGATTCAGCCAAAACACCCCCACCCTGACCCCTCTGCACCATCTCTGCAGGATCTACACTCCTCTTTTCTCCACTTTCTTTATTTCTTTCTCTCTCCTCATCCCCCTTTTCCCGCTCCATCACCCATGCTGGCCTGGCCTTGGTTTCCCTTTGCACACGGGCTCTCCCTTTTCAAAAACAACTGCGGGAGCAGCCAAGAAAAAAGGGAACAGATAGAACACCCTACAATAGCTGTCTCTCCAAACTGCCATGGTTCCAGTGAGGACAAACATCATGTGCTTAGGGAAGGAATGACACATGTTTGTTTTCCCCTGTGTGTGTGTGTGTGTGTGTGTGTGTGTGTGTGTGTGTGTGATAGCCCTGAAATTTGTATGTGTGTGCAGAGCAGAAGTATGCAGGACAGTCGCCGGATAACTTGATTGCAGGAACTGTTTGTGCATTTGGCATGAGTGTGTACAGTATGCATGATCCCTTACCTTTCTGTATATGAGGGCATTTGGGCACATTTCTGTGTATCGGAACTTCTATAAATACTTGGGTTTGTGTGTATGTAATGTAACTTGGACTGGGTTAACTTGGATGGCATGCTGCCCCTGTTAGGCAAAGTGGAATGCAGAGATCATTCACTCCCGACACACACAGTTTCCCCGGGGCATCAGGCTATGGGTTTGCAGGTGAAGTGATGTGCTCAGGAAACCCCAGGAGTCTTATAAGGTTCCCCAGCTGCGCCGAGCTGGCCAGCTCCACTGTGCTCGAAGCCTGGAATGTTTGGTGCGAGCTCTTTGGAAGCTCAAGTCTGCAACAACAAATCTCACAGAGAAAAAGGACACTAGGGGGGCGGTGGGACGTGCAACAGAGTCAGCAATCAGGAATGAGCAATGCCTCTACAAAACAAGGAAGCCTTCATGTCTTTGGTGAATCATTCAAAGTCATCAACTCAAAAGCCAGGAAAGATCACCCACCTGCCATGGAAAACTCAGAACAATGGCATCATGAATGTGTAATTTTTCTGGGTCAATAAAATCATCCATTCCCTCATTGTATGTTACAATCTTTGCTGAGAGTGTGTGAGCAACATATTCAACTCTAAAACAAGTGAGAAGTTCTGAAACTGAAGAAAAGTGCTTTTGACAAAGTAATACAAAAGCCCAGATAGTGGGCATACATTGGTCAACGAGCTTTAGTATGTTGGCACCCTGCTAACTGTTTGCCACTGCTGGTCCACACAGATAACGCCATGTTTATAAAATATAACTTTTAAGGTTTGCCATTTTTATGCACAAAAATGTCATGAATAATGAATAAGCCTGATCAATGAATTAGTTGAAAATGATGATTTTTTTTTAATTGTAAAAAGAATTTAAAAAAATAATAAATTGGACTGTTGGAGGAAAACGAGCAAGGAAAAGTGGTATTTTGTCAAAAAACTCAGTTTAACCAGTAGCAAGTCATCCAGAAAATGCTGAGCAAAATGCCAGTGGACCGCAAGCTTTGCTGTTAGTGGGCCACCGGTGGTCTGCTGTCTTTTTGCTACCAGGGAGTGTCTCACTTGGGGACATTTGACACTCCCAGAAAATGTGCATTAATGTGTTATATAGCACAATATTCTCATTAGTACAATATTTGAAGCAAAAAAATCACAATAGTCACAACAATAGGATGCAATATAATACAATTTTGTCCTGTTTCATCCCTAAAAACCTCCACAGTGAGGCGAAGTGAAGTGGACTCTGGCCTGGACAGCAGTGTTGACACAGCTGCGTTAGGTCCAACAATGGATAATAGCCTACAGGCTATTTTTGAATGGGTAATGTCAAAGTCCACGTTCATTTTGTTTCAGTTCAAAACACCACTTTCATCTTTCAGCACTTCTCTTAACTCCACACTTGATCCAGGTCTGACCAAACCTACTCTTACTGTACTACTGTACACAAACCAGTAACGAACAGTGAGCGGTTCAGCTGGGGTTAGAGCTGACACACCCCCGGCTGCTGGATCAGAAGAGGTTCTGAGAATCTTGTTGTGGAAGTCCTGAGTCCAGGAGGGCTTTTAGGAGGACTTTCTGGCTGAGAATGCAGTAACTAAGGAGAAAAGCCCCGAAACTTTCCTCAACATTTACACTCTCAAAACAAAACTCATAACTGGTGTCTCTCAGGAGAACCCTTCAGCGTCTTCTCCGTCTTCAAGTACAACCCTTCAGACGCCAGTCTTCCATGAAGATGAGGGCAGCTTCCCCTCACAGGAGTTTGGAGTTGTCAAGCAGCAACTTGGACGACGCTTCTGGAATTTCACCTCCAGCACCTCCTCCTCCTCCTCCTCCAGCAGCAGCAGTAGTGACTCTGAAGATCCCCAACACGCTCCTCCTGAGATCCTGTCCGACACGAGAGAGAAGACGCCCTGAGGAATGCACTAACTGAGTACTGCAGGGGGAGGAGAGGAGGAGAGTGGGAGAGAGGGGAGAGGGGGAGGAAGAGGGGGATGGGAGGAAGGGGAGTAAAGGGAAGAGAGGGTAGAAGAGAGAGGAGGAAGTGGGGACAGGGAGTACAGGAGTGGGGGGAGAGGGGTAGAGGGTAGAAGGGGAGCGGGTAAAGAGGGGGGAGAAAGTGGGGGAGAAGGGAGAAGAGGTTAGAGGGTAAAGGGGTGAGGGCTGCTGTCTTTGTGTTCAGTGGTCTGATGCAGGTGCCTCATATCTTCTTCTTTAGCTGCTGCTGACTTCAGAGAATGAAGACAGGCTGAACTGTGGAGAATTAGAAACTCCTTCTGTGTTTTAGTTTATTTCCTCGGACTGGAGACAGAAACAGCTCTGCTGCTCAAATTTTTAATAAAAACAAGAGAAAAAAGCTGCCTTTTCCTCCCACTCAGTTTTCTCAAACTCAAACAAGCCAGATTCCTTTGTTACCCCCCTGCTCTCCTACCCCCATCTCCTCTATTCCATACCCCCATCCCCTCCTCTCCCCCGAAAAACCACTCCACACGCTCACCCCACCCTCATTTCAGTCATACACATTCCCGCCTCTTTCTCCGTCCTCCCTCTCAATTTCCCCTTCTCTCTCTCTTTTATCCCCCCTCTCTCTCTCCCCCCACTCACTCTCTCTTTCTCTCTTTCTCCCCCCCACACTCTCTCTCTCTCTCTCTCTCTCACTCACCGTGTTGTCTGGACTCTGGTGTGGTCTGGACTGTGGTCCGGTGGTCAGGTCCTCCTCGGGTCTTCTGGATTCTCCGAAAAAAACAAAAAACAAACAAACAAAAAAAAATCCGCCTGTAAAAATCAACGAGCGCCGTGACGTCACCCGCGCCCCCACTGGCCACACCCATCCATTCATAAAGTGGAGCGCGCGCTACGGTCTGACACTATACCAGAGTGTGCAGAGTTGATTCACCATGTGATCATGAATGATCCTGCAGGGTTTCAGCAGCAGAGTCTCTGTTCCTCTGCTGAGTCTGAAAAGACAGACTGAAAATGTACAAAATCCTTTAAGTATAAATGTCTAAATGTAAGAGAGCTAGGTGGGGCGGGTGTCACACTGCTCTCCAGGGGACGTGGGTTGTGGGTTCAATTCCCACTCAGGTCGCTGACCGTGAGGAGTTTGGTGTGATCTCCCTGTGTCTGGTTTTCTCTGGGTACTCGGGTCTCCTCCCGCCTCCCAAAAATGCACATGGTAGACCATGCAAAATTGTCCCCTGGGTACGAGTGTGACCGTGGCACCCTGCGCTAACTCCGGATGGGCACTGGATTAACCCTGATCCTACTCAGGAGTGGATAAGTTACTGACCGACTGATCTTAAGCAGGATTGCTTATGCCAGTCTTTACAGAATCAACAAACAAGCTCAAAGCATTATCAACCCACATACCTCACAGTTGTGGAGGTGCTCTTTTCACGAAATTCTGCACCCCTTCTTTCCCTTTTATTTCCATGCATCCCTATTCTATTTTCACTTCAGCAGTCCACAGGACGTCTTTACAAAACACACCAGTGATGTGTATATATTGCTTGGAATGTTGAATTTTGTCATGGAAAATCTTTTTTTCCCCATGAAGGTCAAATTTGTGAAGGTGTTGCTGCACAGTAGAATAGTGCACCACTACTCCACTACTCTTCTTTAAGATCTTTTGTTGTCAAACAAATTAAACTTTAGTATACAAACATTTAGGCTTCCCTGGTGAAGGTTTCTGTTACTGAGTATGTTTAAATAAATAAGTAAGGATACTCAATCTGCCCCACAGTTTGCCCCTTGTCTCACTGTACACTCTTAAAAAAGGTGCCTCGTTACTGGGGAATCTGGCAACCTTGTGGGGGAAACAGCAAAAGTGAAAAGAGCACATGATGAAAACAACTTCTATATTTGAAATCATTCTTCAGGTTACTGTCTTGGGAATACTAGAGCACCATCTATGAATTTTGGGAGGTGTTTTTGTTAAAGTTAAGGTGTTAAACCCATTTGCACAGTTTTGCACTACCCCATGCTAAAATTACCATGTGCACCTGTAACCAAACACACCAGATTCTCCTGAACCAGATGGGCTGCCTGCACTTCTAAACTGAGCAAACAACCCTCAAATAGACCATGTTCTCTTGGGTTCTCTGCTTGCAGAGCATAGCAAGTTAACTTATATTTCTGACATCCATACCTCAGGAGATACACCCACACACAGGTTCTTCAGAGGTGGTGTAGTTGGGTAGTGGTGCAGTAGATGTGTCCCTCCATAGACAACCATGAAAGATGTATCAGAAAGGTTCTACTCTGACCCCTTAGGAAGTTTTGAAGACTTTTTTCAATCTCAGAAGGAAACCTCCTTTGAACAATCTCTTGATCGTCATACCCAGCAATGTCCTATTTGTGCTGTTTCTACACCAAATAAATTACTTACATATTGTGATTGTTCCCTTGTGATGCCAATGTCTGATAATGTAATTTTCAGCAGGAACTAACAATGTAGTTCCACTTTTACCTACTGAACTTTTACTGAACCATGCAATTACCAGTCTTTCAGATGTTCATGGAAAGTCATTTTCCACAAATTGATATTTAGGTCATGGGTTCTGACTATCAAGTAATCAATATGTGTGTTGCACATTAGGGATAACATCTACATCATTTTGCCTTGTGGAGAAGGAATATTTGTGGACATTGTGCACTGGACATCGGTGAGGATAAAGATCTAAACGGATCACTAACACAGGATGCCCTAGCAAATACCTACATTTGTGTGTTCCTACCTTAATTTCCTGCTGATTAAATTGAGATTATTCTGCAACTATATTTGTGCTTTTCAGATTTCTGGAAGTCTAGACAGGGGGAAACTCCCTCATGTTTCCTGCTCTCTTTCATTAAGTGGAAATGTCTGCAATCAGCCATGTCTAGCCAACCAGCAAGTCATGCTCTTCAAACATGATACACAATATATTCGCAAATGTTTATGGACACTCCTTCTAATGAATGCATTCAGCTACTTTAAGTTGTACCTATTGCTGAAAAACAGTCTAAATAGTCCCTGTAGAGAAGTTCTGGCAATAGAATAAAAATCTCTGGAGCAAGAACCTATATGCACTGTATTGGCACTAATACTAGGTGTGGGCTAGAGGGGGATAAAGCCCAGCATCACTGAGTTGTTTAGCAGTGGAACTGTGCTCTGGAATGATGGAAAGATGCTTCATCCAGTATTTTGGAATGAGGTAAGAAGTTGGAGATGAGATGGGCTGGGGATAATCCAAAAATCCAACAAATGCAATCCTGCAAATCTTCAAAGCAATGCTCCAAAATCCAGTAGAAAAACTTACCTAGTGGAGACAGTTACTACAACAAAAGCATGGTTCAATTCTATTAATATCCTTGATTTAAGAAGAAAGAAAGAATGAGCAGGTGTCCAAATACTTTTGTCCAAATAATGCATAGCTTTGAAAATCGGTTCTATTCATGTCCATCCACTCCACTCATCACCACCACAATCCTGTATTGGTAACTGGCGTAAATTTTAGTTACTATTTTTCTCTTTTTAGCTGGAGGAAAGGCAGAGTCTTGGTAAGATGGTAAGTTCTAACAGTAAAACACGTGTTGTCTCATTTAAAAACACCTCAACATTTCAGACACTGAAATTCAGCATAACTGAATGCTTTTTTTTTTTTTGGTTTAGGTTTGCGCATGTCAGCTCCCACTAAGACACCTGTCACTTATTTTTCTTTGTCTGTGAGTGCTCGCTTGATGCATGGCCAGGCTGCGGCCTCCTTTGTTCCCAGGTTTGCCCTGGTACCACACGCCCATGGTCATTCTCTTTATCCTAAAGTGTCTTGCGTAGCACTTTTTTTGCCCAGGCTTCTACCCAATGCTATTGATGTGCCTGGGGCACAATGGAGAATAACGGCAATTTCAATGCAGTTCACTGCCTCTCTCTCCTCGCAGGGGGGTAAAGTGCTGATCAGTGGGACGGAAAGGCCTTGCGTAGGCTGATTCGAACAAAAAAATAGCCTGGTCTGTGACATAGACACATGAAAGGCTTGGGGGTTAAGCCCAGCCAGATCAATTTCACTCAGCAACTCTCTATGTCCTGAGCTCCAGCCTGACCAAACCCACAATGCCTAGTGTTCTGTGACACAGAGCCACACCATTCTCAGAGCTGATCCATCTCACAATGGCCTGATACAGAAGTGCCAATTGAGCTTGAACAATCTCTCACAAAAGCACCAATGACCCTAACCATGCCCAGCCCCAGCCCCAGGCCCAACCCCGGCCCCAGGTCCAACCCCATCTTCTGCCAAAAAAGATTGGTGCTGCTGTCTTGTTGGAGGCTATTTCAGCCAAACCACAGCACAACTGAATGTACTGTACTTTAAGAATAAGACCAAATTCTGAGATTCAGAGAAATTCAAAGAGATGTTTCACTCCTGAAGGGAATGCTTTGGCAAAATGTATCTTTGAACCAAGAGATTTTTACTTTTTAAATCGTATTTTATACATTTTAAACTGGAATTACATGGTACTGGTGTAAAACTGATATAGCATTGTGTTGAGTTCAGGATTTTTCAAGACAAGAGCTCAATAAAAAGTATCAAAAATATATCTGCAGCAGCTAGTGGTGTAACAGATCACAAAACTAAAAAAAGGATTTTTGAGTCACAAATTAGATAATTTTTTGAAAAGGCAAAAAAGAAGAAAAGGAGACAATTGTAAGAGTCATTTTTACTTTCAGATTAGGTATTACAGTATGTGATATTTACGTTTTCCATTTTGTTCCACACTAAAAATTTATAGACCTGAACTCTGTGAAATAGATAAGAAAACAAACCAACACAACCGCCAAACAAAACCACAAAGGACTAACTGAAAGAGGGTCTTAAATAACAAGACACACCTGGCGCTGGATAAGGAATGGGCAGGGTTAATAACGAGACACAGATGGGAATGGGTGGAGCAAGGGCGGAGACTAGACCAAAACAAAACAAGTGTTCAGAAGCATAAAACAAAGAGGAGATGGGGAGACAGGAGATAGACAGGACTGATTAATGACAGGTTGACTTAATTGAGGATTTCTCCTTTTTCCACTCAGCCATGTCCAGATGAGACCCACGCCTCAAGTTATATCTTTGCTCTTCACTCACAAACCAGAGTAATGTCACTAAAGATGCGTGGCTGTGCTCAATGTGTTGATTTGTTCAAGTGGGACCACAGATAATGTTCTTTCAACCATTAACCACAACTATGTTCATTAATGTCACTGTGCAGATAAAGATAAAGGGATCTTTGACCAAATGTCAAAGGAAATGTTCTAATTTCTTCAGATTTGTTGGATAATCTATCAAAAAAAAATCGACTTAGTTAAAGATTCTTGCGGTTGCCTTTACAGGACAAGTTTCTCTGTGAAAATACTGATAGCTTAGAAGTTCAGATCTGCACTTGCGGGCAGTTACATGCTGTTTTCTAGACTTCATCTCTCAGGATCAGAGTAACCTACAGAACAGTCCAGAGAAGGGATTATACGGAAACATAGACAAATAATAACTATAATGAGTTATAATTAGGTTGTAGTTTTTATTTATTTATTTTACCACTGTCAAGTATTCTCAAGAACCTAACTTTGTAAATATTCTTGTCAATCTAATTATTGCAAATAATTCATCAAAGCAATTGCTCTAAAACTCTCTGGATGATCAATAGGATTTCTGAACTTTAAAGTGTTTTAGTTCTTATAAGCAAAAAAAAAAAAGCAAAAAGGAAAAAAAATGAAAATAAAGTTTTGCTCACAACATGGTCAAATTCATACAAATATTTAAATTCTCTTCATTTTTAACTCAGATGAAAACAAATTTGAGGAGCTTATCTTCTGAAAATGATATCTGGCATGTGTTTCTCCTATAAATACTTTCTCATTTTTCGGGGAATAGAAGTACAATCCAACTACAAAAATATCCCACAAAATTGTCTTAGGGTTCTAAAGCTTAAACAGCTAAAAGTTGCAAATGAATGTTAGAAGTCAACAGTCACACTAAACGTTTCATCAAATACTCACTCACACACATAACCCACCAGGGTAAAGCTGTAGCATGACGCTTGACCCCTGATTTGGATTGGCTGGGCATCAGGTGTGATTTAGACAAGAACAGAACAAGAGAGAACACAGATGCCACGGTCAGAGTAGACATACACCTGCCCTCGGTTAGGCCTGCTCAATCTCAGCCTTGTCTGTGTTTCCGCAGCGAGGGAGAGGTGGCTCAGGATGGGCAGGGCTGGACTGGGCAGGGCCGTGTGGAGGGGTCCGTCTGTGAAAAGCCAGCATTTATCCTGAGCTCAGTCAACCACAGAGTGCTATGAATAGAAGCTCAACAAGAAGGAGAGAGAGAGAGAGAGAGAGAGAGAGAGAGAGACAGACGAGGGGGGTGTTAAGACAAAGAACAAAGATAAAGGGGTATATAAGGACAGAAAGAAGCAGAGAGATAGAGTGGGGTACAAAGAGAGATAGAGACAGAGAGAGAAAGAGTGAGAGAGAGAGGGAGAGAGAGAGGGTGGGGGAGCAAGTGAGAGAAGGGTGCATAAAGGAGCAAGAGGGGTTGGGTACCTGAAAAGAAAGAGAAGAATGGGAAGACAGGGAGATACAGAAGCTTAAAACAATAATGAGACAAAGGGAGGGGGGTGCAGAGAAACAAAAGGATTGAGAGAGGTACATAAAGATAGAGAAAGAAAAATATAGATGGGGGGCTTTGGCATGCTCCCAGCAGCGTCACTCGTCCCAGCAGCACTTTGGGGTCGCCATGGAAACAGGGATGAGTACAGCTGCCACTGCCCCTGGCATCCGTGTATCGTACACACTCGAGATTATTCATATCACACACACCCTTTCTCTAACCCCCGCCACCGAGAGGAGACCCTGATACACAAACGGGGAGAAGGTGTAGAGTCTGATGACATCACTTATTAGAGGAGATGAAGCTTCTGTACTGACAAAAATGTACACTACATGGAAAGTGAAGCACTTCACAAGACCAACCATTATCAAGAGGTCAATTACTGCACTAGAACTCAGCACACAATTCACAACTCCCAGTTTGTGAAAGAAGGATCAGTATAAAGCATTCACAGATATGTCCATGCAGAACTTTAATGCAGCGTTTGTTGAATATTATTTGAGGTATAAACAGTAAGAATGATTTTGGGACAAAACATGCTCAGAGGTGGTTTTACGTGCCTATATAATCATGCTCACCATGATCAGTGAAACATACTGGTTTCCTTTTTTGGAGGGTGTAGCATCCAGAATTCCCACAAGTTTGGAGATGATGAGAAGCCTTCCAGTATCAACAGTGTTATGTTGTACCACTTCACAAGCTTTGTCTAGAGTCTCTAGTGGGCTGAGTGTATGTAAATGTTAGCAGTGTAAATATAACAAATCAAGATTGTTACATATATGGTTTGGGGGTTTGGAATCAGCTTTTCTCCAGCTCTGTTTTAGATATGCTGGATTTTTATTTGAAGGAGGATTAAACAGTGTTTGAGTATTTTTAACTATGCCAAGATCAATCCAGTTTTCCATTTTAGGACCCCTTTAAAACAAATTTGAGACTTTACCCAACTATGAGTCAACCTGAAATCTAAAGTGTTAAACTTGTTAGTTCATATTACTGATCATATTATCATCAATTCATACCATTTGCATGCAGTAACATGTCATTGTATTGGCTTTATATTTCAAGATCACCACTGTGTGATGAAATATTGGAGAGTAATCCAGCATTTTGGAAAACAGCTAAAATTCACTTGTTAAATCCCAGTATAAATGACAAAGGAGCTTCCAGTGCATGTTTACTGCTCTGTCCATGTGTACATGCTCAATCTGCATGCAGACTCTGACCGATCAGCAACAAGGGATAGGGCAAATGACCAATACCTGCTCCAGAGGTCCTATTCTAATGACCGGACTTCTCTACATGGACTTCAAATTATGTTGAAAAGGAGCTGAAACACTCTATATTCCTCTTCATACACACAGAAGCAGCTTCTGTGTCCAATCTAAATACAGCTCTTTATTCAAAACGAAGCAGCAGGTAGTGTGTGTACGCTGTAAAGAACCTGGGGTCTAGGGTTGTGGTTTCAGTTCTGCTGGTCTATGTCTGTGAAGAGTTTGGATTATCCAAGTTTCCTCTGGGTACTCTCTCCTCCTGACTCCGAAAAAAATACTCGGTAGATCATGGGTTCTCAACTTTTTCCACCTTATGGCCCACCTGTTCATAATTAGAATGTGTAACAGCTTCTCAAATCTCAGCTTTGACTTTTATTGCCCTGACAATGACAATGTGAGATATAGGGACTGATTTATCATTTAAGGTGCCATTTATGAACCACTATGGATTACTAGTAAGTGTTTCATGGCCCACTGGTGGTCCCCAGCCCACCTGTGGTTGATGACTTGTGGCTAAATTGCCACTAGATATGACGATGGGTGTGTGTGGTACCTTGCAGTGGGGATATTTCTGCTTTTTGCCCAATTCTGGATAGGCTCTAAACTCACCAGAGCCCTGACTAGGAAGAAGCACATAACAAGATGAATGAATGAATGAATGAATGAATGAATGAATGAATGACTTACCATAATGTATGTTTGATGTTCATCAAGTGCATTGAATATCTGGTTTCAGATAGTACTATATGTAAGTGTTACTCAACCCTGGTCCTAGAGGCACCCCTACCCTGCATACTTTAGAGCGTTCCCTGCTCCCACCACCCCTGATTCAACTAATCGTTAACATGTCATTCAGATATTCAGGGGGTGTGTTAAGGCTAAAATGCACAGAACAGGGGTGTTTCCAGGACTAGGGTTGAGAAACACTGCTGTATTTATATGTGTTTATGTTAATAGGTTGTCAAGAGTTTATAAACGTGCGTTGGACTGTGATGTGGAGCCGTCATGTTTGACAGCTCAAAAGGGCAGCTCTTCACACACAAAAAAAGAGAACGCTTAGCTGAGGAAGATGAAACACAGCCTCTGTGACCAGGACTTGAGAGAGTGAAACATAAGTGCTTTAAACAGTTGTAGTAATGCCCATAGCAATACAGTGGGGATTAGGTGTTTATATGCATTTACATATTGGGATGGTGTTTTATAAAGTGAATAAAGCCCTTTGGGTTGCTCTCACACTTGTGTGTATGTTGTGCTCTCTCTGTGCTGGGTTATTGTGGCCATGCCCCCATTACCCGGCATGGTTTCTAAAAGAATTAAAAGTTCATGTGTTTATTAATAGTTATTCTTTAGGTTATAAACACTTTACCAAACCAAATAAGCACCTATACTACATAAATCAAAAGGCTGTTCAAAAGCAGTTGTAAATTTGCATGTAGTATGTTATGGGCTCAGGTCATTCCTCACAAATCTCCCCATCTCTAAAATGTCCCACCTTAGGCTGTAAATTGGCTTGTCCTCCTAATGGACCTTTCTTGTGATCTTTACACCTCATTTAAAGGCTTTAGTTAATGCCAACTCTCAGTGGACCACTGAGAATCCCAACCAGCCAGATTGAGAGGTTTGTCTTTCCGCTCCATTTAGACCCCAGTGTTTGATCTTTTCTACTCATAAAGGGGGCAAGTACCATCTGGAGACCATGCTGTGTGTTGGAAATATTTGTCATATAGGCTACAGGCCACATGGAGATCTAGTATAGGGCTATTTTCGGGCCATTCCTATGCCAGAGCCATTCGTATCTTGTGACCATGTTGTGGCTGGGGAGTGTTATGGGGAGCAGGGAGAGTGTGTTACGTGGAGCAGGGGCAGTGTGTTATGGGGAGAAGAGGAAAGGAGAAGCTGATAAGTTGGTGTGGTCAGTGGACACTGCTGTCAGTGTACATTGTTGTCATAACAAAACCTGGTCACATTTTTCTCAGATTTTCTCACTTCATTGGTACCAATTACCAAGTACCAGCTAAGAGTCCTCTATCACACAAAGCCATATCACAGACTGGGAGGAAGAAACCTCGGGAGGAACCAAGGCCCAAAAGGGTTACCCGTCCTCCACTGGTCGAGACCGAATAAACCAGATAAACCAGCTACATTATCTAAAGGCCTAGAATTGCTAATTTCTTACCCATGTATGGCTGTGGCATCACTGGCAGATCAAACTTGTGATGTCCTGATGCTTAGATAGTCACACCGGTCAAATACAACTCACATATGCTGATCTATTGATTCACATACAGCTAGTGGTCTGTATTTTGGATGTCAGATAGTGTAATGGATGTGAGAGAAAGAGAAGATAACCTTCTAGTTGAAAGCATTACAATGTGTGTGTGTGTGTGTGTGTGTGTGTGTGTGTGTGTGTGAGAGAGAGAGAGAGAGAGCAAGAGAGAGAGAGAGAGAGAGAGAGAGAAAGAGAGAGAGAGAAAGAGAGAAAGTGAAAGATAACAAGAAGAGAGAAGGTCAACTTTCTGTCCAGCACAGCATATTTAGGTCCACTTGGAGTGCAAAGCTAGTTTGTGTTACAGGTGCAACAAACTGCAACATGAGTGACAAGGCAACTGGGTAATCTGCTTGCACATGTACACACACACACACACACACACACACACCCCACAGAGAATTACCCACAGTACACCAGCTGTGCTCATTTAAACATACGTTATGTAATTCCCACTGCCGGTTCAGACTGGCAATAAGTTAACTGGTGCATATATAAAACCTGTAGGGCCAACAACCAATGCCTGAGCCCATTCCAGTAGAGTCACATGAGCCAAATTTTCTGCTTTTGCCTATTTTTAGAGAGTCAGATGGAGTGTGTGAAAATAGGCCAGCAAGCCTCATTGTCACTTTACCTGTTATCAGTTTATATTTTTCCATTTGTATAGTTTATAGTTTGTTAAAATCAGAAATCCAGAAAAGAATATTTCATTTTGAGTTTGATGTAATTAACATAAAATACAACGATCAGCCATGACATTATCCCTGTTTCTACGCTCACTGTCCATTTTATCAGCTCCTTTTACCATACAGGGGCACTTTGTAGTTATATAATTACAGACTGTGGTCCATTTGGTTCTCTGCATACTTTGTTAGCCTCCTTTAACCCTGGTCTTCAATGATCAGGGCCCCTACAGGACCACCACAGAGCAGATATTATGTAGGTGGTGGGTCATTCTCAGCACTGCAGTGACTCTGACATGATGTTAGTGTTTATGTGTGTTGCCCTGGAATGAGTGGATCACAAACAGCAGTGCTGCTGGAGTGGTGATTAAACGCTGTGTCCACTCACTGTCCACTCTGTTAGACGACCTACCTAGTTAGTCCACATTGTTGATCTAATGTCATAAACAGATGCTTTCTGCACAGTTTGCGTTGGTCAGCATCTAGTCCATCATCAGTGGTCACAGGATGCTGCCCACAGAACATTGTTGGTTGGATATTTCTGGTTGGTGGACTGTTCTCAGTCCAGCACTGACACTTAGTGGTTTAAACACTCCAGCAACACTGCTGTGTCTGATCCACTCATATCAGGACAACACACAAACACACCACTACTGTGTCAGAGTCACTGCAGTGCTGAGAATGAGCCACCAACCACATAATGCCTACTCTGTGGTAGTCCTGTGGGGTCCTGACTATTGAAGATCAGGGTGAAATGGGGAAAGTATGCAGAGAAGCAGATGGACACTTTAATTATAGATCCACAAAGTTACCCTGTATGGTAAGAGGAGCTAGTAGAATGGAGAGTAAATATGGAAGCACAGAGGTGGTTATAATGTTGTTTTTTTATTTAATTTAAATTATTCTAATTTTATGAGATGCACATGTAGTTCTGTACAATATTGCTGGATGATGAAGTTGTATTGGGGGTTCAGCACCTGGGCTGCTCTGTTCTTACTCTGTTCTGTCACGTTGGGCTTTACTGTTTGATTGTAGACCGACGGGATCAAGAAGAGCAGAACACCTAACTTCAGTGCAGGATACACTTAGATGTTCCACTGCAGCTCTCCAAAGTCCTCAGTTATTCAGTAGTTGTTTAGCTGGTTCTTGTTTCACTCCATTCTTTTCGTGCTTGAATTCTTTTTCCTTTGACTTTTCATCCATTTCATCATGCTTTAGGCTACTCTAGTTCCAGTTCTGAGAACAGTTCTGTGGTTATGGTTAAGATTTGGCAAGTGAAGGCTGGTCCATGAGCAGCATTAAAACACACAAGCTGTGATATCAATCTCCAGCATGTTTGAAATGAAGACATGAGGCCTCTCATGTGATATTGACACAAAACTTGGACACGTTAAACCAGGTCTGAACTTAGCCTTTGTAACTCAGTAGGTCCTTTGCAATTCATAAACGTTCAGCAGATCACGTAACCAGGCAAGCAGGCATTTAGGTTTCAAATATTATGAGGCAGTTGATTTACGGGTGGAGCCCTGGCTTCCAAAGCCGGGGACTAAACAGCTGTGCTTGACAGGATTAAGGCAGAGTGAAATTAGTCTCTTGTGTAACTGGAATTGGCTAACAAGACATGTGCACATGCAATTGTGTGCCGACATTTTGAACAGGCTCTTTTTGGTTCTTCTCTCCTTGACACACAATGCTTAACATTATCATTTTATTAAAGACGGAGAGCTGGGTCAGGTCACAGCAGTCTCCACTTCAATTTTCTTCTCTGTCTCTCTCTCTCCCCCGTCAGCAATGGACCACCACGGCTAACACACTAATCCTTTCCTCTGTGTTGTCTGTCGCCAGGTTGCACTCGCCAGCCTGAGGACCATTTATTCACCTCTCTTCTTGCCAAAGCTGTCACCTGAAGCCTTGCCATACCAGGCCCACTCCACCATGCTTGTAACATCAACATGGTTTTACAGCTTTTGCATAAAACTGACCACAGTGACTTGTTAATTGTACAGGAGGATACAACTATGAAGACTATACTACAGTCAAAAGAACAGGTCTCTTTTTGGAGGAGATAAACACAAACCTACTGGCACTAAGTCAGGCATAAGCTAGAGGGCTAGTGAGATGTGGATTGGTGGAACTGTATTCTCTATGATGGTGTTCTATCATATGTGGACCTGTCCGTCATATGTGGAACTGTGTTGTCTATGATGGTGGTTCTTATGGGATGAGTTGCGTGTTGGAGATGAGGTGGGGTGGTGATCGTCCAACATCCTGACTGATGACTGCTCCAAAATTTAGTAGAAACCCCTCCCTAGAAAGTAGACCCATACAGAAAAGGAACATATGGGCATGTATTTCATATGTGAGATATAGTTCAAATACATTGTCTCAAACAGTTGCAGTACATTAAACATAATGGGGAGATGGTTTCTCCAACAAAAGCAAGATTCTTTTTAATGTCCCTGATTTTGGAAAAAACAGTGAATGAGCAGGTGCCCCAATGCTTTTCTTATATTGTACAGGACACTTTTCCAGACAGGGAGACTTGGAAATCAGCTGACCAGCCCACCACCCCATAGCCCAACCCTCACCACTCCTATGCAAATGGCTTTCAGATAAAGCACGATTTGGAAAAGGCCAACCATAGAAAGAAACCCTTGGTAAAGCACAGCCAACAGCTGATCATCTCTTCTTTTCTCACCATTCAGAGATCAGCACTTTACGTCAATGCAAAACAACATGGTTGTAAATAGGCTTGTAAAACCTAATCTGAGCATTTGTCATAGTTACTATTAATACTTCTTCTTCTTCTTCTTCTTCTTCTTCTTCTTCTTCTTCTTCTTCTTCTTCTTCTTCTTCTTCTTCTTCTTCTTCTTCTTCTTCTTTCAGCTGCTCTCTTTAGGGGTCAGCACAGCGGATCATCTGCCTCCATCTTGCCCTATCCCCTGCCTCCTCTACTGTTACACCAACCATCTCCATGTCCACGTTCACAGAATCCATAAACCTTCTCTAAGGTCTTCCTCTTCTCCTTTTGCCCGGCAGCTCCATCTCCAACATTCTTTGGCCAATATATTCACTATTCCTCCTCAACACATGTCCAAACCATCTCAACCTGGCTTCTCTGGCTTTATCGCCAAACTGCTCCACCTTCACTGTCCCTCTTATCTGCTCATTTCTAATCTTGTGCATCCTTGTCACTCTCAACGAAAATCTCAACATCATATTTACTATTAATATATCATAACATATTCAAATCAGGTGTTCAATGGCATTTTTAAATGTCAGCTGACTGTTTGCAGGTTTATAACTGGCCATTATGAGATGTGACTATTTCCAGACTGTCTTGATGATGTTGTCCAGATGGACACCAAGGTGAAGGTATTCACTACTAATAAGCCAGTTTTTTAAGTGCAGCAAATTGTAGATTAGTAGCATGTCAGCTTAGATGTCAGCCCCACATTTCTGACAGCCTTACAACATAATCACAGCAACGACGCCGTAACAGGGGTGAGGCAGAAGAAAATGACTTCTGTACCTGAATGGCAGACAAAATATCCATCAACAAAACAAAACAACACCACAAACCTTATAGATCAATGAACATAACTGGACACATGACTGACTGTGACTATAGGTTACATCTAAATGAAGTACACAGTAGTAGTTGCACTTGATTTCACCAGAACGCTGTCATGTAGTCTCAGACTCCAGACTCCTGTGTCCAGTCTGACATCAGCACATGAAGCAGCTTCATTTGATGCAAACCTTTGAATGTGCAAATAGGACAATGGACAGCATTAATGAGTTTTTCAACTCATACTAGTGCAAATTGCAATGATGCACACAGCCTACCAGAAATTTCCCAGAGATTGTAACATAGCATTAACCCAACAAAGGTGGAAAAAACACTAAGTAAAGCAGTGGAAGGGTGGACTGCTCCAAGCAGGGACCACATTGTTCTAAAAGAATGGAAGAATCATTTGAACTGAGGTTCTTCTCAGAAAATGTGTAAACAAAAATATCTGGAAGATCTGTCTTAGTAGTTTTTGGTCTTGAAGTGGATAAAAGGGCCATTGATCTCTGAGAGCTTTGAGACTGAGGTAGAACAAAGCCTGGAAGGTGACCATTTAATGGTTGTTGACACAACATGGTATTACATGGACCTGTGCATTGTAATTAGTCTTTTATATATTTTCAGTCACATCCTCATTTATCCCAACTTTTATTCACCAAAAAGGAAAAATGACAAATGTTGATGATTACATCTGGCGTAATTTTACAAGTGTCTATATTAGATAAAGCCAATTTATGTCATATTTCTCTAAAAGGATAGGAACTTGATACGTGCTATCACAGAAATATGATACTGTGTGACATCCTGATTTTAAATAAAGCCATCCCATTGAATACTTTATTTAGTTGAAGGAACCAATTTAAGGTTGTTTAAAAATGTAAAAAACAACAACATATCTATCTATGTGTAAAATCACTTCTTCGGATTTTGTATGAGCTTCAAAAGTTTTGAAATGAGGACAGTGAAGGTTGACTCTCATTTATTGAAAAAAAGTTTACATGTTATGGGGGAAATAGCGTTATGCATATTAAATAAATATTAATATTAAATAAACATAGTGTAGATAGTGTAATATTATTCAGGTAATGGGAAATGGAAATAATACAAGAAGATTGGAAAATCCTGCCCTTGCAACCGGGGCTATACATAGGGCCCAAAACATTCCCTTTCTCCCATACTTTAAAAACCCACTACATTGCAAACTGGTAGGCACCTACCTTCATAAAAAGTTGCTGTGGCTATACAAACAAGCCCCTACACCCAACCACTAAAGACTATGAATATGAACATGTGATCACTTATATTTTATTACAATAGTTCTCAATATTATTAATTTGACATCACCAAATAATTAGAAAATAGTATTTATAGAAGATATGCCAGACATTGTTATTTTCAAAAGATCACAGGCTACTCAAATCTGTTTTCATTTAAGATGTAAATATTAAGAAAATTTAAATAATTGTATGAATTTTGATAAAACATTTACTTCACACCTACATGTTTATTCTTACAAGGAGTAAATAAACACTATACATTTAAATAGATATAAATACAATAATACAGTTGCAAAAACAACAAGAACCTCCTTTATTTTTACTATTTATGTATGTATCAGAAATATCTTCTAACTTCTCAGGACTTTCATTCTGAAACTTGAACAATGTGTGAGCAAAGAAAGAGAGTAGCCCCTCCCTCTGCATGCAGGTTAAGCATGTACACATTGACAGAGCAGTAAACATGCACTGGAAGCTCCTTTGGCATTTAAACTCAGTTGGAAGCAAGTGAATTTATGCTGTATTCTAAGATAGCAATTCACCAATATTTCATCACACAATAATGAGTTTTACTATGTTATGATATGTTTATCATGTATCATGTAACTGCCTGCAAAGTGCAGATCTCGGGTTGAAATCAAAGACTAGTTAATCAAGACCACATCTTTTCTAGTACCGGGATCATAATGACCTAGGGAGCCAAATCTTAATTTACAACCACAAACACCAAAGCTGTTGTGACTAATTAAAGAAGAACAAACAAATCTGTCAACAACATGGTGTTCTCTTCCATTTCAAAGCCCATTACCTCTGTCCCATCAATGACAGACTGCTCAAACAAGGACACAGTGCCTGGCAACCCAACAGTTTCACCGCAGATGACAGAAAGTCAGAAAGCATGTTTATTTAACACAAAAAGCACTTATGGCAAGATGCTCCTTGTAGTTGCTAAATGACCTTACTTAACTAAGGGGATGAGCTGTGCTCATGCAGCGCTTCAGTGTCTTTCAGAAATTTGTGTGGGCAGTGACTGCATGAACCTGTGTACGTGTGTGTCTGCATGTACCATACCAAAACCAGCAATGGCCTGCCACATAATCATTGGGTTATGTCAAGTTAAGCCTTGGAATGAAGAGATACAATCATATAACTGGGCCACAGGATGTCTCATGGTTTAGCAATGTGAAGCAAGGAGTGGTCTCAAGTCCTACTTGCCCGGCCTGCAGAGCATGCTCCCTGATTTTGGCTACCCATCCTCTGCCAATTGTAGTTATGGGTGAAAGTCTGAGTCATCATTCAGAAGCTATTTTTAGCCTCTTTCATGTATCAGCCCTCAGCTAAACAGAGTTTTAATTTACTATGTAAGGAAAGAGCTGCTAAATCAAGCATCCCCAGTTCAAAGACATTATGCAGGCATTTCTGTCATATGTGGCCTCATGAATTTGAAGGAAATAAAATACAACATAAAAGAAAAGTTCAGGTTGTAATATATAGTACAACTGGTTGTGAAATGCTTATGAAAGCATATGAAACAAAAGGAAGGAAGGAAAATAAACTGTATTATACAAATCAGCTCTCAGTAAAGTAAACCCCTCACTGGTTTCCAGTAGCCACAGAGCCATGTTACCAAATTAGCAACATAAGCCATCGTTTAGGGTCTCTTTTGTCCCGCACACCATCAGACTGTACAACTCCTCTCTGGGGGGATTTCCCTGAAGGAACCCTCCCAAGTGTTCAATAAAGTTTCTATTCTATTCTATTCTATTCTATTCTATTCTATTCTATTCTATTCTATTCTATTCTTACAATGTATGCAGATTGACTTTAAGCAGTTGTTCTGTATACACTCATCATCTCAAAACAAACAAACAAAATGAAAAGCAAAACAAAACAATACACAAAAGAAGGAAATGTCAGATTGCAATGCTATTCTGAAGATAAAGGTTATCTGGAACAATAGATATTTAAACATTTAGACTGAAAGGGCAATGTTTATGAAGCTGCACATACAGAAGTAGTGTGTTTTGTTATGGTGTTCTGTATAACACAACATGCCAGATGTCTCGGTATGGAGTTGTAGAGGTTCCTAATGGTGTCCTGTGATAATCCATCCCATGCAGCTTGAATATTCTTACTCAGTTCCTGCAGATTTTGCGGTAGGGGTGTAATGTTGATAGCATGACCAATAACATCCTACACAATTTCAACCAAGGATAGGTCTGGTGATGTGACTGTCCATAGAAGAGTATCATAGCAGAAGTATGCGGACAAGCATTTTCAGAAAAACCAAAGCCACTGGTTGCAGGACCTCATTCATGTAACATTGGGCTGAAAAAGTGCCTGTACTAAAGGAAATGAAATTGTATCCACAATGTGACACCAGGCTTTCTGGACGTGTGACAAGTGATAAGAAACCATTGATCTTGGCGCTGACTACGGTGCCTCCACACACTGATTTGTTGGTCGTCTCCACCAAGATTAACCTGGGACTCATCACTGAAGTTGCCATTGTAAGGGACTCCATGACAGTCTGACATGACATCATTGCAGCCGTACACTGCATTCAGTTCTGGGTGCAACTATTTTTGACAAGGAGTAGATGTTTTTTGTTGGCATGTTTAGGTAGCCAATCAGACAATTAAATATGCTGTCCAAGTCATTTAATAACAGTATAGTTTTAATTTGAGAGACTCTCCTAAACCCCTAGTGAAATCCAGTCTCACTAACATATATTATTTAAATGTCCCTCATTAAAAACCTCATATCTGCATTTTTACCTTTTTTTTTACTTTTTGACATAATTTATAAGCTCGTCTTTACATCATATCTGAATTTCCTGAAAAATGGATGAAAGGAAAGGCTCCAAAATATTTTGTCATTTACATGTGAACTGAAAATAAAATTGACAGTTTGGAAAATATTATCCAGTGTTCTGGAAATGGTTAATGTGCACATATTAAAATTGCAGTGCAACCTGCCAAGGAATGAACTCTTCAAGACCTGTGCTATCTGGCACCAAGACATTAAGTTCAGTATATTGTGTGGTGGAGCCAAACTGGTTCTTCCAGCACATCTAACAGATGCTGGACCTGGCAATACCAGTGCTATGAGGGTGAATCTGGACTGCACCCATCTTTAACTGATACGTGTCAAACTGGGTTCATGTGAATGGCTGGACCCATGCCAAAATCGTTAAGATCCTTATGCTACATTCAACACTCGACTGCAGGTCCATGAGAATTTTGAACAGTAACACGATATTTGTAATTTGGTCTCTGTTTACTTGCAAAATGGATAAAGATTACAATCAAGAAATGACTGAAGTGTTGATCTTCAGCTTTAATTCAGGGGGTTTAACAAAAGCTGTTCTGCCTGAACTGTTTATTTAGGAATTACAGGCATTTATTACATAGTTCCTCTATTTTCACAGGCTTATTTAGTAACTGTAATTTGACAAGTGTGTATTGCATTGGTATGAGTGGATCAGACATATCTAGCCTACAGCTTCCTGTGGACAGTGTCCAGTGAGCGAAGTTGGACCAACCAGGTAGGAGTGTCTCAGTGAGTGGACACTGTTTAAACACACTGTCTGATGCACTCATACCAGTGCAACATACACTAACACACCCCCATGTCAGCATCACTGCAGTGCTGAGAATGACCCACCACCCATGTAAAACATGCTGTGTGGTGGTCCTGTGAGGTCCAATTTCTTTATTGTACACCAATTTATGTCAATAGTATGTCATTTAACTTCAAGAAACATTATTGTCTTGGGAACTTCAAACACTGAGCGTACCCACCCTTCTGCATGCACCACGCCAAAACCAGTAACAACTAGTGTGTAATCTTCAGGCTAGGTTGGGCAAAGCCTTGGAACAAAAAGAAAAAAGAAAATAACCTTTTAAATGTACAACTACTGTGTCTCATGGGTGAAACTAGGTGTATCCACAATGCCTTGTGTCTTCAAGAGAACAACAGTAACAGGGTACAAAAGAGCAAACTGTACCTGTACAATTGCAGCAATGTATGACTCATATCCATTTGTTATAATTTATGGTAGGGGTTAAATGCAATCAAAATCTGTTTTTTAAAACAGGTTGTATTGCTTCCAGTTTGGACTGGAAACTGATACAAGATACAGAGAGTATTATGAGTGTTTGAGTGTTCATTAGAAGGTTATTTGTACCAGATGGTTAGCTTAAAAAAATCTTTTTTTTTTCTTTAATTTTTTCCCGATTTTATCCCACTGCTCCAATTATCTGATTACACCCTATCACATATGATACTCTCGTCTCTAGGAGGGTGAAGACAAGCAATGCCTCCTCCAATACATGTGTAGCCAACCACAGATGCCTGTGCTGACCAGCATTGCACTGGGTGTGCCATCTACTCACCCACCAGTTTTTGATGATCAATTTTGCTCTCTCAGACTCCGGCTGCTGATGGCAATCAGCATGAACCGGGATTTGAACCTGTGATCGTCAGATCATAGTGCTAGTTCCGAGTGACGAGCCACTTAGAGTATACACATGGTCATTCAGAAGCACTAGGAAATATGAATACAGAAATATTAAAAGGTCAGATTGTCATACCTTGTAAAATTATAAAGTGTAATTATGGTTTGAGGGCAATTTACAAGTAGTCCAAATGGCATTTTTCAATCTCTGACTCCACTCAAACACAGCATTTCCTCCTCATCTTCAGGAGCTATGATGTAGTGTTGAGATGGGATAAATGCGATGCTCATAGGCTGAAAGTGGAGATAAAAGGAGTGAGCAAGGAACTCGCCTACTCTGGCGAGGCCAAAAATTCTCAAAAAAAAGAAAACAAACGAGTCAGCGGTCCGGTGTTGGGTGGCGACCTCTTCCCCTATCCTATCCTGATCATTCCATTCTTTCTCTCACTTTTTGCTTTGATTCTCTTCATAATGCTGGCATCTTTCTTTCTTCCTCTCTCAGATTCCTTCAAAGCCCCCACCCAGTGCCAGACTTCTGGGGTATTAGGCTGCAGATCCACCAGGTTGAAACTCTCCCCAGCAGGCTTAGCTGTAAAGAAGTCTTGAAACAGAAGAGTGTAGACAGGACAGGCATCCAGATGTCTCTAGTTAGTTTGTTCTGAATTCTGACTGGCTGAATCACATTCAGCGCAGATACAAAAAAAGAATCACAACAGATATCAATTTATATTTCTGTGTGAAACAGATCAAATCAAATCAAAATTTATTTGTATAGCGCTCTTCACAACTGAAGTTGTCACAGAGCAGCTTTACAGAAACATTAAGTGCTGCAAACACTTTCAACTGCAACAGTATCCTTCATTATGAACTGTTACTAACAGCAGGTGTCTTTGTACAACCCAGAAACCATCAAGGACCTCCATGTAATCTTTAGGCTAGGTAGGCATAATGCTTGGAAAGAACAATTAAAATATGCCCAAAAATGCTCCTGGGATACCGATATTGATTACCTGACAAAGAACTAAAAAAGAACCTTATACTAGTGCATCTCAAATAATTAGAATATGGTTAAAAAGGTCATTCGTGGTCACAAATGTATTCAGACGGTAAACTGTCATATTTTATATTCATTACACATAAAGTGACATTTCAAGCCTTTTTTATTTAACTGTTGATCAGTTTGGCTTATTGCTCATGAAAACCAGAAAATCAAAATATCGTATAGGTCACTAATCTCAGTATCAGCTCCAAAACAAAAGAAAGCTTGAAATACACCACTTTAAACATAATGAATATAAAATATATGACAGTTGAAGTTTTTTATTAAATTATCAAAGATCATTTTCACAATATTCACGTTTTTTTAATGCACCAGTAGGTGTTTAACATTTTGAACCACAGGCCAATTTTGCAGGATATTTCATGTTCTTATGTAGTTTTATTCACAAAAACATAAGACAAAAAAGTATTTATTGGAGACAGCCACACATGCCAGATATTGTTATTTTCAGGATATCCTAGGCTACTCAAATCTGTCTTAATTTCAGATGTAAATATTAACAGAATGTAAATATTTGTATGAATTGTACCATGTTTTGATTAAAAATGTACTTGCATGTGCTGATGCATGTGCTTATGCAATAAGTTTGATGAATTATTTGTAATAATTAGATTAGACAAATATATTTATAATAATAATTATTATTCTCTAAAATACTTGACAGTAAAATACATTAAAATACAAATTAAATAAAAACAACCAGAATTCCATGTATTATTATTATTATTATTATTATTATTATTATTATTATTATTATTATTATTTTGTTATTTATGTATGTATTGGTATTGTCCCCTCTCAGGGCCTTTATTCTGAAATTTGAGTTCCTTCCTTTTCATTTTTTTCTATAAACCAACATTTAGGTCAGTGATGTCATAAACCCACGGATCAGTCAGAGTCTGCAAGCAGGTTGAGCATGTAAATCTGGACAGAGCAGTAAACATGCACAGTTAGAAGTCTTGTAGTTTTTATATGTATCATGTCTGTATGTTACTCTGAGCCACCATCATTCATCAAGTATTGGATGGAGAACCAAAGTCCTTTACTGCTTGATAATACGCCTAAGCAAAAAGGGTTCTATACAGTACTTGAAAAGGATTCTTTGACTCGTAACAATAGCAGAATGCTTTTTAAAAATTTCCACACCAGCTATGATAAGTTCCAAAACAATGGCATGCAAAAGTTTGGTCACCTCTGGTCAAAATGACTGCAAGCTCCAAAAACAAGAGAAGACTATAAGACTATAAGGAACACCAGGGCTGGGGCTCTTCCAGTAGGCCTGTGGTAGTTGTAGTGGTAGTGGTGGAGGTGTGTGTGTGTGTGTGTGTGTGGAGGGTGTGTGGAGGGAGTTAAATACCTCTAAAATCAGGCATTTGTATTAAAGACAATAATACATAAACATGTATTAATTTACCAAGAGTCTTAATATTCTACATGATTAAATCATCTACTTTTATTCCAATGTGTCTTAAAATAAAAATAAGTAAATACAGATCAACCACAACATCAAGGGTGGAGCAAGGGGGTGGCTTATGGGGCTTAAGCCCTGGACGATTTGCCAAAAGCCCCCAAATACTAAAGATAAAAATTAATAAAGAAACATAAAATACTCTAATTGGACTAGTAAAGCCAACATTCTGAAAAAACTAAATAAATAAACGATGACCTTCTAAGTAATATTAATGAACAATTTAATAACAGCAGTGGAAGTTCTTTAAGCTGGTTGTTGTTGCTGAGTCCTGAGAAACACTAGACCTGGCTACCCTGTCAGATGTTCACCGCAGAAAGCATGAGCAAGCGGTGGTGGGAATGAAGTAAACATGGACAAAGTGATTCACAGACCTCATCAGCAGAAAGCGGTTCATTTTCAGCCGAGGCAACAACATGGAGCGCTGGTGAAGAGGTGTTAAGAATTTAGGTTTTATGCCAAATCTGTACTTTATAACATTATGACCACCTCTTTGTTTCTACTCTCATTGTCCATTTTATCAGCTCCACTGACCATTCAGGAGCACTTTGTAGTTATGATTACAGACTTTAGTCCATCTGTTTCTCTGCACCTCCTTTCACCTTGATCTTCAATGGTCAGAACCCCACAGGACCACCACAGAGCAAGTATTATGTGGGTGGTGGGTCATTCTCAGCACTGCAGTTTTAGTGTGTGTTGCACTAGTACAAGTGGATCCATGGGTCGAGTGCTACTGGAGTGTTTAAACAACGTGTCAACTCACTGACAGAATCTCATCTATTGGTTGAGTTTGTGTTTTCATCCTCTAGACATTCATCAGTGGACACAGGACATTGTCCATAGCAGGGTGTTGGCTGGATATTTCTGGTTGGTAGACTATTCTTGATCCAGCAGTAACTCTGAGGGGTTTAAACACTCCAGCAGCAGTGCTGTGTCTGAACCACTCATACGAGCACAAATAGCTGAAAATGGCTGTTTGAAGTTCTATGGTTCTATACAGAACTACTGTCTTCACTAATTACTCCTTTTACCAGGGGGGTCAGATAATGGTCAGATTTTTCATCCAAGTATTTAACGCATTGGTTCACCAGCTTTGGCTAAGGCCGGCATGAACAAAATAAATAAAATCATGAGCACTGTAATGGTCAGATTTATGGGAAGATATCAAGAATAAGAAATGGATTATTTTTCTCAGGCATTCAGAGAGAAGGAAAGGCAGCTTAATTTCTGTCTCATTAATAAAAGATGGGAGTGCGTCTGCTGGATTTTATGAATGGGGTCACTGATGCCCCTCCCACCTGCAAACCACCAAACATACACACACACACACACACACAGATGCTTGCCCCCCCAAATGTGCTTGCGTTCTCTCTCTTTCTTTTTTTTTTACACACATACACACATATGCACGCAACTGCTCCACAACAAACTTTCCAATCACCATAATGAGCCACTTGGGCTTTCTGAGGAGCTACGGTAGCCAATTTAGGCAAGGATGAATCAAAAGGCAAAAAGTGCTGCAGTCCTGCTGCATGTGAAGATGAAACTCAAAAGATTACAGACAACATGCTCAGGATATGAACAACAGCCTAAAATCTATCATTTACTGGTACTGCCAGAAATGGACTTAAACACCCTCCACTTGTAGTCAGTAGGGATTTAGGTGCTGACAACATGTGCAGTCACCCACAGTAGCATCTTATCTAAGCCAGAAGGGGGTGACTACAAGAATATCAACATGGTTATAGTTGCATTGTAAGGCCTGCAGCTGGAATAGGGTGGTCCTCTGTACTCTGTCTTAGTATCCTATTGGCCACACAAATGGAACAATCTAATGAGGCTTCTAGGCAATTAACTCTGCTCTGGAGGTTTTGTTTTATGCCATTTTTGTGGTACTGTTTTATCTTTGTACATGTGCAGAGAACTGTTGGTAACAGAAGGCCTGGAATTATACATCAGTTGCATCCTTTAAATTGCACCTTGAAAGGTCCTTCCCTTTGGAACAGCCCTCTGTGATGTAGTAGCCTAGAAATGCAGCCAAGGTTTTGGAATGCAGCTCATATTTGCGTTTTGTGTCACTGATCCATTCCTGTAAGTTACCCTTGTTCTGGGTCAGTTAACCTTGCATCTAGCATCTTAATTTGGTCTCTTCCACTAAGAAGTAGGAGATATGGAGGGGTTGTTAGTTAATAGCTAATAGTCTTATCCTCATTTATACCCTAGAGCCTTATGAGTCTGTGTAATATATAATTACTGCTCTGTAGCACCAAGATATTGACATGCACAGGGAAGATCTTGAATTTAGAATGAACCTGGTAGGATAGATACACAGACTCATCATACATGTAATGAGTCAACACTATATTTGGATCATATGTGGACTTTTCTATAGTAAAAATGATGTACAGGTTTGTTCCCTCTTCTACTGTAATCACCAAAGTCATTTCATATGTTTGCGATTATGCATGCTTTCTGTTCAGGGATGGGTTTCCTGAAGAGATGATTCCTAAAGGGTAGAGCTCATTAAACTGTGTTTGAGAATCTGGGCCCTGGTAAATTGAAAGTTTTAAATATAATTTTCTCTGGGGACCAAAAACATTTGTACAGTTCTATAACTAAAGAGTGACCAGCTGTGGAACACACTAGCTCAGTATTGAGTGGTATTATATCAGGCTGTGCTTTCCGACAGTCCCCAGCTGCATCCCCTCAGGCTAAGGTCTGCATGGGGGGATGGATACTATTGAATTTGCTGGATATGTCCTAAACTATGGCCTGTTCACTATGCGGTGCACTATTTTTAGTCTGCTGTTTGTAGCGGTGTTGGAAAACATAGTGGAAAGTATCTTGCAAGTCCCTCAGAGCACAGCATAGATAGTGTCCAACCACCAACCAGTCTTATCTGATTATATTTGCAGTGATGAGTAAACCAGTGTAGTGATAGCAAATTGTCACTATGACGTAAAAAACACCAAAATGTCAACACTACAGGAGAAGGAAGTCCTTTTAAGTTTCAGAAGAAGTCAGTGTACAACATTTATTCCAAGTCATTTTAAAGCACTTCTATGACCTGTCGGGTTCGGACCCAGGCACCTAGTCTCTTTTGAAAGTGATAGATTCTTACACTTACAAATTGATCAACTTCCAATGCATGTTCACTTGCTGCCAAACACTCTGTAAAGATTCTTTACCAATGAAAAGGTTCACACCCATTAATACCTCTCACTTTGTGTCACTATGGTGTGACACAAAAAAAGGAACAATTTATTATAAACACGGAATATTTTATTATGTATTTTATTATATGAAATTTTAAGTGGGAATTGCAATAGGCGAGATATACTTCTTACTTGTCTTAAACTGGTATTCAACATTTTTGAAAAGATAAAAAAAACAGACATTTTGTTGAAAGTTTATTGAAAAAAGAATCCAATAAGTTCAATCATGGGGAAAAACATAAAGATTTCATATTAAATAAATAACATTATAGGACAATGTCTTATGTCAGGCAAAAATTAGAGGGGTAGCTTTGAGAGCTTTGAGCTGTGGTGCAGTGGAACTGTGTTCTCTGTAATGACGAAGCTCTATCCAATACTTTCTGTAGGAGTTGAGGATGAGGTGGTGATAATCCAACATACTGATCTTCATGTCACTGAATGCAATCAAATCCCCACAGCAATGCTCCAAAATCTAGTAGGAAGAATTTGCTGGACAGTCGAGGCAGTTACTCCAAATAGCAGGATGAAACTATGAATGAGCAGGTGTTCCAATATTTTTGTCCATGTAATCTACTTATAGATAAAATTCAGTTAACAGGCAAATAGCCTAGCATATATCCATGTGGTGATCATCCAGCATCCTGACTTCACCAACACTCTTTTCACTGAATGCAATCAAATTCTCACAGCAATGTTCTAAAAGTAACCGAAAGCCTTCCTTGGACAGCCAGGTTACTTCAACAAAGGCAGGATATACTTGATTTAGGAAGAAACAATGAAGGAGCAGGTGCCACAATTCTTCATCCATATCATATATAACTATTTGTTGAGGATGTTCATGCTTCACTTTGTGTTCCACCACTAGAAAATGACCTACTCCCTGTTTCGTGCACTATGTAGTGAATATAGCTTCTGTCCACAGCCCAGCTACAGAGTTCATTACTTTACCACCCAATAAGGAGTATGATCTTAAAAGCATCTCGCTCACTTTCGCCCTCTCTCTCACCTCTCTGCTGCTACGAGGCAGTGTTACGTAACTCCATTAAAGCAGAAGTCATTGGATCTCTCTCTCTCACTCTCACTCTTTTTCTCTGTACTTCAGCTAACATTAGTTCCAATACACCACCCATTCAGATAAGCCGTTCAGTGTTCCTGATGTCCAGTCCTTTTCATTCTCTCACACACACACTCCCAGTGTCAGATTGCACTGGGCAAAGTTAGCCAGTCTTACATAAGTTCCACAGTTTGTTTTTAACATCAACGCTCAACGTTTCCAATCCTGAGGGGCCAACGGACACAAATATTTCTGGCAAAACAAAGCCAAAGGCAGAACTTTCGAGCAAAAAAAACTGTTTTCAACATACACATGATATCACAATGGATTATTTAAGCACTGTCATCTGAGCCACAACACGACAAGATGCTGCAAGGCCAGGCTAGACTTAAGCAGGAGAGTGACAGAATGACAGGATAGGATCCTAAAAATCTAGGCAGTCAACATTTAATTAATTACACTTGATTAAAGTCACTAACACATATAGTTTGAATCTGCAGCTCTTAGTTGAACAATTGCAAGTTTCTAATGCAGATTTCTTCTCTGAATTCATAAATAAAGGTGGTACAAATGAATGTTTCTGTACCATTTTTGGTTCTATAATGAACCACTTTGATGCATGTGTAAAGAACCTTGATTTAAGTAAAGAACCTTTACATTGCAGACACCTGCGTATTTCAGATTTGCACTGATTGCTTGTGCACTATATGGCAGAGATGTTCACAACTAAATAGAAGTCACAAGTCTTTACACTAGAGTCCAGGTGACATCATGACTCATTTTGCTAGAGTCCATATATATATATATATATATATAGATGCCCTTTTGCCCAGTTTGCTTGAATAATTGTCCAAATAATTGCTATATGCCTCTGTTACACGTATAACTGATGGAAACAGCCCTAGAAATCCAACAGTGAGAGCATATGCAAAAGCTCTGAGCTGAAAGCTGGAGAACTTGTTCTATGATCAATGTTATTACCTAATCAACACTGTGTTGATTCTTTGTCACATGGCTTTTGCATTGTTTCGCATACACTCTGGTTAGGACCAACAACAAGAAGTTGCTTAAATGGGCCTAGCCATAACTACTGTTTTTTGTCTAAGATTATACACGCTGCTGACAGCACAGTTCATTTCAGTCACTGCTAAATTACTATCATTCACTGCTACAGAAATAACAGTTCATTTACTTTATGAAAATTCATATCTGACATGCCTGTTTTTGAGAGGGCTGATTCCAACATTCAGCTCTAGCGCCATCTGCTGTTGGAGCTACAGAAAAGCAACACTCTGATAAAATGCAGAATGAAGGTTTATTGACTTTCTAATTATTTAATACATACGCTTCCAAAAATATATAACACTGGTGTTATAACTAATAACATACGACATCAAAAGCTGCTTAAGAAAAAATAGTCTCTCTCACTGTCACAATTACATTCATATTAAATAAATACATTCCTCTACTGTATGTTGATACAAAGTCAGACTAAGTGACACATGAAGATAAGTGAGGGTCACTCAGTATGGCTTCAAATACTCTGTGTGGGAGCATGGAACATATGTATACATCTTTATGCCGAAACATTATGACAAAGCACATAACTTTGACTATTTCACAGAGACAGCAAGTTGTTTCAAGATGTCAAAACGTGAGAAGTGTGTAAGAGGTTAACAGAGCAGTTGATTCTCATGTTTGGGAACTCAAAATATTTTTGTAACCTTCTTCAGTAACCTTTTTGGAAGTCCTTGGGAATCTCTTTCTCTTTTTTTTTTTAGACATGGTTCATGTCCATAAACCTGTTTATTTAAGAGCAGACTTAGACGGTGAAGACCCACATTTGGGTTCATTCAAAGTGATATGTCTAATATCACAATTAGGTTTAGATAGCTTTTATATTTATTTTATCCCAATTTGGAAGTTACATCACATCACATACAATGCTCCCAACACTACGAGGGTGAAGACAAGTGCATGCCTCCTCTGATTCATGTGAAGCCAGCCATCATTTATTTTTTAAACTGCTGTCATAACATCATTGCTGGGCAGCCAACACACTCTGGGGAAAGCACGGGGTCCCCAGCTCCAATACACTGGCTAAAAGATGCCTGTGCTGGCCAGCATCACACTGGGTGTGATGTGGAGAGAGAGCGCCATCTACCCACCCACAGAGAGCATGGCCAATTTTGATCCCTTTGACTCCGGCTGCTGATGGCAAGCAGGGATGCGGGATTCAAACCCGCAATTCTCAAATCATAGTGCTATTGCATTAAATCACTAAACCACTGAAATTTGCAAAATGAAAATCAGTAAGGTATGTTTTTTCATTACTTACTAGCTACACACTTCAGATGTAAACATTTGATTACAGTCAAATTAAAGCAATAATAAACTGGTGACCAAATTAAATTGATAAATGAATCAATAAAACATGATGGCATTCACACATCTCTTTGGACCCAGAGCTTGGCTTCTGCTACAGTACACAGAACATACTGTTCAGCTGGACCTGCACCTTTACTGTAAACCTGAACACACACCAAAAGATAAGTACTACCAACACAGACGCAGTTCTGCACTGTGCCATACAGTAATGTATGAAAACCTTAAGCCTGCGTGTATCGGATGATCTCACTTAAGTCGTAGCCTGTTACTGCAAAGGCATAGCCGTCACCATCACAGAACTTAGCTCCACAAATCTGAGTGTCTGTCACACACTCGTTATACAGGTGCTCAATCTGGACAGAACAAATGAGAAGAGGGGTATTAATGTACTGTAACAAAGAGGAAAGGAACATAAGATCAATTCATATTGTTCATAGCAGTATTGATTATCTGGCCAATATACCATCTTAAACTACACCTGCAGAGCTCATAAGTGCAAAGTAAACTTGATAAGTGGATTGGATGGAGGTCGGATCGCGTTCTCACAATAATCAAACCTCTCCAGAGTTCGTTTTGGACCAGTGCAATTGCAGTTTTCTTACCTGCCCAATCGAACTGCACCAAGGGTGGAAATGAACCAGTTCTATTTAGCTGTGCTACACCGTGATGATCTGAAAATGCCCTTCGTCAAAAGCATCTATTTTGTATGAATGTGAAAGGTCACACTTTCAAGCTCAGATCTAATTATTGTATGTAATGAAGTTAGACACTCTCAATTCATGAAAAAGGGAAAAAGCTCAGGCTTTTGTAAAAATAACATGTGAAAATAAGTCACTGATTCTACGTTTGCACATTCTAAAGTATAATTACTGTTATTTTCTTAAAATAACTATTAAACATGGCAAAAAGGCAAAAGTAACAGCACAATAAATAACAACTTTAAGTTTGTTTTCTGCAGAGGATTTTTCACTTATTGTCAAGATAAATGTTTTAACATTGTCCTTAGGTGCCTAAAACATGTAAAAACCTAATTGTGCTGGGCCAACATCACGCCAATTGCTAAGAAAGAACATAGCAGGAATAGCACAAATAGATTTTGACTGAATGTAGAACTTTAAATGATGTCTCTGTAAACTCACCTCAACATTGTTGGTTTCTGGAGTGAGAGTTAAATGCCACACACGAACCAGGGAGTCCTCAGCAGCAGACAGCAGCTTTGAGAAGAAACTCACACTGTCAATCTCCAGAAATCAGCATCATGCATAATGAGCAAAATCTGCTCCTCTTACCAGTCCAGTGAAGGGAGCAATGTCCAGTGAGTAGATCCAGCGAGCATGGGCATTAACTTCAGCATGCAGTATCCCTGTGACTCCCTCGTAGATGCGGATCTGTCCTGTGCCATAGCCGGCTATCACCGTGCCTTTCCACAGCTTCACCGATGAGCAGCAAGTGCTGGTTGGGTAAGAGAGGTTCGATATCAACACTGTTTCCACTGTCCTGACTCCAAATTTTTGAATCCTATATTCTTTGTTTCTACTTACTCAAATCCAGGGATCTTGTTGAGGAGCTGGAAGTCACCTCCAGACTTCCACACACAGAGAACACCTGAGTCATCAGCACTCACCAAATCAGCTATACACTCCTGTTGAGCAAGAAATATGAGTAAACTTAAGTATATTGTTGTATACTGGATTTATTTGGACCATATTGTACTGTATAGTGAATATATTAAAACTGATTTGGTAAGTGATCAACAGTTAAAAAAAAAAAAAATTTATATATATATATATATATATATATATATATATATATATTGTCATGCAAAATCATTGCATCTATCTATCTATCTATCTATCTATCTGTCTATCTGTCTATCTGTCTGTCTGTCTGTCTGTCTGTCTATCTGTCTGTCTTCATGATATGTATGTATCTATATATGTTAGGGCTGCACAATATTAAGAAAAACTAAGATTGCAATATTTTCTTATTCTGTCATCTATATTATGATATATAAAAAATGCAAGACATTCACCAGGTTCAGGGCTCAATGATTTCAGGAATTTTCAGTTAACAAAAAAAAAACAAAACAAAATAAGAAACATAAGAAACCTATATAATGCAAATCTCAATGTTTCAATTTGAATAAGAAAGTGGAATTTGGGAAAAAATAAAACATAAAAAGATGCTAAAACAACATATTATGCAGCCCTAATATCTGTATATACATGCCCTGGCTTAAAAAATATTTTTAAATAATTTGGATTAAAGACATTAAAAACACTTGAAAGTAACCCAACTATTGCAAAGTACACCTAGTTTTTGTTTATTTCAGCAGAACTTCTCATCCAGATCCAGATCCAGATCAGTTAGACATAGTAAATCTTACATTCTTGCCAGAATGTGGATTTGGACTTCAGAATTCTGTATGACATGAGTGGGTTCCTTAGGTTCTCATGGTCTTCCCGGAATGCCACTGCATGTATAAAATGCATATACCGTATTTTTCTGGACTATAAGCCGCTACTTTTTTTCCACGCTTTAAACCATGTGGCTTATAATGAGGTGCAGCTTTTTCTTCTTATATATGTTATTTTCCAGTTTGTTTGTTTTTTAAACTTTGCGGGTGCGGCTTATATTCCGGTGCATCTTATAGTCCGAAAATACGGTAATTCATGTTGTACATTAAGATAAATGAAAATACACAAATAATATAATCATAATTGTTCTCAGTGAACCAGTAAATTCCTTAATTACATCACTATTAGCAGTCTGTGGAGTACTTAGACACAGAGCAACTGAAGTAAAAGAGTTCTCGCAAGAAGCATGTTGAAAAAAGGTGCAAAATAACTGCCCATGAATTGAGGAAAATCAAGCGTGAAGAAGCCAAGGAGCTGCAACGTTACTGGAGTATCACAAAGCACAAGGTGCGTGGTACTCAGGGACATGGCCAAGGTAAGGAAGGATGAAAAACCACCACCTTTGAACAAGAACCATAAAATAAAATGTCAAGACTGGGCCAAGATATATCTTAAGACTGATTTTTTTATGGACTGATGAAATGAGAAGGTTTTGGAAGGTTTTATGGACTGATGAAATGAGAGTGACTCTTGATGGGCCAGATGGATGGGCCCAAGGCTGGATCAGTAAAGGGCAGAGAGCTCCACTCCGACTCGGACGCCAGCAAGGTGGAGGTGGGGTACTGGTGTGGGCTGGTATCATCAAAGATGAACTTGTGGGACCATTTCGGGTTGAGGATGGAGTGAAGCTCAACTCCCAGACCTACTGCCAGTTTCTGGAAGACACCTTCTTCAAGCAGTGGTACAGGAAGAAGTCGGTATCGTTCAAGAAAAACATGATTTTCATGCAGGACAATGCTCCATCACATGCATCCAAGTAGTCCACAGCATGGTTGACCAGTAAAGGTCTAAAAGAAGAAAAAATAATGACATGGCCCCCTTGTTCACCTGATCTGAACCCCATAGAGAACCTGTGGTTCCTCATAAAATATGAGATCTACAGGGAGGGAAAAGTACACCTCTCTGAACAGTGTCTGGGAGGTTGTGGTGGCTGCTGCACGCAATGTTGATCGTAAACAGATCAAGCACCTGACAGAATCTATGGATGGAAGGCGCTTTTGAGTGTCATAGTAAAGAAAGGTGGCTATATTGGTCACTGATTTGTTTTTATTTGTGGTGTTATATTGATTTACCTGGTGAAAATAAACAAGTGAGATAAACAAGGGGTATATATTTGGTTTTTATTAAGTTGCCTAATAATTATGCACAGTAATAGTTACCTGCACAAACAGATATCCTCCTAAGATAAGCCAAATCTAAAAAAAAACCCACTCCAAAATACTAAACTTTGATATTGATGAGTCTTTGATTGAGAACATAGTTGTTCTTCAATAATAAACAGAATCCTCTCAAATACAACTTGCCTAATAATTCTGCACACACTGTATAATAACAATTGTGACAAATGTGTTCTGATACTTTACCATACTGCCTGAGCACTCTGAGGCCATGTCTGTGATGGGCTCTGTGTGTTCCTCCAGCACCTCAGACAGTGTGATGTTGCTTCCTTTACTAGGAACATCAAATACCAGCACGGAACCAGACGATACCCCTGACAGGAACATGATGTCCACAGATTAGAAACAGTCCAAAATGAATATGAATCCAATTAGAAATCAGTAGTTGTGCTTTGGTCACACTGACCTACACAGATGTATTTGTCCCTCACTGCAGCAATCCCCCGTGCAAACACTGCTTGAGCTGATACAGTAGAGATAATGTTAACATCATGTAAACATACACACAGAAGTCCTCAACGAGTAGTATGATCTCACCTGTTGGAGTCTCAGGAGTGTCCAGTGCATGCCAGTACACCATAATGGATCCATCAGACTCATACATCTATTACATAAAAAGCAAAATTAGGAACATGGTGGCATGGTGGCTCTCGTATGTGCCTGTGAATGTTCATGACCTACCTGAATCCCTTTCTGAGATGTGAGAACAAGCAGGTCTCTGGACGGTAGGACACACCACGCAGCCTGTACATCACAGAAAATTTGCCAAATAGATGAATTTATACTTTGAGACCTTTATGAAGAGACGTGATATAGACTGGCTTGGATTTCTGTTATAGCTGTACTACAGGTGGGCAATATGATAGGATTTGATTGTTATGATAAATATGCACAATATGGTATTCTGAGCTTTACAAGGGAATGTTGCCAGGTAGGGCTGGGCGATATGTACAAAAAACATACCCCAATATATTTTAGCTGAATGATAATATATGATATATGATTTGAAAAAATTAGGACACCCCAAAATATCCCTCCATCTTTTTACTATATTTAAATGTATTGAAATTTAATCTTCATTTCTTCTTTATACACACTAACTAACACTAATGACACACCCCTTCCATAGTGTGTACAGTGCCTTGCGAAAGTATTCACCCCCCCCCCCCCCCCTTCCCCTATTTCCTTACATTACATTAGAGCAAGGGAGCAGAAAAAAGGTTTTTGCAAGATTGAAAGAGAATGATATTTAATAAACTTTAAAACTCAATATTAAAAATTTCACCACTAGATAATAAAGCCTTGGACTCTCAGCAAAAAGGCTGAGCAAAGGACGACAACCTTTTTGATGAGGCAATAAATGTTTTATTGAATGATGTGAGTTCAAAACATCTTTGTTTAGGTGCTGTAGTGGAATTTGTATTTTTGAAAAAAAAAAACAAAAAAAACCCCAAAACATTACCATATTTTGTTGTTCTGTGATATATATTGTGAAATTAAGAAATACAGGATTTTTCACCAGATTTCTCTCAATCAATGATCAATGTCATGATATTCATAATGTGCTCTGTGCATTTAAAGTTGGATTAATAAATGATATGAGTCTTATGCTGCCTCCATAGTGCTCTATGCTGCCTCCATAGTGTGAACATGAGAGTGCAAATGTGGGCAGAGGAGAGCAGAGTAGAGGAGGAGCTGTGAACAGAATATTAAACAACTTTAAACCTTAAAAACAATATACGATATAAACATACCATAGCTATAAAATCACTATCATCATAATCCACACCCATGAATTACAAATGCCCACCATATAAGAAAGCCCTGGACTGAGAAACCTCTGAAAAAAATGAGTAGCATCTCTATAGAAAAGCAAAAGACATTTTCTGTTGACCAACCAATAACCAATAACCTCTTCCTCTCTGGGCTGCTCCTTTTAGGGGTCGCCACAGCCGATCATCTGCCTCCATTTTGCCCTATCCCCTGCCTCCTCCACTGTTACACCAACCATCTCCATGTCCACATTTACTACATCCATAAACCTTCTCTGAAGTCTTCCTCTTCTTCTTCTGCCTGGCAGCGCCACCTCCAACATTCTTTGTCCAGTAAACCAATAACCAATAACCAATAACACAAATACAGAGATTATTTCTAAACTAAAGTTACAATTCATTTTTGATTAAGTGCCCAACCTTAATTACATGAATTAATTAAGAATTTTTTTGCCAAACTATTTTTTTTAAAGATGATTCATTATATGAGCGGATAATTTGTTCTTTTTAACTGGGTTTACAGAACAGCAGTCTGTAAAATTCAGAGCAAATATCTACATGTTATCTACGACTGGTCTAGATCATATATTCACTGTCCAGTGTATTAGAAACACGTCATAATATGTGCACAAGAGTTCATATCAGTTTCAGTCAGTTGGCAATCGGTTTCATTTGTCAAATGGTCAACTGGGTGGCAGACAACTCTTGAAGCAGTCACACTGATACACTTCACACAGGCCAAGCAGGGATTGCTGAAGGCAAGTGTTACCTGCATGATGAGTGAGGAGCTGGTGGCCACGTTGCCCTCTTTGGACTGTAGCTGTCGATGTGAGTAGTTCAGTCCGTCCCAGGAGGCGCTGACCATGTTGACCACATTGGCGTGGACCACAGTGAAGTAGGTGAGGCAGCGGGGGGCAATGCGCAGGATGCTGAGGTTGTTGTAGAGCGCAGATGCGCTGCTCTTGATCTGAATGCTCTTCTCTTTATGATACATTTTAGCCATTTCTGAGCAAATGAATGAACACACTCCTCCTGCTGCAACACAGAGACAGAGAAGTCTTTTCACCCTTTTTTTTTTACCATTCTTGTCTGATTTGTAAGATTACATTATATATAAACTAGGAGTAGTTTATATATAATTGCTTTGATATTGCTTTGATCAGATGCTGCAGCCAAAACAATCATCTAATACAGGCACAGGAATCCAGTTTCTTGTGTAACACTGGTCTAGACAATATGCCCACTGGCCACTTTATTAGAAACACTAGCCAGTATAGAGTTATGCACAGGTTCTGTTAGCAATCCATTTCTATGGTCAAATGACCAACATGGGGGCAGACCACTACAGAAGCAGAAACAGGGGACAGCCATGGCCTAATGTTTACAGAGGCAGTATTGGGACTGGAAGACACTCATCCAATTAGCTATCAAGGCTTTAACAATGCAACAACACATTGTGTGGACAAAAGTATTGGGACAGGTGTTAATGGTTTGTTTCTTCCGAAAATCAGGGGTATTAAAAAAGTTGATCTCAGTTTTGTCGAAGTTACACTCTCTATTACGCTGTGAAGGCCCATTAAATTTTGGAGCATTGCTGTGAGGATCTGATTGCATTCAGCAACAAAACAGTAAGGATGTCCACCATCCCATCTCATTCCCAATTGCCCAGCTTAACTTCTAAGTTGGATGCCCATCATTCCACTGCTCTGCAGCTCAGTGCTGGGGGGCTTCATACCCCTTTAGGCATAGGGTCAACAAGGTCCTGTTTATGTGCTCCACAGGGTCCTATTCTATTGGAAGCACTTCTCTACAGGGACTAGACAAGCTGTGGGTGCATGTGCACATCTTTGTCAGCAATGCCTGCAGCTTATACAGCTGAATGCCTCCATCAGAGGGGGTGTACACAAACATTTGAACTCCTATGAGTGGAGAGTTTATCAACCGAGGAGAAGAAGGGGGAGGAGCTAAACAGCCATCCAGCTTCCTGTGTTTACAATCTGCTGGAGAACACCTAACACAGCTCATTAACCCACCCCCACGCTCAACAACTACACGTTTAATAACGTAATGAGTGGCAGAGACCTGTTCATGAACAACTGAAGGCGATATCCGTCGAATCACAGCGACTCCGAGCCTCTCACCGCGTTGCGTCCTCTGCAGCCATGGTGACGGAGCCTGCGACGTAGCGGAGGAGGCGGCCGTGCTCCAATCTGTGCACTTTGTACTTACTAGGGCGCCTCGTCGCCTAGCCCGCAGTTGAAGTACAGTACATTTAATTTACCTACTTGGAGACGGACAGCAACACCTGCCACACTTTCCAAAGATAGATAGATAGATAGATAGATAGATAGATAGATAGATAGATAGATAGACTTCATGAATCCCTTGGGAGGGTTTCCTCAGGGAAATTAAGGTTGCAGCATAATAATAATAATAATAATAATAATAATAATAATAATAATAATAATAATAATAATAATAATAAAATAAATAAATAAATAAATAAATAAATAAATAAATAAATAAAAATATAATAATAATCATAATAATCATAATAATAATATATTAGAATATATAACATAGAGAATATATTAGAATATATAATATGGAGAGAATATGGAAAGGTATTTGCACATTATTATTGCACTTGTTTAATCATTACATTGTACAAAGGGCCTTGCTATCCCTTTGCTACTGCATTATTGTGAATTTCCCCACTGCAGAACTAATAGAATATTATCTTTTCTGTGCTTTAAAGCATATAAATCAATTAGAACTGAATTCTAAATGAAACCATACCATGTGATCTCACATTTTTATTAAAACTGAGTTTTAAATTTTTATTCTTAACTTCTTAACATTATGTGTGTATTTTAAGTTGTGTATATTTCAGGGGCCGAACTTCGTCATTCCAAAGGGACGGTTTGTTTAATATGACCTTAATATCTGATACTGTTTTTAAACTATGGGGTTTTATTAATTTATTAATTTTAATTAATTTATTCTTTTTTTAACATCAAGTAAGAATATTAAACCTCTAATTCTTGCACCTCCACATCGGTGCACACTCGTCCACTTATGCGCGAGCACACAGACGATTGGAGCACAACCTCTCGAGAGCGCTCACTTAAGTGTACACTCCGGGCGAGGGCGCGCACTCTAGTGACGTATTGTTTGTGTGACGGCGCTGACGTACCCTCTGCGTCTCCAAGGCAACAGGTAAATACTACGGAGTATGAGTGTGGAGTAAACATAGATTCATATCACTGTATAAAGTTGAATGTTCATTGGTTTGAAATGTTTCATCACTGTCCAATGAAATACAAGCATCTCCACAATGTCAGCTTTACATGCTCTTTGAATGGAAGTTATTGTTAAATAAGAGGACTTTAATGTAATTTTAGAGCAGTTATATTGTTCCATTTGATATTCAGAATTATTTACAGTGTACAGGTTTATTTATAGGGTTCCAACCGTGCAGAAAATTAAAAATGGACAAAAATGGAGATACATGTTTTTGATTGGACAGAGACCATGTCAGGTGATGTGTGTTAGTAATGAGGAATGGAGTGGCCTAAGGAGATCAACATCCTATAAGTGTGCATAATTATTAGGCAGCTTCCTTTTCGTAGGTACGATGAGCCTGAAAATGTTTAACACTCTAAAAGTCAGTTGTTGTCAAATCTTTCAGAGGGATGCAGTGCTTTTGAAATCACAGAACCATCAAACGTTTTGTCGAAAAATAGTAAACAAGGTTGCAAGACACAGGTTTAGAATAAAAGGCATAAATAAACCAAAGATTTGAGAAGAATCAAACATGAAGTGAGCAGGTTCTTAGCAGTAGTTATTCTGCTAAGAAAGCCAAACCCCATTTTCACTTCTTAAATATTCAGGTTTGAGGCTTATTAACATTTTAGATTGACAGAGAGCACTGTAGTCATGAAAATAATAAAATGAATCCTCAAAAATACTTGTTTAATAACTGTGCCCACTGTGTGTGTGTTGACTTAAATAAACCCAGTTTAAACGTTAGTTACCATCAATAACCCACAGACCATCGCTTATGGACTTTACACCCCTATAGGTGCCACTGTCCACAGTGATCTTAGGCTTATTTGTGGCTTCTCTTGAGCACGCCCCACTGTGGGGATTCTAAAAGCTGTGTGCATGTTATTGAACACCTGTGTCACTCTCCTTAGGAAACATGTCAGGTACCACATCCAAAACGAGTGGAGAAAAGGGTGAAAAGGGAGATAAGGGTGAAAAGGGAGAAAGGGGAGATAAGGGTGAAAAGGGAGAAAAGGGTGAAAAGGGAGAAAAGGGTGAAAAGGGAGATAAGGGTGAAAAGGGTGAAAAGGGAGAAAAGGGAGATAAGGGTGAAAAGGGTGAAAAGGGAGAAAAGGGAGATAAGGGTGAAAAGGGAGAAAAGGGTGAAAAGGGAGAAAAGGGAGATAAGGGTGAAAAGGGTGAAAAGGGAGAAAAGGGTGAAAAGGGTGATGTCTGCACTAGAGGTGGGCGATACTGGGAATTTTGGTATCAGGGCCAGTATCGCCAATATCAATACCGATATTTAAGCTTCATAGATGTAAAGGATCCAAAAGACCTAGGACAGAATTTTGTCAAACATTGTACATGACAACAAAATACTTTATTATCACAGTCAACATTTTTGTTTAGAAACAGTGGAACAGTAACAAAACAAAGTTTGCCTCAACATTAGGAAAATAATTATTTTTTGAGGCAGGAAAGTAGAAACTACAATACAAAAATAAAAAAAAACATTCACTGACACCTTTTCTAGTTCTTTTGTTCTTTGTTTCTTTTTTCAGACAGACATTGTAATTGAAAATACAATAAAAAATAAGGAATACAGAGTAAAAAAAGATCACAACACAACTTCATACACAATCTGCTGAGGTAGAGGGCTGACAAACCACAACGCAACAGAAATAACACAACAACAAATACTGTCTGTGACTCGAGGAGACCGCTGATTGGCGGGCCAGGCTGAGTGGGCGTGACAGGCTGAGTGTACCCGCATGGCTGATTGGCTGGCGCCGCTGAGACACGTGACGTAAATCAATAAAAGGCGAGCGTACGGGGGCGTGGCGCGCTGTTTCGTGCTGTGACACAGAGCAGCGCTTACAGAGAGGAGTGGTTTTTTGTTTTTTTTTACACCCACCTCTAGTCTGCACAGCCTCCACCTTCCACTCAGTCGCCAGACATGGTGGACATCGTCCCTGGTCACCTAACTGAGGCTGAATGGATATCCATGATCTCTCAGCAAGAAGGAGAGAACATTGTTGCTGACATTGTGGAGGAGCTCATGAATTGTACGATGGAGAAGTGTTGCAAGACGGACATTAATAAACAGGTAATGTAATGTAAACAGATCATTTCCCATCAGTGGGATGGTTGGGTTCTGTGAATAAGTTCTTCTCAAAGTAGTACCTCAACATGTTGCTTATGTGGGAGTGTAGGCCATTAAACTTCATCATTGTGTAAACATCATTCTAAACTTTGTGTTCTGTCAGCTGGTGCCATTCACTGTAGCTTGGGCAAAGGATGCCATGCTCCAAGTGATAAAGTGGAGGTATCTGATGCGTGATGAAGGTGATGGAGAGAATGCAGTTTCACCAGAGGACACAGAACCTCCACCTTCCATCACAGATTCTTGGGCTGAAGGCAGTGTCACAGTGATCAGAAAGCCAGCTCCCTCACAGGTAAACACATAGACTGAGCATAATTTCATAAAGACATATGTCATGCTACCCATTTGGTGTACAGTTTTATTAATCTGACCCATATACACTGACATGCCAAAGGGCATGGTATAGCAGTATGTAAATTGAGTGTTATTACCTCAGGTGATGGCTTGGAAATGCCAACACCTGTATAAATTGTGAGGTGTGCAATGAGCAATGGCACTATGCAGGCTGGTGGTGGTACTGTTGTATCATGGCATGGGCGACTGGCCCATGTAAACATGTTACACTACACATGTTACACTACATTTCCCAGCTTATTGAACATTTGCAGCCCCTCATGGACTTTGTGGACATACAGTGATGGTATATTCCAGCCTGATAATACACCATGCCATCCAGAATTGATTTTATTGTGTATTCCCGGTACACACATGGCAAATATGGATCAAGGAATGTTAAACTGTGGAAAATCAATGTACATCCATCTGACAACCACTATGGCACATAGTGCTTCATTTTGTACGTCTCTGTGCCATGAGGACACTGGTAGTGTTTAACCTCACTCTAGCCAGATGCTGCTAATCACAATATTAAGTACCTGTTGGCGGCCACTGTGCCCTCCACTGTGTGTAGTCACACATTCTATGAGGTATTCCTTGTACATGTGAGTCTATTGATCAAGGAATGTAAAATACCCATGTAACTTTAGGAATGGAATGTCCCATGCAGCTGGCACCCACTATGGTGCCTTGATCAAACTCGGATCTCCTTGCCATAAGTAAGATGGTTAGTGTTCATCCTCACTCACAAAATAATCCCTGGCATGTCAGTGTACACACCAATGCCATAAATCATAGATAATTTTATTAATATTCCACTTGTGTGAATATAACATCTTACTAACTGCATATTTATAGTAACACAAGTTAAATCTTTAGATGGGAGTCAGGCTTGAGGGCCAGGAGGCTGACAACAAAAAATCACAACAAAAGAAGAGAAGCCGGTCAGTGAAGAAAACATAGTTTTCCTAAAGTGAACCCAGAAGATGTAAAAGGTGAAGCAGTAGAGCATCCAAACCTGGAATTGGAAAGAGAAGCACATCTACCTTTAACACCTTTAAGAACAAGCCAAAACCTTCAAAAAGAACAGTTGCAGCATCAGGCGGTTCTAGCTGAAGATGATCAACAGCTAGCAAGACTTCTACAGGAACACCACTAAAGTGAATTTCTCCAAATCCATGTCCTCAGCATGTCTACCGAGCATGGTGAACGATGTGTTAGAACATTGTCTTTTAGCGGATAAAGAGCTCTTTTGGAGGTAGTCTACAAATAGAGATGCTAGCCCTTACTCTTCTTCAGAGGGTTACTACACAAACTGGTACAAAGTTCTGAAGTCCATGAGAGTTTTCAGCAGGACTTCTTTTTTGATTGTGACTGAGAACTTAAATTAAAATGAGAACTTAATTAAAACATAAAATGGAAATAAATTAATAGAAATAGAAAAGAAATGTGATCTTTATTAAAATAAAGCGCCATCTCCTTTTTTCAACTAATCTGATTATCACTTTTAACTTTTAAGACAAACGATTCTGTTAGTTGTCATTGTTCTGTATTGAGGTCCTGAAAAATTATTTTTTAAGTGTGTAAATAAACTTGCAAAAGCAGTATGTTTTGCAGTGGTGTTTGGAACCAGATCTTGAAATGTGTGACGTTCAAAGCTCCTTTAGAGAAACTTGTCTGATGCCTGAAATTTTATAGTTTCACATTAAGCTTCTGACCTAAAATGTATTTTAATAATCATTTTATTGTGGGAAAAGAAGACTCAGAGTATTGTAAGTCATGAAACGCAGGTAGGTACAGTTTATATATTTGAATTGTAGCCATTATGGTCCCTGGTTTTTTATCACCACCACTGTAAATAAAGTGTCAATAAGTTTATCTACAAATTTAGGAAATTACAATTTAACCACATAATTTTAATGCAAATATGAGCACAATAAAAATTATTCTGAAATCAAGAGTTTATTCATCTTTTGCTGAAGTAACTGTCTCTACTGTCAGGCCCATTTCATGGCCCACCTATTTATAACTTTATATTTTAATGTAAAGTTGTTTTGCTTTTACTGGCACTGACACTATGAGAATTAGGGCCTGAACAATGGCTTTAAAAACATGTACCTCACAAAAACAAGCAAAGAAAATGTATTTCAAACATCAGATTACACATCTGGTTGCAAAATATTGCAACCAGATTATTTAACAGATAGATTTATGTCTAATGTATTGTTTTTTGCTTTTATGTAAGGTGACCTTGAGTGTCAGAAAGGCGCCATCAATAAATGTCATGTATTATTATTATTATTATTATTATTATTATTATTATTATTATTTAAACTAATAGATTTAAACTATTAAAAAAGATGTAAAGCTATTTAAATAGCTTGAAAGGTCAATAAAAGAACATATTTAAGAAAATGGGAAAAATGCCTCTCATGAGACTCTTGTTTAAAGAAGTTCTTTTGCAAATCATAAATAAATCATTTTATTCAAAATCTATTCATTTTAAAATTAAATGATTGGCATATCAAAACAGGTTGGCATGTAGCAAAATCAGTGTCTAATTAACACCTTGTTATTCATTTTTGAGGGCTTTTCTCACAGATCATGTCAGAGGCTCCTTCTCAAGGTACAATCAGGCAAAAATAACAGTTAAAACAGAATCTGGGCATTTTTCTTCCTGACCAAAATTACTATTTATAAATCAAATTATAAATTGAATGCTAATTACATGCATTTATTGGTGCCTTTAAGGTATGATAATGGGGGAAGAATTGATTAATTCAAAATATCAATTTGAATCAATAATAAAAAACATACATTGACTAAAAACCACACACGTGTACTTCTATCTTGGTTGGATGTTTAAATGATTATAGGTGTTTTGGCAGAAGACAACAGAGTTGTCCCTGCTGCCCTTTAAAATGCTCTCAGTAGCTCTCAGATACTTGTGGGCAGTGTACCTCTTGATGAAAGGTCATTGCATTCAAAGACATTCTTCCCAGCTGACAGACTTTGAGGGGGACAAATCATTGGACAAACTGTCCACCATCTAGGACACAAGGTGTTGTTTCCTGGGTTGGTAGCAGTGGTTTACATGATGCACACAAAGCAAACAGGGCTGGTTTAGTGATAAATCCAGTTCAGCGATGTGTTTGCTGTAAAACTACAATGATCATTACAGTCATTTTCATACCGTCATTACATTACATTCACAGTTTCATTTGATTCCAGCTCTTGGAGCGTTGGTCAGTGAGTCCACATGAGCGAGAATATTGTTCTCTTTAATGTTTAAGTCCAGTCTCTCCCTCAGTATCAGTTAGTATGTGTTCTTTGGGGTAAACCCTAATGTTTGGGTGTTTTTCAGACTAAAATTGGTCATCTGCTTAGAGGAGCACTTGAAGGCAGCACGCTGGCCTGCAGGCGGCGCTGTGACACCACGAGAGTTTAGTTCAGCAGCATCAACACGCTGTATATCACCAGTTGTTGATCCTTTTCTGACCATTCAGCCTGTTTTTAAGCTCGGACCCTGGCAGACAGAAGGAAGGGCTGCTTTTATCTCCCCTGTTTTGGTAAACTGCCACACTTAGTGTGCTTTACTGCCTCCCTTTGTGCCTCCTTGATTAGTATTCTCCTCTTACTCTGTCGGTATGTTTGCCTGCCTCGAGTCATAAATTGCCCCAGTCTCCTGCAGGTTCAGTGTCTCTCACTCTGCGAGCTGAGGTGGGTTCAGCTGGACTTTGGGAGACTCTGCTGGTATGGAGGCTCGAGGAAGCCGCTTCTGGGCTCTGGCGGTCACTTCACTGCTGCTCCGAGGTAAAGAACACCCTAACGCACGTGTGCTCACACTAGAGAAGAGCTACGTGTGGATGTAAACGGTGTTTACGCTCTGTTTTGGTGGAGGGGGGGTTTATGATATCTCTCTCCTTTTAATACAGTCTGTATGTTCTCATGTGTTCACTGAAGACTGTATTGTGGTTTTGTTTTTTCTGCTCCTTCACCACAGTTCTTAGGGACGGTATTTTCTCATGTTGATATTAGGAGGTGAACCGTGTTAAAGTAACTGGTGTTATGATGGTACCCCACAGAAACATCCAGCTCAAGACCTCTCCAGGTGATCTAAGCAGGTCTTTAATGTCCTGCTGAAAAAACCCAGCCTGGCCAGCTTAAGTTGGTTGAGCAGCTGAGTTCTTGACCAACACAAGGTATGCTCTCATTTAAGTGTGATGGTTAACCTGGTCAAGCTAGAAAACCAGTATGACTAAGCATCAGGAAGCTGGTCAACAAGTTTGACCCAAATCAAATCATACGCATAATAAATACGCTCTGCTGGGCGGGAGTTCGATAAGTGTACCAGAATAGGGTATGTTACATAGGCTGGTTACCTGGTTGAAAGGCCGGTCATTCAACTTGACCATCAAAGACCTGCTTAAATGGTCCTAAATTGGTCTAGTTTATGCTGGTCTTGAGCTGGATTTGTCAGTTGGTAGTAACTGTGTGGTTGAGAGGCTGAGCATGAAGCAGAAAATGGACAAGAGGAGACCACCTTTAACTTTTCTGCAGTTGTAGCTTAATAGATGTATCTACCTTCTGCCTTTATTTGTTGATCCTTTTTCAGATACTGTTACACCTACTGCGTAAGTGTACTTTGCAGGTTTACTTTCATTTACTGAGATCACCACTGTTCAATAGCCCACCTACACCCCATTCATCACTTGGTAAGGACCAGAATGAGAATATTCTTAGCAAACCAGGGACACAAACATGGTAGAAGCTAAACTACCTAAAGTGGTCAGTTGGTGTAGGTACAAAGGACAGGAGATCCCAAATTCTTGGCACATCCAGCATCTCCTGGAACTGAAAATGCAGTTGATATTGTTTTTTTTAGCTAAAATAAAAAAGCTCAAATATCAGGTGTGATCCATCACAACAGATTCTGTCAGTAGTGTAACAAATTTAATCAGCCTTTTTAATTCCTGGAGCTTCATATTTCAGAGCGTCATCAACAATAAGTTGACCAAATTCTTGTTCGGCACAAAGACAGTCAGCAGTTACACATAATGGCATTAAATTGGTAAATAACTGTCAATGACTTGTGTGTAAAAATAGGTTCCTTAATATTGTGTGTTTATAAATGTGTTCAGACAACTTAAAGAAAATACTGCCCCATTAGCTCCAAGTCTGCTGTATTTTTCCCCCCCCTTTTAGAGGTTTCAGCATTGAGCCTGAGGAATGAGCTGTTGGGAAATTGTGTGGAGATACAAGAGAGTCAAGGCCAGAGCAGCCTCAGCCTGGAGGAGTGCAAACCAGGCTCAGCTGTGCAAGAGTGGCGCTGGAGTGCAGAGAGCCAAACCCTTAGAAACCCAGTGACGGGCAAATGCTTAACCGCCATCAACATCCAGGAGCAAGAGATCGTTGGACTGCAGGACTGCAGACCTGAGGAGGAAGAAGGCCAGGCCTGGAGTTGTTCAAAGAAGGGCCATCTCACCCTCCATGGCAAAGGCTTCCATCTGAGCACGCGTCATGACTCCTCCAGTGTGTTTCTGTCTGCAGAGCGAGGGAAGAACAGCAAGTGGAGGACGGTGAGCAAGCATACAGTGTGTGAGGAGGAGGAAGAAGAGAGCACACCTGACCCTAAGAAAACAGTGCCTCGAATCATTGCAAAAATCCGCCTGTGGCAGCGTAAGCTCCTGAATTCGACTGGACTGTACCTCACACGTTCATCTCTCCTAGCCCAAAAATATAATTTTTGTTCCTTTGACCAGTGTTTCTCAACCCCGGTCCTGGGGCACCCCTACCCTGCATCTTTTAGAGCTACCCTACTCCCACCACACCTGATTCCACTGATCAGTTCATTTACAAGCCCTTCAGAAATCATGTAGGGCAGGGGTGCATCGAGGACGAGGGTTGAGAAACACTGCCTTACTGATCTCAGAAGTTTGTGTTAGTATGGGATAGTGTTGATTCACTAAGAACTAACATCATAAACCCATCCTCCATTTAGCCTTTGTCACAGTTTTGTTCACTGATGTATAACTTTGTTTTAACAGTTCACTTTTAAATGACTTTTGTTTCTTACAGATCTTTCCTGGAGTTTCCTTTTACTGTATTCAAATGTGTTCATCTATTTTCTTGATCATTTATACTACACAGTACTATTAGGAGTTTCACTTATGGTGGGTAAAAGGAATGTTCCTGATCTCTATGTGCTGTATCTGTAGTGTACTATCAGTAATATTCCCTCACTTCCCAGAACTAAACCTGTCCTGAAACTTAGTCATTGCCTGTGTTAACCCATACACTACCAATGCAGGTAATGAAGCCTGGGTTGAAAAACACTGCTGTACTGTCTCTTTTGTTTAGCTCCAGTTAATCAGGACCTGCCTCCTTTCAAGCCCACCCAGCCAGCTCAAATCTCTTCTGCAGTTCCAGAGACAAATAGCAGCATGGAGGCCTCTCTGAATCAGTTCAGCTTGGAGTACGGTGGGTGGTACTACACTCAGATACATACATGCTGACAACAAATAGGGCTTGTAAGCTAATTTTAGGAATCTCTTTATGCCCTGCATAGGTTTCCTATAAACTGTCAATTGAAGAGCAGTGAAGAACCTTTGTGTGTTTAACTAGACAGCAAGTAGGACAAACGCTTAACTTGTGAGTTATAAGTTTGCTCACGTGATGGCAGCAGAGGACAGAAACTGAGTCTGTACAGGAGCAGTCGTCATTAAAGATCATGGATGTTTTTCAGAAAGAAGGTTTGTCGGTTAGCCTGTATAATGCAAGTTCATTTGTTCAGCAAATACAAAACCTTTCTGTAACTTTAAAAGACGTTAACAGAGCTATGTGTTAATATTTGAAAATGATGTCTGGAGAGTTTGACTGCTACATCAGATAAGCACTGATGTTTAAAATCTAATCACAGCATAATTACTTTGGAAAATAAATGTGTTTTTTTTTTAATTACATTTTCCCCAGATGGTTCTAAAACACTTCAAAGCAGATGAGTCAAATCCTATTCACAATGAATCAGTGTGGCTGCAGGGTTTCATTCCAGCCAAACAGAAGTACATGTGATCAGTTGTTTGAACACTGGCCATAAGTTGAATCAGGTGTTGCTGCTGGTTGCATAGAACAGTGGTTCTCAACCCTGGTCCAAGAGGCACCCCTGCCTTGCATATTTCCTGCTCCCAACATACTTGATTCAACTAATCATCTCATTAACAAGATTTTTCAGAGTTACAGGGGGTATTTTACAGCAATGAATGCACAAAACATGCAGGGCATGTTTGAGGAAAAAAGGTTGTGAAATGGTTTGGAAGAGGTTTAGAATGAAAACCTGCAGCCTCATCAGCCCATTTTGGATATGGTTTGCCATTGATGGTAGAAATTTTTGCTTCAGTCTCAAAAATCATACTGGTGCTTCATTGACTGTAAGAGTGAGAATGGCACCTTGATCATTGCTGCTGCTTCAGGCACAAAATGTTCTTACTGCATCATGTAAGTTATATGAGATGGAGCTGCAAGAACTGAACACTACATAACCCAAGTCATACTTGCGTAAAATCCTGTTATATTACTCCGCTTCTTTCATTTCTCTATCCTTTAGCTTGTCAACAAGTATATGTGTATAGCTGTCCTCAAACGGAGCTTGCCTCCCACCCTCCCTACATGGGAGACCAAGAGCAAAATATACCAATTCTCATAATGCTGCTTTACTGTGTTCTGTACTTTTGAATGTGCAGCATAGGAGAGCCAGCACATGTTCCAATGGGATACTGTCAAATGCCCATTTGGAAATCTTACTTGTCATAACCTTCATCAGAAATATTTTTGTCTTCAAGACCAGCCATTTTATTTAAACATGAAGCATAAATGGCAAGTAAAGAGGTTCAACACTAACAGATGTATGTTTTCTAACAGGGTTAGGGTGGAAGGTGACCATGCTGGTTCTGAGCTCACTTGCTCTTGTCCTTGGGACGGTCATCCTCATCCTCAACATCTACCAAAACAGGTGATCCTCCTCCCATCCACGCTGTTTTTTTGTATTTGCAACAGCAAAGTAAAAGTCTTTCTTGTAAAGTCGTGTATACATAAAACTCCAGTAACAAGAAGGGCTGTAAGAGGGTAGTATCTTACTGAACGTTTGAGATCACACTACCAGCTAGCTCTGGTAAGTGGCAGTAAAAAAATGACCAGATTTACACACTTTTACTTTAATTAAAGTAAATTGATCATCTGAGAAGAGACTGAATTACTGGGAACTAGGTGGAGATATTTGGGTGTAAATTAGATGTGCAGTACTATTAGACCCTTTGTGTAAAATAGAAAGACTTTACAGTGCTGCCCAAACACAGCAACACCTGTGTTGATCATTTGACGCATCCAGTGATGTGTTTCCCTCATTATACAGCAAGGAAAGGTGCTTCTGATGAAAGTGCCTTGCAGCACTGTAAACAAACATAGCTGCACTCTCAAGGATGGAGTTACGCCCATCTTCTCTTACTGCAAATTTCTTTTCCATCTCAAATGGTGCAGAAGGCACAGATGTAAAAATTTCATTTAACACTTTTCCACCAAAAGAACTCTGGTTCTTGAACTGGTTCAGTACAGGCTTATAAGAAACATCAGAGAACCAGCCTGCATTTACACCCGTTTCATTGGAACTAAGGATACGTCACAGAATGCAGTCACAGTCATCAACAGAGGCTGTTGCACATGGCCAGTAAACAGTGAGAAGATGACTGAGTGTAATACATGTGCAAGTCATATTTTTTTTTTCTCCAAAAAGCAAACATAGATCAACTATTGCAGACAATGACACGCAGAAGACTGCAACATGCAAAACGAATGCCACGTCATTGCTCCTTGCTCCTGTGCAACTAGACACCCTCACAACAGTTTCTGCTGAAAACATTTTAATCTTTGTTTCTCACTGCGAACAAACTTCAGATTCCAGAACCTATTTTTGTTGGTGGAAATGCGCTGGACGGTTCAAAATTAGGATCATATTTGCTTTTTGAAGAAAAACAAACATCTCAAACAGCACAAACACTCGCAGGTAGTCTGTACGTTCTGCCATCTTGTCACTTTCATTTAGTGACACAACAGCCTCTGTTGATGATGTATTCTGTGACATATCCTCGGTTCCACTAACACCAATGTAAATGTGGCATGGTTCACTAAAAGAACACCAAGATTCTTATAAGCCTGAATGGAACTAGTTCAAGAGCCAGAGTTCTTTTGGTGTAAAAGGTGGAGAACCACTTAAAGCAGCAGTATTTTTTAAGAGTGTAGTAGAAAGATCTTGCTTGCTATGAATGTAATACTCTGTCAGAAACCACATAACACATGTTTGATCTAGATACCCAGCTGGCATGATGCTGATATTTTGGGCTATCTGCTTGAATTACTGATGAATTCTCCACTGTTTTTGATGTTAGGAGGAGGAAAACTGTTGTGGTTCTTAAGTCATACTGTTCAAAAGAAACGATCAGTCAGCCTGGATCACCGGTTCCCTGTGAGAGAGCTCCTCTGACCAAACACCCCATGAGACCCCCCAGATCCCCATCCATTCAGCGTGGGGAGATCCTCGTGGAGTGGAAGGATGGCACAGTCACTCCACTATTCGAGACATACCTGACTTCCTAAAGCACAGAACAGAAATCCCTGGAACAGAAATGGTGGTTAATGGTATGTTGTGAAACTGTCAGTTTTGATGTGGTGTCAGTTTGCTCTTTGGTGTGCAGAGTAAATAAATGCAGGTATGCATTTTTATTTTTATTTTACTTTTGCACAGATGGCTGCTCAATACAGTGGCTTTGCCAATGATGTCTGCATAAGCAGTGGCCACAGAAACTAAACAACCACAGCGCTTACTTTGAAACTGCTTTGCTCCACACCCTTTAATAACGCACATGAATAACTGCAGTGCCAGTCGAGACCACAGTCAGTGTGTGAGTGTGTGTGCAAATGTGTGTCTTTCGCTCTTTGATTCCCCAAAGGAGTGGACTGAGCTACAGAACACTGCTTATGTTTCAGTAAAACCTCACAAAGCTTTTAGAAAATGTCTAAGTAATAGAGGAGAGCACTTACAGAGAGCATGTCCTTATTTGTGGTCTAGGAACAAATGGATTCAGGATGTAATTGCAAACATTTTCAACACTGCCACAAAATGCGAACAACTTATAACTATAGGTGACCCGAAGTAATACCATAAGCTCACTCCTAATCTAGTGCAACATTTGAACATCTGTTTTGTTCATCTGTTTGATCGGACATGTTTGAGCAAGAATTGTAATATTCTAAACCAGCCAGACAAGTCAGTTTAACTTTTAGAGACATTTGTACCTGTGCTAGTTGCAACCTGTTCTAATTTTACATAATTACAAACAAACTGATGCCATGAGGGTGTTGCAGCTGCTTTGTTTTGCAGTGAGTCTGTATTTGCTTTGGTTTATGCAGTACACTGAGAAACCTGTCTGACGGATACAGCCAATTTAAGAAATGGCGCATGTGTCAAACACCAGTTTTCAATTCCATTTTAATGTATAAAATACATAGTTTATTGTTGGTAGAGATTGATGTCACTCATAAATCTCTGCAAAGTGGCAAATTTAAGAAAAAACACAGTGGAAAATTAACTCTATGAAAGTCAAACAATTTTGTCCTGAGTAATTTTGGAACATTTCTAATAATTCATAATGAAACTGTGACACAATACAAAGGTAAAAGGGCAAAAAATATTTTGCAATAAAGATAAACTACATATATGTCCAAATGTTTGTGGAAACTGAAACAGCTTGTCTAGTAGAATAGGACACTCTGGAGTAGGAAAACATATTATTACCATGCCTAATGCCAAGCATGGGTTAGAGGAGTATGAAGCCCCAGCATTACGCTCTGGAGCAGTGGAACTGTGTTTTCTGGAATGATGGTGCTCTATCCAATACCCTTTAGTATGAGTTGAGCATCGGGATAAAGCAGGGAGGTGATCATCCAACATAATGTCCTCACTAATGCTCTTGTGTGCTGAATATGATCAAGTCCTTACAGCAATGCTCCAAAAGGTAATAGAAACTCTTCCACTGAAAGTAGAGTTACTGCAACAAAACCAGGATAAACCATTTTTAAAACCTTGATTTCAGAAGAAACAATGAATGAGCAGGTGGCCCAATACTTTCCACAGGAAATTCTGCATTATTGACCTTCTTTCATTAACACTGGTAATATATATAACATGGAAGGCTATTCCAAAATAAATCTTCCAAAATGTGTGGGGGGTTTTTTAGCTGTCACTATCAAAACTTCAATGGTGCTGTTTCCTCTCAGTTGGCCCACAAACCTGTTTGAAGGTCAGCAATAACATTACCAAAACCACCTCCTTAATATTGTGTCCCCTTTGTCCTGCCAGTATAGTTCTGACTTGTCAGTGCATGGACTCCACTAGACTTCAGAAGGTGTCCTGTGGTATCTGGCATGCTGATGTTAGTGTTAGATCTTTTAAGTCCAGTATTTAATTGTCATCCAGAGCATAATATAAACTCATTCATTTTCCTTCATGAAAATGACCTGCTTGATCACCAAGACAGAAAATGAGCCATGCTCTCCTAACACCCTTGGTAGAGTTTGTACACTACTAGTTTTGGGCCACTGTGGAAACTGGACTTGCAAGGAAATGTGTTTAACTTTTAATATCAATTGTTAATTAACAGCTTAACTTTTGTTAAACTATAAGATGTATTATATTAATATTTAATTTTAACATACATTTTTCTAATAATTTGAAGTGTAATGTATTATTCAGACGTCCCAATATTTTAATAAATAAATTTGGACTAATACATCATGAAAAGTGTGCTGATATTTTGAGCTCTGTTTGGTTTGTCTCCATGTACTCTCTGGATCAGACAGCAGCAAGTTGAAACCTGTCCTGTCCTTTGAGTGGAATTTGGTGAGTCCCTGGGCTGTTGCTTATGTTTCCAGAGAGCATAACTCTTCTAGAGAGCATAACAGGATTAAGACACATAAACGTAGACTATAAAGTAAAGCTGGCTACAGAAACCTGTTTTCCCACTTTAGGTTTCATGTCCCATATACTTAGAACAAAAACCACTGGCCTAATTTTGTGTAGGTCTTCCTTGCACAGCCAAAACAACACCGATTCACTGAGGCATGCTTTGTTTTTCAGTAGCTTTTCTGTGCATTAGAAGATTAGATGGGTTAGTGGGCTTTGGGTGCCCATGACCTTGTAAACAATTCACCCTTGTTCTTACGTACATCACCTTTTCGTGTGAGCACATGCTCTGATCCAGTAGTCTTGCTTTCTTAATCTGGCTTTTGTCGCTAATTGTTCACTTGCTGCCTAATATGCCTGAGCTACTCATTGATAGGCTGGTTTTATGTTTTGTTAATGAATTGTGGAATCAAAGCAGCTGTAGTACATTTTACATGTCATTTTCTGACTGGCTTCTTTGTATCACGACTTCATGAAGAAACAGTCCTTGATGGAATGTACAAATCTAACAAACTAAAAATTAGCATTTACTGCACTGCTGTAAATACAAATGTTGCTTCGAGGCATTGTTACACATACAGTGTAACAGTGTTACACATACATTTCTAGACAAGCCAAGGGTTACAGAAGTGTCACTGAAAGTGAAAGAAGCTTGAGGCAGTAGTGTAATATTACAGGATTTCACAGAAATGATTGCATGGTTCTCACGAACTCCTTGCCCCTTCACCTGTTAACAATGTGCCGAACCTAGTGTAGCAATGACAGAGATGCTGTTCTCCCTGTTACTGTCATTGGAGCATCAGCATGATTTTGAAGCTGCTATTTTAATATAAAATGCTGTATAATGTTAAGTTTGACCTGAAATGGTACATCAACAAAAAAATAAAAACACCTGCCAGTGCATGAGCACTTAAAAACATCTGAATTCTTTTGAAAGCTACAATGATGCGTTTGCTTTCTGACATCCAGGAAAAGGACAACGTATTTATAAATGTCTACTCGATTAAATTGCTGGGATGTAAACAGAATCACGTGGTGCCTTCTGGGCCACAGCTCCACAGAGATTATTGTTTTCCGTCATCTAACACATTTCACTTTATGAAGCTCTTACTAACTAGCTGATGGCTTGAATGAGGTGTGTCTAATCCAAGCTGAAAGCTGAGGTCTGCATTGCTGTGCCCAACAAGGACTAGAATCTTGCACATGATCTAGAAGCTATTCACGTTGTTTGAAGTGGTTCTGAATTCATTTTTGTATAGTTAATATCATGACACTTGATTTCTGTAACCACAAATTCTCTATAATGAACTATTTCACATCAGATCGCTTACATCCCAATGATTATTATACATTAGTGGTGTTAACATGGTAAAATGCACAATTAATCAGGAAAGCTTTCTACATGTTAAGTTATTCACTCTTTCTACAGAGCCTAGTGACAGAGTAGTTTTATTTAGTGACATGAATCGTTTACTCTGAAAATCATGAGATTCTAAGTGTAAAATCCTCAAAACTACACTGAGATATTATAAAACAGGTAAAAATCTGTTTCCTCTAGTTAGTTGCCATGGATTACACAACACATTGATTTGTTTTGTGCTCCTTCCAAAAATACAAAAAATTAGTAAAATGCTAGTATCATTTACTAGCATTTTAACTTGATTAATCATAATTATAGATTATTGTTGCGATTACCTCAGTTATTATAAAAAATATAATTCGGTTTTGTTGATCTTTGCATCTTTTATTTTTTGTGATTCTTTCATTTATTATGAATGCTGAACGTTCAATACAAATCAGTTAAACACATTTTTAACTGAATTGAGTGAATGGTTATGACATGGGTATGGTTTCCTGGGCATGTACCAAGCGTAATCTTGGACTAAATTGGATTGGTGAAGCTGATTCATCTTTGAAATCCTGTTTCAGTCTGGGCTTTAGAAGTCTGGCTCATTTCAATTGCATATCCACAAATCTGCAGTATTAAAGAATAACGTGGTACTGAGAGTAGGTGTGGCATTCCGTTTCTGTACCATACACTAATCCACCATGACGTGACTGTGTAGCAAACTGTATGGTAATTGCAGAATAAATCAACCTGCTATGGCTGTTATGCTACCCGAAAGCATTCCTTGGCAAGTTTTTTTAATTAATTGCATGCAATTAGCATGAACAACATTGCTAACAAATTACTCTGAGAAACCCAGGGGAAATGTTACTAACAGCCAGCTAATCTTTCATCTTCTTTCAGAGCTGTAAAGACAGTGAGGTTAGAATGAAATGTACCAACCTAAGTGCAGATGTGGTGTCCTACGTGGCTATCTATACTGATAAGAGAACGTCTCCACCCACGGATATCTCCACCCAAGTACTTGCTGGTTGGGCCCCTGTCTTATTTGTGCCCCTTCATTCCAGATGCATATCTGCTGTAGTATCCTATTCCGTGTCATATCTGCCTAACAGGTTTTATAATGTGTTTAGCAGAGGGACACACACTGTGGCCTCCATGTGCTTTTTTGGTCATGTTTTGTTCAATAGTGCAAAACACTCAAAGAACCTCACTTTCAGTTGCGATTTGATGGTTTATTTGAACAAACCAAACATCTGATAAGTGTTGCCTTCAATTACGTTTGTACTTCAGCAAAGGGCAGCATGGACATGTTGCTGCAGTCAAAGCCCAAGTGAGTTTAGGAAATTGTTTGTTTTAAAACAATACATTGTGAGAATCTGGAGAAAGAGGGCAGTAATTAGCTGAGCACGTTTCTTGTTTAATCTTCAGGGAGCTGACTATAAATGGTGTTTATATAGAAGAAAAATATTGTTATTGAGACCCAGGGTCCCTCTTACACACTAGTTCTGGACATAAAGCAGTGTGATCTTAGCATCCCATGTTTGGTCCATGTATTGTGTCCATATATTGTCCAAAAATGTAGTTGCAATAGTATTGCACTTTTGAGATCTCGCGGCCTTTTCTTTTCTGAATGTGCACTCCAACTCTTGTCCAGATTCTTCTGCTTGAATACACAGACACTATGCCAAGTTGCACTGGCAGACCTGTCCTTGATAAAAATGTATCAGATGCTATTTGATGCGCTATCAACACCCTGGTACAAAATCAGCAAGAACTGAGTGATAATATTCAAGCTTTATGGGTTGGATTATTGCAGGACACAACTAGGAATCCATTCCGAGACATCTGGAATGTTGTGCTTTACCCAACATCATACTGAGAGACACTACTTCTGTATGTGTACTTCAACTATCATTGACTATCAGTCTATGTTTAAATGATTTATTGTTCCATCTTAAAATGCCCATTTAATGCCTATCAGGGTTGTTTTCACACTTACCTCAGAGGTTCGAGATGCACGATACTATTTTTCAACTGGATCTAATAAAGCTGTGCCTCACAAACATACATGTTGCCTCAGAGCACACGCAGCACAGCTTCATATTGAGCTGGTTTGATCCCAAGAAGGAAGGTATGAGTAAGTAAAATCTGTTTGACTCATTGTGAACAGCATTAGTAGCATATTTCAATTTTTGGAGAGGAAGTTAAAACCTGTATTTTAAGTGAAATATGCCTAAATTAATCGATATTGAATTGGAATACAAATTGAATTGGTCTTAATACCCAACACTATTATACGTACTATGCACTCATAAAGGCTTCAGACCCTTTCACTTTTTTCACATTTTATGTTGAGGCCTTGTGCTAAAGTAAAAAAAGGTTTTAAACCATTAAGTATATATTGATGTTAGTTTGTTCAATATTTTTTTTATATATATTGTTTAGATGTGAGGATTTGGTAAAAAAAAAAATGTATCACTGTCCAAATATTTATGGATCTGACTAGGTTTTTTCAAGTTCAAGAAATTGCTTTAGGAAAGCACATACAGTAATTTAACTTAACTTTTTCGGGCAGAACAATATAAGATATACTGTCCTGCAACCATTTATCTCAGCAGAATTCTGGCTCTGTATCAAGGCTTAATTTCCATATTTTGTTTCTCCCTTTTCAAGCAGGTCTATCTGATAAGGAAATGACATCTCTCCACCCATACAGCATACATTGTTTTGCCTCCACCATTAGAGTAAGACAAACAGATCTTTTAAGTGCTAGTCAAACATTTTTGAGGATGCTCTGCAAATGACACCCATGAGAAAAGGCAGATTGACTAGAGCAGTGACTGAGCAGCTGAATGTTCAGCTGAGAGATTCTGACAGACCATAATTTTAGTGTTTACCAACCAAGGTAATGGAAAAAATCCAGAGAATTTCTGCCAGAGTACCCACCTGGGGACAAAATGATGAAGAGATTTTTTTTATAGCCTGGCATCCATGCCTTTGGAAACATCTCTTAAGACTTTACCTCAGTGGAGTTTTCCAGAGTTCAGTTCTTTCACATATGGACAACATATGGCTGACCGTCACCCTCTAGGTGTCCGGGGCTAGAAGAGTCTTTACATAAGAGTTTACTACCGGAAGATGACCCCCTAAAACACCTTTTATGGAGCAAAGCAGGAAACGACACAGAATTGATTAAAAGATGCATAATCACAAGCTTTAGAAGTGCTTTCTGTAACTCCAGCAGAGGAGCACATTATGACACCTGATGCCAGACAGAACACATCTGTTTAAAAGTTTGAAAGAATGAGGGTCTGGACCAAGATAACTCGATTCAGCTAAGGCTGTTATGAGAAAGAAATAAAAAAAGTCATAAATCTAACATTTTTGACCTATGTACAATCTTGGAGGTAAATATTAAAAGCACTTCAGGTTTCAGGTTGAGCAACTTAAACCAGTAAGACCCTGCTGAGTGTGAAAAAGAACATAGAAAACCCTTTGGAAAAGCAGGCCTGTTTAACTCGGGTCACTTGTCTGTGCCTTTTCTGTACAGAAAATCCAATGTCTATGCTCATGTTACAAACCTGACTCAGTCATGCAGATTTTTCCTTTACATCAGGAGAATTTGACCCTTACTGTGTAGAGACGCCACTCTGGTGGTTGTTACGTCTCTTCTCATTTTAAGACTCCCTTCTAGCTGGCCTTCCTATGCAGACCCCCAGGCCCTTGCAACTCATCCAGCAGCGGCGCGGCTTGTCTTCAGTGTCCCCAAATTCAGTCATGTAACTCCTCTGCTGTGTTCCCGTCATTGGCTTCCTGTAGCTGCCCACATTAGATTCAAAAGCTTGATCCTGGCCTACAAAGCCAAAAATGGACCAGCACCTGTGTACATGATGGCAATGGTCAAAACTTGTCCTGACCCACCATCCCTCAAATTGCAAGGGAAACAAGCATCCAGACCTTTTACTGTTCTGGCACCAGAATGGTGGAATGAACTTCCCCTGGGGGTCCCTCACTGTGTTCAAACGCAGAATGAAGATCCATCTGCATCAAGAATATTTAACTCCATAAAGATGTATTCTGAATCTCGTTAGTCCCCAATCTGACATTTGTTTTCAACAGCATCTTAAGCGTGAGGAATCTCTCGATTCCAGCCTTGTCTACTAGCTAAGCATATCTATTGTAACACTTTTGTAAGTCACTCTGGATAAGGGCATCTTCTAAATGCCATGAATGTTAAAGTAAATTATATTGTTAACCATTGTTTCAGTTACAGTTCCCTAAGGTCTAGGTATTTCCCGAGGTGTGAAGTAAAACTTATTTTGCATAGCAAAATGCCAAGAAACAGCCCTTCCCTTCTTGTTTTCCTCTGTAACCCAGTATCTGGGTCAGTATCCTCATTGTCCCCACCGCCTTCACTGATAAGCAGAGTTTACATGCAGGTTCAGCATGTAGACATGCACAGAACAGTAAACAAGCACTGAAAGGATTCTTTGGCATTTACTCTGATTTTATTCAGTTGTAAACAAGTGAATTTTAGCTGCTTTCCAAGCTGGATTACTAACTGATGCCACACAATGATGTTGGTAGTTCACTTTGATTTCGAGAATTGAGGCCTAGAAAATGACATGTACCTGCCTACAAAATCCTTTACTAGGCAAACTAGTTACAGGTAATAACTGATGTAGGACATTTCAGTATAATTCATTTAGGCTGTCTTGGTAATTAATGTCTTGCTACACAAAATAATAATAAAAACTAACCACGCCCCCCCTTACGAGTCTTGGCTCCTCACAAAAGTTTTTTTTTTTTTTTTTTTTTTTTGCCACTTTTGCATTTGGCTTGTTCCACCAGGGGGATTTGTGCTTTATGTGTGGTTCGTCTTTTGTCTTCTTACTGCATTTTTATAAAGCTGCTTTGCAAAATGCATTGTACAAATAAATGTGACTACAAATACTACAAATACCTAGATGGTTAGGCTCAGTAAGATTACACAGAATGTCTTCCTTTGTCTTATCACTGTTTGGTAGAGTGGGTGGAAGTCATTGTCCATAATAACCTGCAGCCTAGACAACATCCTCCTCTCCTACACTGCCATCATAGAGTTACGGCATCTTTGGAACAGGAACAATGCAGGACGTCTTCCACATGACAGGTACCCTGTGGAGACTCAGGCTCATGCTGTGGTGAAGTACTCAACAAAGCTGAGCTTTAAGCACCCTGGGGGAAACCCCATCAGGGCTTACAGCCTTGTTTGTGGAGTTTCTTCAGTTGACTTCTCATCTGGTCAGCAGACTTAACTGTAGGGGTGACAGGTGAAGGAGGGGTGGAGGTGTGAGGTGGGCTGTTGCAGGAGGGGGACAGGCCATTGGGAAGGAGTGGGAGTGGAGTGGACTCCTGAAGGCCAGCAGCAGAGGAGTCTGGATGGGGGAGGGCAGAGCCTATTAAAGAACACATTTAACATACCGATTAAGCTCGTTGGCGCCATCCACACTGCCCTCAACTGCTCTGTTGCTGGTGATGGTCCTCATTCCACTCAAAACATCTCTCATGCTTCCTCCTATACAGTACTTGTCATCAGCCTTCCTGATAGATGTCTTCAGCTCCCTCTGGATTGTTCTCACCTCCTCCCTGTCTCCTGCTTTTAAGGCCTTCTTTTTGTTGTTTTTGTTTTTTGTTACCCATGCCTTTTTTTTTTGGTAACATTTCACAGTCTAGGTTGGGACAGTGGAGTCCACACAAAAATGATTGAAGTCTGTCATACATTCTATGAGCCCATCAATGTTCTATCCATGTGGCTTCCAGAGTGCTGGCCAATCTATAGCCTCAAAGCACTCCTACAGTGCCTCATAATTCTCCTCAGACCATCTCCTCACTGTCCGCATGGTCACAAGCTGACTCTTCACCAGTGGCACAAACCAAGGGCTCAGGTTCACCAAACAGTGATCAGACCTGCCCAGGGGGGAGAACAGGTCCAGTGTTCTTTCCTCTGTGGTGGGACTGACCCCATACTGAGTAAAGTTTGATAATGCCTTGGCCATAGTGGTTGAAGTCACCTGATATGGCAATAAGAACACAAGGGTGTTGAGTTAAGAGATGTGCTATGGTTGAATGAATGGAGTCATTTTGGGTTGGCAAAGGCAGGGATGTAAATAGCCACAAAAATATGTGAAAACTCCCATAGTAAATAATATTGATTCCAACAGCCAACAGTTCAGTGTCCAGGTAATAGACACATTTCTTGATGGGAATGTGACCAGGGTGACACCAGCATTTATTAATGAGCACCGCAAGCCCTCCTCCACTCTCAGCAACCACTCTCGGTACAGCTCCAGGAAGTCCAAACAGTCTGAAAGCCCTCTATGGAAACGTCATCTAGAGTATCCTGGTGTAGCCATGTCTCTGGGAAGCACATTTAACTACACTCTCAATACTCCCTCTGGCTCCAGCCTAATACTGTTAGCTCATCCATCTTATTAGCCAGTTCTCTCACGTCACCTAAGATGACAGGGCAGAGATGTGGCTTATATTCCTTCTTCTCCATAAACTTCCATCATCTCACTCTTGCTTTTTGCATGTGCTGTTATATTTGTCATCTGCATCCATTGTGTGTCCATTTCCAGTGCTCCGCAGTAATGTTAGTTGTATAAATAAAAATATATAAACTGAGATAATTCTAAACATATAATGCTAGTGTGTAGTGCTTCACACACACACACACACACACACACACACACACACACACACACACACACACCATAAGCTTATTTTGTGTATCCAAGACACCCTTGCCTCTGGGGGTGAAAAAAAATGTCTTTTTATTTGTATTTTTGACATTGTGGTTTCATTCCAATTACAGAATGGTGCTAATGGACAATAACAACGGACAATGCTGCAAGCAAAACTATCTTTATTTACCCCTCTATATATGCATTTCATTTTTTTTTCTTCTTTTCTATGCCCATGTATTGTGCTTTTGTTTATACTCTCTGGTGTCGACCCGAGAAGAATGGGTTCCTCTCTTGAGCCTTGGTTCCTCTCAAGGTTTCTTCCTCCTAGCCTGAGGGAGTTTTTCCTTGCCACTGTTTGCCCACCGGCTGCTCATTTAAGGCTTGGATCCAGATTTTTGTAAAGCCGCTTTGTGACAACTCCTTGTTTATAACTAAACTTTGATTGATTGATTGAATAACAACCTTAACAGTCTGAACAGTCTGCTCCATTGTGTGGTGCTTGAAACCCCAAAATAGCTGAACAATGTAATTGAAGGATTCTGATTTAGTACCTTCTAGCATGTTGCATCAGTGTAATGCTTACTTTCATTTTCAGAACTCAAAAGCTTTACTGACCTTTCACAAAGGCACTTTTTATTATGGCTTAAGATCACTTACACAACAGCAGAATACACACCTGGTCCAAAAACAACATGGATCGTCACACTTCATTTTAGTCAATATATCTTGTATTTTCCAAGTCCTTTCTTAAGATAAAGGTAATGTAAAACACATGTCCACAGGCATTCATACAGGTGGCATTACATGAAGATAGATTGAGGGTTGGATATACCCAAGCCCCTTGAACAAACAAAGCTCTGTTATAGAAGCTAGAAGTTAGTTCTCCTTCATATCAAACTGACACAACTTCTGTGCTGGAAAAGAGCATCTCTGAAAGGATTAGAAAAAAGAAGTAACAGTATAAGATTTATGTACTCTATCAAAAGTAAGCATTCTGTAGATGTGCAACTGTTTGAATGTGTGAGGACTAAATGATAAAGATGGAAATAAAATCCTAAAATCCTGACAGTCATCCACTAGTTAAATTGCAGGTGCTGAAATCCTAGGAAAAGTTTAGACAAACAACTACATAAAAAAACAACTGAAATTCAAAAGGCCAAAAGTTGAATCAGATTTAACTTAAGAAATAACCCTACTTTGCTGTAGAGGGCATAGGGGCACAAACTTAGTTGGAGTTTTTAGACTTTCATTTCTTCTTCAGGAGATTTAAACAGATTGTTTTTGTAGTAGGCCTGTCAAAACCTGACCATGAATATTTCCTTAGAGTCTCTCTCTCTCTCTCTCTCTCTCTCTCTCTCTCTCTCTCTCTCTCTCTCTCTCTCGCTGTTGTTTTATTGGACCATTGGACCATCTGTAAATTGCCATGCAATCATATCTGTACAATGGCAATAAAGTCAGAGACAAAAATTTTACGCCTATATCATTTGAGAAACTCTCCCATGTTTGAAACATTGATTTTAAGGGTGCAGATCATCTAAACCTTTCCCAGTGCTTCCAGTGACACACATCCAAGCACTGCTTGCCATATAGTATGAGTGGTAAATGTTCTGCATGAAAGATTTTTATCTTTATTAAAGTGGAAAAAAAACATTAACTGGCACAATGAATCAAGAACAAAAAAAATGTTTGATCACTTTTATTTAAACATAATCAAACTTGCATTAAGAAACCCAACAAATGCAGAAGCTAAAGAAACTCAGGAGTTACATTTCTTTGGTATTCAATATTGGAAAATAAACCCTGCATATGGCTTAAAAGCATTAAACATGTAATGAAGCTAGAAAGGAAATAAAATAAAAGAACTGATGAGACAGTTGGAATTGACCATGTACACGTGAATTGATTTTTAGACTTTTTGTAAGTAAGTTGTCTTGAAATAGTAATGCTATCTACCAACTGATAACATAAGGTACATTTCTTTAAACAACGTTTAGAAAAAGGGATATATTAAATATGTGTGCAGCACATATGTCATACCTATATGGCAGTTTATTTTAACTACAAGTTTTCTGTGGAAGACCAATATGTGCCACAAATTTCACATAAAAGTATAATTAATCAAATTTAAAAAATACATTTTAAGGAAAACAAATAAGGGTTCAAGGGTTCATATTCCTAACACTGCAGATAGTATCCAAGCTAAGATGGCTCAAATTTAATATAGAAAGGAAACTCTATTTACAAGAACAGTAATTGTAATGTTAAACAACCAGAGAGAGCGTAAAGTGAGTTCCATCTCTTCTACATACACAACAGATGTGAATACTGGCTTTTAAAAAGCTACATTTAAGGTTAGTCTTTACCAGTAAGGCATTATGTTTGTGTTATGTGAATGGAATAGGTGAAGGTTTACACACGTACGATATATGTAAAGTATATATATAAAAACAAATGAAATTATAGCAGGCATGTAGTTTATATGTGTACATGTGGTTTAACTGCCACAAGCATAAGTACAAAAGTATACTTAGCATGTTTACAATACAAAAAGATAAAAATAAAAATAAAAATACAAAATACAGGATACTGCAAATACACAATACAGTATTGACCATAAGCCATAATTTGATTTGCTGTTTCAAACATTTCTTTCTTTTCCAGAATTAATATAATTCGTGATGATGAAGAAAGATGGTTTCCTAAAATGTCAGAATCTTGAAGATACCAAGTGACACAATGAGTGCACAAACAGCTATGTCAGAACTCGTTATAACAAGGGTGCCCACTCTTATCTGTTAAGGACAGGTCTGGTTGCAGGTCTTTCACTTCAAGTGCTTGATCATATCTGGGAATGAAAACATGCAACATTGTCTGCCCTTTGTGGATAAGACTGGACACCTTTGCTATTTGAGATATTCAAGGCTTATCTTGTTATTTAGAACTTTCTGAATCATGAATAAAGTAGTGGTAAGATCAACTGCACTGTATTCTGAAACAAAGCTGACAGAGTTTACGCATCATTCATGTCATTCAGTTTGACATTGTCTTCTGTTGCCTTATTTTTGTCTCGAAACTCGCCTTCCACATGCCAGCCCACCATCAGCTGGTACACAATCACCCCGACAATGGACCCCAGGAACGGGGCAAAGATGGGCACCAGGAACCAGTAATTTCCATTACTGTTAAGAAGAGATCATTTGTTAGTGTTACATTTATTAAAAAATAAAGTTACAAAACTTTTCTTTGGTTTCTCTGGAAAAAAGAAGTATCCTAAACAATTCCCTGCTAAGAACCAGAACCATATAGAGACATTCATTTCTGAGTATGTTTGACAATGGAGGTGCTTCAACACAATGAGAGAACAGAAGCTTGCATAAAGTGACTTACGTGAAGACTTTGGTACCCCAGCCTGCAATGGAAGTGAAGAGCCGAGGTCCCAGGTCCCTGGCTGGGTTCACAGCATAGCCAGAGTTGAAGCCCATAGATAAACCAATGACAAGTACAGTGAATCCCACAGTGAAAGCCTCAAGGCCTGGTGGGATGGCGTTGTTGACTGGGTCCACGATGGCCAGGACACAAACAATCAGTGCAGCGGTTCCAATCAGCTTTAAAAGGGAGAGCAAAGACACAAACAGTCAGGGGGATATGTGGGCACTTTCTCACCATCAAACAAACATCTTTGAAAGATATTCAGGTAACAGCAACAACAATGTATATTGTAATCAAATACTTTACATGAGAAATCTTTTAAGGAATTTACCGACACTTATGACAGTGTTAAAGGCCATTTGGCATTTTTAAAAATAGAGATTTTTTTGGAAGTGATGAAAATGGAGATACAGACTGTATTTAGATCATGACAGCGGTTCTTTGGGTGGTTCTACTTTCATAGCATTTACTTTCGCAAACCAATGCATTGGTATTCATGAGAAATATGGAACCAATATGACTCAAGATGTCAGGTCCTTTATTTCCAATAAAGAATTATTTATTTACTGTATTTATATTCTTTCATCTATTACAAGTAAAAACACCATTAATTGTTGTGCTTAGGTGTTTAAAGTACTTACTGTATAAATTTAGACTAATATGGACAATATTCATTGATCTACACACACAGAAGTAGTGTCTCTCAGTATGGTGTCGGGTATAGTGCAACATGCCAGACAATATGGAATTGAGTTGTAGAGGTTTCTAAAGCTGCCTTGCAATAATCCATCCAATGCGGTTTGTATATTCTCACTCAGTTCCTGCAGATTTTGCAGTAGTCATGGAGTGTTGATAGAGTGTGCAACAGCATCCATTGCATGCATTGTACAAAATTGCACCCTTTACGTGTGACAAAATCTTTTCATATTGTTGCTGGCCATGGTCTTTGTTGGTGGCCTCCACATGGATTTGTTGGTCGACTCCACCAAAACATAAGCAGGACTCATCACTGAAGATGACCTGCCGCCATTGTGAGTGACTCCATGACAGTCAGATGCAACATTCAGTTGATTCCTTCTGGCTGCAACCTTTTTTGACTACGAGTGTATTCTGCGGTTGTTCAGTGAATGACCTGGGAAAAGTTAAGTATGGTACGAGAGAGAGATCTTTAAGCTATTTGCTAGAGTGTCTGCCAAAATTGAGCCAGACTAATTGCCAGGTTCAAACTCTGCAGTCAAAAGTTCTCTTTCAACACAAAAGAGAGGTGGTCCTAAACATTCCTCTCATTCCCACACCAGGTCCAGAACATACTTTTGGATACTAAAATCCAAAATTAACACCTTACAAAAACTTTTGATTTGATTTGGGTAGTATTTCATGAAGCAAGCAAAGTCTTATATCAAAGGCTTTTATCAGCCCAGTTCATTTTCAGCTATTTTAATTTCACATTTTTAAGTTCATCTTGAGCCTGCTCTGTTACTGTAGCAACAAAGCTATATAAAGCTGCGGTTATGCAAACATTTGTTTTGTTTTTTGATGATGTAAATCTAGCTGTAAATCTGTTGGTGTTTTGGAGATATAAAGATTATTATGTTACTGAGATGAAATGCATTTGGAGGGTCAACTAAGTTCAATCATTTCTGTTGGACAGTCTTTGTGACATCATGTGACATTATGTTATTAACTGTGTCACATAAAAATTAGGGATATGATGACATCAGGGATACAAAATATTGTTTTTTAAAAATATGTTCTGATTATAAAGACAAATATAAATCAATATGTGTTTATGTTTGGCTTGAAATAACATTAAATGTGTTAAGAAATTAAAGTCGGATTAAAAAGTGTAGTAATATGGAAATTAATAAATATCTATATAAAAATGATTTAAATAGAACTTTGTCATGGATTTTTAAATAACTCACTGTGTAATTTCCATTTGTATTTTTATTCACACTTTCATATATTCATATTCATTTAAATCCAATATCTATACCTACACCATTAACCCTTAGAACCTGAGATTTGCACTCTGTGGACAGTTACATGCCATTTTCTAGGCTTCATATCTCAGGATCAATGTGATGCACATACTATAACAAACTACAAAATGTACGCTATCAAACACAACAGTTGCTTCAGTGACTAATCCAGCTCGTTAAAAATACACTCGTTTCCAACTAAATTCAATTCCAATTTAAATAACAAAGGAGCTTCCAGTGCTTCAGTGTTTACTGCTCTGTCCAGTGTTTGATGTACATGCTAAACCTGCATACAGACTCTGACTGATCAGTGAGAGGGAGTGGGGCTAGTAATGTCACTGATCCAGATATTGTGATATAGAGGAAAATGAGAAGGGAGGGGCTGTTTGGTCTCTTTTTGCTCACACAGCCTTCAAATTTCAGAATAAAAGTCATGAGAAGTGATAGTAACACAAACATGACATTTTTTCTTTTTTTTTCTCTTGGTTTGCTGTCAAATATTTTTAAAGAACTTATTATAAATATCATTGTCAATCTAATCCTTATAAATAATAAATCAGTATTATAGTATTTTCAGCTCAAAACGCTATAATTCCAAAAGAGTAGGAACATTCTGAGATGTAAAGTATTTTGTAATCCTTAAAGGAGAAATAATTGTAAGTGCAAGTAAATTGTCTAGGATCTAACAATATCTGGATTGTGTGGTTCTCTCCTATAAACACTTTTCTAATGGTTTGTGAATAAAAGTTTGTCAAACTGTGGAAACATACTGAATTGGCCTAGATTTCTAAAGGTTAAGGTGGAAAGTCATATTAAGCCATATTAAGTCTTCCGTGTTACTTTTAAAAGGTTAACTAGTATATTTACTCTTTCCTGTTTCCTTGCTGTGGTGTGAGCATGGATGAGGATGTCTGCATATGTACATTTGCTTACAGTTCCTGTACATTGCAAATGATGCACAGATTAAAGAAGCACATACTGAACAAAGAATATTTTTCACAGGTCTTTTTACATGGTCTTTCTGAGCAAAAAGAAACCACCTATTCATCCTTTGCTGCCACTGAAAGGAGCTGAATTATCAGAACATAATGAACACTACAGCACCTCTGGGGAACATTCTAGCAAACATACAGTTTTATGATACAGGATTTTCCCAGGAGGATCAGAGTAAGGGCATGTCCTGCCAAAGCCTTAGTCCTTTAAATAGTTTCACTGGGGAGAATAGCCCTAGTGAATGTTTCAGTAATAATACTCCTGAAGGTATGGGAAACCTGCATTTCTGGTTCAGTGTTCTTCTGAAGGAGTCAGGGGTATATTAGAGAAGGCCCACTCTTACCCCCAGCCTTCCTTTTGCTTGCTAAATTACATAATCAAATTTAGTATTCAAGGATGTCAATTACCCTTCTCAAACAGCTCACTATAATTTACCTTTATCTGTTGACATGCATATTTTATTCATATTGATCTGATTTAATGGCATTTATGGATATTAAATTAAATAATGAAATTAAAGAATCTAGCCTCACAAAATGTGCTTCTCCAGATCTGTATCTTGGAAAAGCAAAATGTATGTATTATAGCTGACATATGGTCACTATGCAATGAAGGCCATGTATCTATCTATCTATCTATCTATCTATCTATCTATCTATCTATCTATCTATCTATCTATCTATCTATCTATTGATCAATCGATCAATCAATCAAGACGGCCCCAAAAAAAACTCAGAAAAATGTGGTGATTCATTAATTCATTCATTGTAAGCTTTATGAACCATTTGTGAATTGAACTATTACATGTATTACTGAGTAGTATTGTATTTATAGATTATTTGTGTTACTTAAAGATGCAAAACTGTTTCAGTTACTAACCTGATCAAAAAATCCATTGACGGTACTCAGGTGTTCACCAGGGTAAGTAGCGAAGATCCCAATTGGCAAGTCACCGGATGACTCCACTTTTTTCTGCAGAGCATCTTTTAAAGAAATACAAAAAAGTTTTTATTTAAGTTATAAGTTTTATTATAACTTCATTTTTGAACCTTTGCTGTTTGCCATTCTCTTTTCATCATAATGGGCATATTTAAAATGTCTATTTCAGTTACATATACATCAGTACACATAAAGTTTGTGAACCCTTTAGTCATTTCCTATACTTCTGCAGACCTTTCACCTTAAACTTCATCAGATTTCACACAAGCTCTAAAAGTAAGCAATGAGAACCAAATCAAGCAAATTAGATAAAAAAATACACTTGATAATTTATTTATTGAGGAAAATGATCCAATATTACATATCTGTAAATTGCAAAAGTATGTAAATCTTTAGAATTACACATCTGTGAGCTGTTTTAAGTATCTTGTGTGGGCCCCCTGTGCAGCAATAATGGCATCTACACATTTCAGGTAACTGTTGAATAGTCATACACATCGGCTTGAAGGAAGTTTAGCTTAAAGTTCTTTAAACTCTGTACAGATAGTTTTGTAACCTTTATGAGCCCAAGGAGCATTAACAACTCTTCTTCTTAGCACCTCCGAAATCTACTTTGTTTATGTTAGGGTACACTCCCACAGTCATGTGTTGTGAAGCTCATACAGGGCACTCACACTTGTTTGCCATTCCATTGATTGAAAACACCTTCATATAATCTGCTGATCCTAAAGGTTCACATACTTTTGCCTTTAACAGATATGTAACATTTGACCACTTCTTTCTCCTGTAAAATTACCATTTTTTCTAAAATGGTGTACTCATTAGTATAAAAGCAATGAATTTAATTGAACCTTAGAATAATTAAATTCATTTATGTGCAACAATTTTTAATCTTTGGGACAATAAATCTTCTTGTTCTTAATACTTGCCATAGTACAAGCCGAAGATGATCCCAGCACCCAAAAAGGAACCAAGCGTCTGGAAGAGAAAGTACACAGGGAATTTTCTCCATTTTTCCCTTCCCATGAGGCAGAGAGCAAAAGTTACGGCTGGGTTTAGATGACCTCCTGCAAGGATAGCAGAGGTTATCGAGGTGAGCAATAAAAAATTCCAGAAACACTTCATAACACATATTTTTGAGAATATGCGTGAGGCTAAACCTGCTCCTTTCTTCACAGAGCGCATGGCTTAGCATTCAATTTTAGTGGGTTTCAGGTACCTGAGACCTGGCCGCACACCAGGATTCCAAGAGTGGCCGCAAAACCAAATGCTAAGTTCACAGCAAGGAAGAGACCGTGAGTTCCATCACTGAGAGTGAACTGGGCGACTGATCCACAGCCAAACATCTGAGAACAGAGGAAAGACAAAACAATGTGAGCTTTATTGCAATGGACATAGACCACATTTAGAAAGGGTTATATTTGTCTGCTCATATGTGGTCTCTGCAGTAGCACTTTGCATGGCAACATCTAGACCTGCAGTACTGCTGGTCTGTCCTGTTTCACAATTGGATAATGTTAGGTCCACACACGTCCACAGAAATGCAGCAGGGTGTAGGTCCACATTACTGATTTGATCAAACCCTTGGGAGTGACCCTTCCTGCGATGATTGTAACTAGATTAGTTGGTATTCTTGAATGAAAATATGCCATTATTGTGGAATTCATACTATTTGCATCATTGCACATTGCACTATTTGCATCCATTTTTGTTCAGGGTGTGTCACACACTGAACAAAAATGGCGACAAGATAAAATATCTAAAATCCTTCAAATATTGGTAAAGTTTCTCATTTAGACAATGTAAAATATTCTAAGATTTTTTTACTTTTACTTTCTCGAAAATGTACTTTCTAAAACAAGTATTTTTAACTTGAGAAACTTGTATTATTCTTGAAGATAGAGCTTAAAGATATAATGCTTAAACAAGTAAAAGGATGTGCCACTGTGATAAGATGATTGTGGAAAACAACCCATTTCCTACAGCGTATACAAAATGCTGAAAAGGAAAGAAAGAGATGACGCATTTGCCTGCTTTAAAAGAACAGAACTTCACTACTTACATGTATATTTGAGAATACAATAGAAAGTTAATTTACTTCTTTTTAAAACTCTATATAATATAAAACAAATATAATTTATTTGTTCATTTTGTCTACTGGCTTTCTCTCTTTCAGGGGAACTCACTTGAAAAATCTATTATTTCATCACTTTATTTGAATTAAAATATTAAAATGTTCAAAATTATCTTCTTGTATGATTCAACTAAATGTTGTTATTCAGCTGTTAAGCACTTTGAACTGCCACCAGTCTAAAAAGTTCATTAGAAATATGTAAATAACCTGATTTTCTCACAAGTTCAATTTGATAAATTGTAGTTACACTCTCAACAAAAAGAGTTTTGTGTAGCACAGATGATTTTTTTTCTTCATAATAAAACAAATGTGCATTTTGCATTAATTACGTTTAAAGTGACAGATTAGCCAGTTAGTACAAGGCTTGAAATATTGAATTTTACGTGTAATGAATTTAAAATATCACAGTTTAACTTTTTGAATGAAATTATGAAGATAAAAATTCTAATTACTCATTATGTACTCATTAAAATATCACCTGTGCTTTGCAGTGCAATGTTAAAGATGTGATCTGTTGTACTGAAGATGTATATGTATCATCTACATATGATCAAATTGGTGACAAACTATCTCATGAGGCCCCATTTACACTTGGCATTAACATACGTCCTGGGTGATCTGATCACAAACCATAGCCAAATCACATAGCCACTCCCACCTGGCATTTGAAATTCATCTCTTTTGACTGTTTGTGATCACATTTCTAACATCATTTGTACAGGAGGAGGGGCATGGTGAACATAAATTAAACTACTTTCATCCAATAGTTAGTTTGTTATTGTAGTGTACTCAGTAAACTTGTGCGGACAATGGATGGTGTGGTCTCATAGTTATTATGTATTTATTAGATTGGGCAGTGACATGGATGATGTGGGCAGAGCTTTGCTGTCAGAGACACATTGAGACACTATGGCGATCACACTACATGAATAACGTAGTCATATGTGTCTCTGACCACCTCTGAATGTTGTTAGAGCGATTGGGTTTCAATGCGTCCTCAAGACGCATTGTACCCCGTTTACACCTGTACTTTGTACTGGCCACTTGATTGGATCACATGATTACCAGGATACATGTTACTGCCACATGTGAATGGGGCTTTAGTTGGTTATCAGCTGCTTTAGGGTTAGGGTTAGTTACTTTCAATAAATAATTAAGTTGGACATCTTTGAAGCATTAACAGTGGACCACCAGCTTTTCTACAATAAACTTCACTTGAAGCACTTGAACCTTTTGAACGTTCTGGCCCTTAGCCTTAACTCCTGGCTTCAAGAGCTTGGGAAGTGGTGTGCCAGTTTTCTCCTTCTGTTGTATTAATCTAAAGAGGGGAAAACAAAATTGGTATGTAAGGCTCTCTCCTCCAAGAGCAAGATTAAGCCAGAACAAACGTTCCTTCCCTGCCGATAAGGTATGGAATGATAGATCATATGGCCTAGCGTTCAGTCTTTTCTCAGGATCAAACACTTGTCCATCGGTAGAGAAGATACAGCACATATCAGCCACATTTCACAACAGAAAGTTCTCACAAACACTATAGACATTATGGTCTAAACAAATGAGGAAGGCTGCCTAGTCTACACGATGTAGTACTGATGACTTAAACTGGCAGAAGGAGTTTAACTGTTTAGTTAGTGTTAACTTGGTTTTAACACACCCACACACCATACCCCCCACCTCCCCCACATATATATATATATATATATATATATATATATATATATATATATATATATATATATATAATATACTTAGATGTGGTCTAAGCTGTTTTTTTTATGGTTTGTGGTTGAAATGCTGCTCATTCAGGTGGCTTATATATATACAAATATAGCTACTTGGTTTATCATCCTTATTCATGCTGGTAGTAATGCACAGTCATGCTGGTTGACCAGCAAGACCAAGATAGTCAATCCAGAAATCTGAGTGGAAAGCCAGAATAGCGAAAGCTGGTCAGCCAGCACAATCAACTAAACAAAGAGACATGTATATTATTTTCGAAGGTTTTACTTTAAAGGTTGAAGAGTGTAGATGTGTCCAAACATTTGACTGGCGCTGTAAATAAATATACCCCCATTTCCCCCTTCCACATTTGGAAGCGTCAAGTGCCTTACCACTTCTGACACAGGAGTGTGAAAACAAACATCCTCCTCTATACATGTAGTATGCCTCTTTTGAAATGTCACCACATTGCATGATGGGCATGCAAAGTGTTCAGGAACCCTGCTCAGATGTGACTAACAGATGCCTGTGCCCACCAATAACACAGTAAGGTCTGATGTGTTGAGAAGGCACCATCTGCCCATCTAGCGAAGAGCAATTTTTTGCTCTCTTAGACTCCAACTACTGATGGTGGGCATTTTTTTACTGGTTCAAAAACAGGTAATACTTTGGATGTGCCTCTAAACATTGCTCACATTAATATTGCTACCAAGAGTATATATACTTGATTTCAGACGTATTGAGCTTTGGAACTCATTCCTGGAGTAAGCTAGGCCCATCGCTTTTTAATTCGATGGTTAACTGAACAATTTCAAATTCAGTGTCACTTTAAAAAGCTTTAGAGTCAAATGGTGGAATTAAGTGGATCATGTTTCAGTTTAAGACAAATCCTTTAATTGTTCAAGGCTAGGCTTCTCAAAGGCACGAAGATGATGCATAAGTGCTCAAGCAAACATCACACTGAATGATCTGTCTACCAGTTTAGATCTTAACACCAAGGTATCCAGTTGATTAGAGATTAAGGCCAAACCTTTCATTTATGTGGCTTAATGACTACATGGGACTAAAAACAAACACAAGTGGACAAAGTATAAAAATAAACCTGTTCATTTACAAATATTTTATAACCTCGTCACTTTTAGAAGCTGAAATGAGTTTTCATAGATAGCCCACTTTGGTTAAGATTTGGACAACATCCTAATGATTACTTTTAAGTAAATGGTTGATGGCAGCAACATACTTTGTGCCTGAAACAGAGACTGTTCCCTGGCACTGTATGGAACTCTGGATGTTGGTCAAGAATCCTCCCTGCCCTTTCAGGTCAAAACACTTAACAGCAACACTTCTTCTGTTGCTGCTAATCTTATAATCTCATGGTCTTTTTTAAACCACTGGCTTGAGAAAACAAACTACTACACTGTTGACTATTTTCAGGCATACATACTGCAGAAAGTGGTGTTGTGTACTCCAAGTCTTATACATCTCTGAATCTGAATCTCTTGATCTCTTGTAAATGTCTACAGCTCATTTATAAATATATCCTGCCCTGAATAATCGCACAATTGTTTAATTGCAGTTCAGTTCCTCTTTCAGTTTTAGTTTTTTGGTGAAGACTGAAACTGTGCATAATGTAACTGATATACGAGAACATCATTCCATGGTGGTAAAGGGAGCAGCAATGATTTGTGACATTTTTACCAACACAATTTGGTATGACTTTGAGTTGCTCTGAAGACATTTATCAACCCACAGGATCAATGACTGTTCAATAATTCATTAGCTTTTCTTTGGTTCCCTGAGAGTTCCTGTCAGCTTCAATTCTGTAAACCAAATAATGCAATTGGTGTGATTATATCAACTACTGATGTAATACAACAAGCATAAGCATGACAACTTGAACTCTTGTTGAGTTATTCATAATTGATAGCTACTGAAACTAGAAAATAAATATACTTGTGATTAAGAGTTTGTTTCAAATGAAGACAAACTGAATCAAGACCAAATAGTGTGAATATATACCTATATATTTATACACCCATCGTAAAAATTACTTAGCAACTGATGAAATATTCAAGCTGCATGGAATGGTTGTACATTTTTCACACATTCATTTATTTTTATCCTAGAATCTCACGTTCAATCTTAATCTTATAATCATATAAATGATTGTCATTAATGTTCACATATTTTCAGTTCTATATATCAAATCAATCTTCATTGTTCTTGTTTTAAGTGTACATTTAGCAAGTTCAACTAAACTGTGAACTTGTGAAAGGACAACATCCGTACCCATTATGCCATGGAGAATGTGTTAGAGACACCTACAGCCTTTAGTGTTCAGGATACAGATTAACCCATAGTCCTGTGTTTGAAAGGACTGTCACTGCAGATTCATGATTAACAGTACACTTTATTCCAGGCTTTGGCTTAACCTGTAGCACTGAAATTCACCTCTTGTGTGCAAAAGCACTCCTGTGTGTACACACGCATGCTGAGGGAGCTCCAGTGTGTGCAGCCTGATTGATTAGGACTTTTATACCAGTTTAAAAAGGACAAAAAGACCCCAGACTAAGACATGAGGATTTTATTTATGATACCTGGGCAATTTTCATCATTTGTGATAACAGCAAAACGTGTAATACATTGAATGTTCTTGATTGAATTTTGTTTGTATATTTGTTTTGCTAAAATTACAAATTCATGCATTTGCTAGTCAATTAATTCATTGTATGACTTTTACCTGAAATTAGCACATTTATGTATAAGGCCTAGCATATGGACACATCCATTTAATGACTTTACTCATTAGACCATTGCTATTCCTTGGTCATAGGCACCCGTGCCCTACATATTTTAGTTCTAACACATCCTGTGCAACTTTGAAGGTCTTGACAATTGATTAGTTGAAGGGGTGCCTCCAGGGCAATGGACTAAACAGGCAGAGCATGCCTGGAGAAGTCCAATTATACCATACTAAGGGTAGTGTAAGGCTGTTCCTCTTACACTGATGTAGAATCAATGCTGTGTTCATTGATAGAACTGCAAACTCAGAAGTGTACAAAGGCATTTTGAATGCAAACTAACAGACGGAGGAGTGGTTTCTTTCCATAATGACCTGATATACACTGACAGCACACTGAAAGAACAATTTGCCAAAAATGAAAATGACAATCTTGGAATGGTTTACTTACAATAAATGTCTGGTGATATTTTGCTTCCTAACACAATAGAAAGAAACATGTTCTGAACTGTAACACATCTGTTCAACATCTTTTTGAGCCCACTAGCAAAGTATTATTCTGCATAAGTCCACCAATGAGGAATCCTCTACAATCATGTAACTGTTTGCCCACTGGCTGCTCATTTTGAGGCTTGGGCCCAGTTTATGTAAAAGCTGCTTTGTGACCTTCTTGTTGTAGCTATATAAATAAAATTTGAAGAGTTGATTGATATAACTGTACTTGCAGTCAGAACAAAGACCAGTTGCATGTGCAAAGCAAAAGCACTTCTCTGTGCAATTATCAGTTCATGTCATTAGTGAGCTTGTTTTTCTTATCTGCAGCTTTCAGCAAGCATAAGCACAGGGGTGTTTTCTATTATTTGTTTTAAGGATGCATGCCAAGATCACTGTTTTATTCCTTTCAATAAGGTTGAATGAGATTCTATCCCTCTGCTTCATTGAGATATTCTACAGAATGGCTGTGCATTCAGTCAGTAAAGCCCATTATCAATCATATTTCTGCTGATAATGATAACCGTTCTGTAGTTACACAGATCATTCATGCACCATCTCTACTAGGTATGAATCAGGTGCACTGTGTATTCCCTAAAACACATTGGTGCGTAGGCCAGCAGAAGTGGATGTTGTTTATCATTTTAAAAGGCAAACAGCTTCTCAGCTTGCAGTGTAGTAGACATCATATGTGTAGCCCTCACCTACAACTGCACACTTAATTTCTCTGCAATATTATTTGAATTAATTCCATAGAAGATCCACCTAAATGGGTTTTTACAATGAATGGCTCTTATGAGTGTTTAAAAATGTTCACATAATGTAAGGACTGTATATCTATTGAAGCTTATTTCCCTAAAACTATAAAAAGTCCTAGGCCCAAGTTTTAGTGTTAACAGAAACACTTACCCACCAGGATAAGTGCCCAAGCATTCAGCAAGTCCTTGTCGCAATATCATATTTCGAATCTGCAATGCGCGGGACAGCTTATCCAAGAAAATCTTCTGCTTGCCCATTTTTGCACGTGAGCTGAAGCTCTTCTCCTGCTCCTTTCTGAGTGTTACTCTTCTGATTGCTCTCACTTCTCAGAGGACTGTGCCTAATGATGCTCTGACATCCTCTATATACTGGAAGAAAATCCAACCCCACCCCATGGTCTGTGTGCACCCCTTCTACAGTAAACCCGCCCAGTCACTCATCCAGCGATTCTTTCACTTTCAAGTGCAGACATGCAGTCATGCTCCCATCCTGACTGAACTTGTTCTGGTACTGAAACCCTAGAGGAGGGGGTGCTTTCTTTCCAGAAGAAGTTTCCCCAAAGTTCTGAGAAAAGCTTCAAGGCTAGGTGAGAAGAAATAATAACAATAACAATATATCATATAATAATAACACAGCTTAGCAAGGGAGACTGCAGTGACAGATGCAGAATTTTACAGGTGATAGGTCAGAATTTGATGCCAACAGCATGAATCTGTTGACCCAACGTGTCCTGTGTCATCAGTCCATGCTGAAGGTGGTGTGATGGTATGGGGAAGTTTTATTGGCACACTATGGGTCATAAACGGCAGTCAATCTTTCTGAAATGCCTCAGTCTATTTGAGTACTTTTACTGACCTTGTGCATCTCTTCATGTCTACATTTATGTGACCAAGTCATGTTAACCAGTCTTGGACCAGAAACACAAAGGAATCTTTCCAACATAACTTGTTGTATCTATGCCATGAATGATTTAAGCTGTTTGGAGAGAGAAAAAGATTTTATTTTACATTGTCAATTTCTATTTGAATACTAATAAAAGCACAGATAATGGATATTTAATTTTTTCCCAATATAGTGATTTCCCATGCACAAGTTGGATCGATCCAAATATCGATAATATCGATACCAACGCTGGTATTGATATTGACCAATACTCGTGAAAAAAAGATCGATACTCAAGCTTTTTGTCTACTCCCCAAAACCTAACCCGCCCGGCCCACCTGCACCCCTACACCGCGCGGCACCCCGTCACACAGCACAGGCTCTGCAACCCCCTGCCCCAGTCACACAACAGGGAGCAGCGCACCCCCCCCCAGTATCAGTATCTGTACTGATATCGGTAACACTGGCCCTGGATTTACTTGGTATCGAAGCCCACCTCTAGTTAAGACTATTCTATCAGCATGAGATAATGTGGGAGGACACTGTGAAATAAAGGAACTCTAAGAATTGGGCTGTAATTTAGGCAGACCCCCCTCTGATCAGCTAGAACTGAAAGATATGGCCAAATTAAATAAAGGAGACAGGGTGGTAGTGAGCTGCAGATACATCATCATGGGCCATGAAAAGTAGACATTGGAACTTGAGACAGAAAGGCTTCAGATATGTTCCACCGTCCAAAAATCTGTTCATACAGCTCCACTCCACTGAGATGTGAGGTTACAATGCAGTGCTATCAAAACAACGCATGTATGGGAAAATCTTGTAGAATTGTAATGGCTGTAAAAATGAAATGTTCTTGTCACTTAGCCTTAACAAAGACTGGACGTTTTTTTTTTTAAATACAGTATCCTGACCTCACCTTGCACATCACCTTGAAAATGCTGTTATGTGATAATAATAACTGCAGCTGCTTGCATTTGCACATTGCTGTCAGACCTCTCTGGAAGAATGTCATGGCTGCAGCGTGTAAGCGTATGAGGACCGTCATGAACATGAAAGTTGTTTTTCAAGCACCACCCCAGGGCTTTTCTTCTGTAGAGTAATTATGTCAGGGAAAGAATGACAAAATGAATGGATCTTCACTTGCATGTATGGACATGAAATGGAGGGAGTCTGGAAAATGTCATGCAAACTGGTCAGCAGGAACTTGTTTTTTGGATGTCTATAAGAGGAGTATGGAGGAGAAAGCAAAGTCAGTTTCATTCTGATGAGAGATCAAAATAAGAGATCATCATTATGATGTTAGATTTTACACATGTTAAAATTTTAGGGGAGTTGGAGTTTGAATGAGTGATTTAAGAATGTGGTATAACATTATATCATCTTTCATTTTCATTATGTACCCACATGGAGCATGTTATGTGCTCTGCCAAGCAGCCCTATTGGCACTGTGCTGACATGAAGATGTATCATTCTAAATTAAGAGGTATGTGAATGCGCGTGCAGTTAATCCAGAGTTTTATCGGGTTCATTAGATCATCACTAACTCAATAATTGGCTTATCAGGAATTCCTGTAGAAAAGACACAGTAACAAGGAATTCATAAAAATGACTAAAACAGCATTTCAGACATGTAGTTTGATCCTTGTGCATATGCACAGCTTTTTAACAAAATCTAGACACACAGAAATCAAACATTTTAAACATAGAATATTACAAAGCAAAGTGTTTTTTATTTAAAGTTTACACTTGCTCTGACCTTAACCTTAACTGTAGCCTAAGCTTAACTTTAATTTTAACTTTAACCATGACCTAAACTTTAGACATTCACACATTCACATTCACCACTTTAGAGTCACCAATTCACCTACCATGCATGTCTTTGGACTGTGGGGGAAACCAGAGTGTTGTTATTTGTATTCACCAAAAAAGTGAAAACATATTTATAGGAGACACACATGCCAGCTATTATTACTGTTAGGCACCTAAATATTTCTTCATTTGAGATGTAAATATAAACAGAATTTATATAATTGTATGAATTTGACCATGTTTTGCTCAAAAATGTACTTCACATCTTAGAAAACCAGAAATTTATCATCCAGAGGGTTTGTGGGATGAAAATCTGAGAATTTGAATATTATTTGTAATATTTAGGTTGACAAAGATATTTACAATAATAATTATTTAAAGATAATTGCTTGCCATACTCTTTCTCATATCATCTCATATCATGACATTTGATCGTACAACATTTACAAAGGATGTTATGACTTAAAAGATGGTCTTAAAAGCACATTAGGATTTATGAATTTATGCATAATTTGTGATGTTATGCTAAGTTACATTAGTTCATTACCCTGCCAGCCAGTGATGCTATCACTGTGGAAGTAATCGATTTGGCTACTAACTGAACTGATGGTGCTATCAGTAGGGAAGGGTACTAATGCTCTCTATTACTGTTAATGACTAAAATAAAACAGGTTCGCTGGTCAAATAATAACCCTTTTCTCATGTTAGCTGATCAAATTTTATTTTAAACTGGCAGATGTTATTTGACGTTGATATTAGTGCCAAAAACCCAAACAAACAAACAAACAAACAAGCAAACAAAGAAATAAAGAAATAAAGAAATAAAGGAGGCCTTGCAAGTTCTTTCAAATTGAGTAAGGAGACAAACTGTCTAAATAATGTTGAGACTGACATTATAATATATTACAAAGATGGTCTAGATAGATAAGGCTTTTATGGGCGTCCTTGATTAGAATGGTACATACCTCATAGCAGAACCCCTAAAGGCACTTTGACTTGGTAGGTAGAGCACTGGGTTATGGGTAATAGACTTGTGTGGCTTGATACTCAAAAGCACTAAGATAACACTGTTGGGCCCTTAAGCCACTTTGCTCCCTGGGCACTGCAGCAAAGGATGCCCACCACTCTGGGCATGTGCCATCACTGTCTTCCATCTGTCCAACACAATTTTTGACCATGGTTGTCTGAAAGAAAAACAGTGGAATAATGCTGTCTGGAACGATGTCAAAGAGGACTATGTTTTCTATGTTTGTTTTTAACTGAAGCATCTTCTTATGGATGTTTCCTAAATGGGGCTCTAGAGTGGAAAACAAATGATGACAGCTCAACAAATGAAAGTGACTCAGCAGGAACTTCACTCAGTGTGTCCTTCATCAAAAGTATAATCCAATATGTAAAATATGGCAGTTAAATGGGCCAGTTAGATCCCCAAAACTGAAACACAACAGTCTTGACTCGTTTTATATCAACAGGCTTCTTGCTATCTGCAATGCTATCTGGTAAGACTTGTGTTCATGTTACAGTCTTAAAAGCTTTGCTGTGCTACTGTCAGCTTGTACTTTTTGTCATGAGGTCACCATACCGGAAAATCTGTGCAGTTCATTCAGAGGTAAAATAACTGGGCTGCTGAATGGCTTCTGAGCAATTCCATTCCAACCAGTCATTGTTCACTATTTAAACTTTAACAAAGATGATGATTTAAAAGTGAACTGGTTCAAGGTTTTTTTTGTTTGTTTTAACATATAATTTAAGTTTTGTTTAAGGACTTTTATTCTGAAGAGTGACTCAAAGTGGGTCAAAACAAATATCTCATAATGTATTTTATAAATCACAGATCCAAACAAGCTTCTGAAAGGTTGACATTCAAATGTGCTGCGACGTGGTCCATGAAGATACTGACAAATCCTGATGTCATTTCAAACAATCAAGTAGGCATTGCTCATGTGGAACTTTTATTTATTTTTGTCCAAGATGCTGCAACAAGAAGCCTGTTGATATCTCTTACTGTCTTATGTGCACAATTATTTTAAACAACCACATTTGTTTTGCTCCTGCCAGTGTCGTTCATCTTTGCACATAACACCATTTGTTCTTCCTAATTATTCCATTCCTTTGTGTCCTGGTCTTTGTCTGGAGGCAGCCTGTGTCTAACTCTTGAGTGGAATCTATGTATGAAGAATCAGTTATCACATAGGTGGATTCCACATAGGAGAAATTTGCTTTTTGGTTTCAGGTTAACAGACAATGTTCCAAAAAAATTAGCTGCTTTCCTTTTAAGTCACAATATGATGTCATTGCCATTGATACAGGATTTGTTTTGGCAGTTATTTTGTCAACTAGTATTGTGAAATCTGGATTGTGAAACCACATGCTTACGGTAAAAACCGTGATAGTATGACGCATGTTACAGAAACTGACCTTGCCTCCAAAAAGTACATGCAAAGAACATATAGTTATCCTGTCATAATGGCTCTGTCAGGACATCTATATAATATACTTCTTAATGTCACTCACTCCTTTTTCTCAATCAATGAAAAGAATTCATATCTGCTTAACTATCCTTGGCTAATTTTGTATATCTTCATATTATGACATACTTTTATGTGCCCAAAAATAGAAAAGTATTTATAGGAGAAGTCACACATGCCAGATATTGATATTTTCAAGAGAACTTAGACTTATCAAATTTTATTTTGTTCTTGAATTTACCATCCCCAGCTCACTAGTGAAAGGGTACCCTGAGAGCAATGCTATCTGGTAAGACTTGGGAACAGTTCATGTTACAGTCTTAAAAGCTATGCTGTGCTGCTGTGGCTTGTCACACTTCTGTAAACCATCCAATTAAAACAGCTTGTATTTTTTTCATGAGGTCACCATACCGGAAATTCAGAGCATTTCAATCAGAGAGACTTTTTATGTGCATCTACATTTATTTTATCGCTTATAAAGACTAAAAACAACTTACATCTCAGAAATCCTGTTGGAAATTGATCATCCAGGGTGTTTTGACATGAAAAAGCAAACATTTGTAATAATTATTTGCAATGATTAGATTGACAAGGAAATTTATAATAATATGTTCTTGAAAATACTTGACAGTCATCCAAATTTTTCTCATTTATACTCAAAAAGTATTAGAACAGGAATGCCAATCCTTTAATTTTTGCTGTAGACTGAAACTGAGACATATGGGTTAAAATATATGAGACAAAAGATCAATATTTCAGCTTTGTTCCCCTGGTATATTCACCTGGATCTGGTTAAGAAGATAATGCCTTTAGTCTGAACCCACCCATTTTTCTTTTGTACTAGGCCAGACTAAAACCTTCCACCTTTCGCCCCTAATCAACTCCTGTGTGTTTGGATCATTATCTTGCACCCTGATTAAGGTTCTCCCAATCAGGTTGGTTGCATCTTTCTTTAAATTGACTGACAAAATGTTTCTGTAGACACCTGACTTCATAGTACAGCTGCCATCATGCATGAACTCATCAATCAAGACTAATGAGCCCTTCCCAGAAGAAGCCATGCAAGCTCAAGCCATGACATGACACTGACAGATGAGCCTGCATGTTTGGTATCATGAGCAGATACTTTCTTTCTTCAAATATTTGCCTTTTTATTACTTTGGTAAAATCTTGGTTCATCTTTTTCGCATCAGTCCCAGATTTTCTGAGGTCTGGTCTTCCAAATCTTCATGTTAATTAGTGGTTTGCATCTTCTGGAGAAGCATCTTATTTAGATATTTTTAGGTATTGTCATACCGTCACTCCTGCTATCTGGAGGTTGTTGGTGACATCAGTATTTAGAGTTTTTTTTTTTTTACATTTACAACGTTTCTGTCATCAACTGCTGTGGTTTTCATTGGTTTACCTGTTTGACATCTGTTACTTAGTATACCATTGATGACGTTCTTATTCAGGACTTTCCAAACGGTTGCACAGGCCAATTGTGCAATTGTACATGTCCAATATTTGTGCAATGGATCTGATTGATTTTCCATCTTCTCTCAGCTTCAGAATTACTTGTTTTTAACCCATAAATAGCTCTCTGGTTTTCATTTTGGTTACTCCTCTAATTATAAATGCACAGTCTCAGCGTAGACATTTAGCACTATTTATTGTTTAAAAAATCAACAGGACACACCTGGGCAATAAAATACACCTGTCGGTTACATTTTCCAATACTTTTGCCTTCAAGAAAAATGGGTGGGTTCAGACAAAAGGTACTTCTGAACTGTGAATCAGATCCAGATGTAATGTATGACCTCACTATACATCACATGGGGTTGAAGATTTACAAACCATAAATCACTGTGTGGATGAGCCCCTGTAAATAAGCAAGTTGAGGTTAAGCAAACTCTGAGGTTCAAAAGCTGGAGAACCATTGCAGTAATGCTATGCACCCTACAAAATTAAAGTAATAGTTGTGCTTTTGCAACCCCTTAGGCAACCATGACCCACAAATCTAGCATTAGATGACAGTTTCAGCACATTCCATCTGTAAGCTGTTCATTCACCAATGGCTTGTGCAGACTTGACTATAACAAAAAGTTGGAGAGACAGCTAATCTAGGTCACACAAAATACATTCTTGCCCAAAAGGCAGTCATAACAGCAATGTGTAAGAGCAACTAGTACATTGTTATCATCAGCTGTAATCAAAATCTGGAAATGTGAGGGATGTACTCAAGACTGCAGGGATCTCAGGAGCTTTATACATTTGCATAAAGGATGTCAACCTCAATACTTGCTGCTGTGGACTGTACATACTAAATGATTAGCTTACATGGGTATATGTCAGTGAACCCAGAAAACCCTGTGGTGGGAGGAGATGACAAATGAAAACTAAAGCAACGTAAAGCAGTTCTGACCTGATAAAACAGGTCTGATCCAACCTGTGTTAAAAACATGCAACAGAACATCCCTCAGGCAAAGGAGGACACAGGTGGGGTAAAAGCTAGATACAATCATTGAGCCTTAAACACTTAAAAGAAATCTCAACGCTCCAGTGTTTCTTTCACTCAACAAACCAGTTGGCGGTTCTCACCTGCAATCCTGTGATTCTGTACTTTGTTTATCTTAATAACGTATATATAAATAGTTACCAGTGCATCTCTGAAAATGAGAATATAGTGAAAAATTTCATTCCTGTTCACAATTTCATACAAAAGCATATGTAAATTAATTATATGTAAAGTAACATATATGATTGCTTTATTTTACTGTTGATCAGAAATAAGCAATTGGAAAAAAAAATTCAGGATTGACTAGTTTACAAATCAGTATAAACAATATTGAAATATATCACTTTAAATGTAATAAATATAAAATACATGACCATTAAAATGTTGTAATTTTGAGATGCACTAGTATTCACTCATGTATTAAGATACAGCTCTTCATTTTGATCTTACATACAATGTTTTACAGATTTGTATTAGTTATTTGAAAGCTGTAAAGTTATACAGGACATAAGCATTTTGTTTTTATGTAAATGAGTAGCATTGAATATGTTTACATAATAATGTGATAGCTAATCAGATTTTGCCAATAATGTGCTGAAAACATTTGCAAGCACAGAAATATGATAATGAGAAAAGGGCACCACCAGTGATGCAGCTGCTCAGGATTTTCACAACAGTGTCTCTAGGCTAGTAATGGTCACCCCATGCTCAGATCAGCCCTTCCTATATTCATGTTCTTTACATAAAACAAGGCTCCACTCATACCTGATTGTCTTTCACTGACAAAAAACACCTAATTTTAATTTCACCATCAAATTATCTGCTAATCCTAAAGGTCCATTTGTTTGATTTGGTTCTCCTTATCAAATTTTAGGACTTAGAGATCAAATTGTAGCTCAAATAATAATAATAATAAAAAAGCTATAAAGTGTTCACAGACTTAAAAGCACAACTGTATGTGAGTCACTGGAAACCCAGATTACTTTCCAAATATATGACCTTTACAATTAATCTTTCATAATGAAACATACATTTCCTACTGCCGTTTTCTTAACACTGAGTCAAATTAGCAATATATCTTTTTTTGGAGTTCATCTGGCTCCAAACTGCACAATATGCAGTTAGTTTTCATGTAATGTTTTCATCTGGATCTGTTGCTATACATGCGATGAAAACAAAAGTCAAGAACCGCAGGTAGTATATAGCTGCATAGTATATATGTAGTATATGTGTGGGAGCAATATATATATATAATATATATAATTTTTTTTCCACCTTGGAGGAAAGTACCAGGTCGTGCATGCTGATACAACGGCTAACAGATGCCTGTGCTGACCAGCATTGCGCTGGATGTGATGTGAGGAGAGAGCACTGTCTACCCACCCAGCTTGTCCAATTTTGCTCTCTCAGACTCTGGCTATTGATGGCAAGCAGCATGACCCGGGGCTTAAATAATTTTACGATTTAAAATCTTTATGTCTCCTGTTCACATTTGAAATGAATTGATAATGTTTGTATTATTGGTGTAAATGTGAATGAACTTTGTCATTCAATTATGTTGATCCTAATTTATCTCCAATTATCTCCCTGCCTCAGTAGTCCCCTGTGAATATCCATTCTTTACCTTTTGGTTACTTGCAAAGCAGGTTCTGTGAAGTGTTCCATGTTGTTTCTATTTGACTCAAATTTCAACTGAAAGGGAAGAATAGCCATCACATTCATGCTAATGTGAGGGTCACAATGACTGTATTTTCAGTATGTGTGTCTCACCTACAAGCAAAGTTTGATTTTACATGTAATCTTTGTGTCTCGGGTACTGAGGAAAGAACCCTTCATAAATTTGTCATATTTCTCATAAAACACAGAGCATGGGAGGGGCACGTATGTAACTGTCAGGCCAAGTTCCGTGGGCATAATAAATCCTCCAAATCACATACCCGTTGTTGTTTATCAACCACTGAGACAAGTCCAAATGCTTTGCCTTTTACAGTTAGTGTAGCGGATAAAAACTCTGCCTTCCTTGTGGCACATTAAGGTTCATAGGGCTCAGTCTGAGAGAGGATGAAAGAGGATGCCCTCTCTACTTTCCACCCCTGTTGAATTTATATAGTATATACCACCCACACCACACCATTAAATGAATGTAAAGCACAATTGCAATGACATGGAGACACTCAGAATGGCAGTGGGTTGTCTTCAGTGATGGGTCCCACTTTTGTCATTTATAAAACGGCCTTCTTGACATTTTCAGACAATTCAAACACAAACACACCAAACATTTATCTTGATATTTACATTTGAAAATAACCTAAGAGCTCATAAAACTATTAGGCCTCATAGCTTGACCCCTAGTTTGAACTATACTGCTACTTTTAATTGACTGTAGGCAAACCTGCTTAGGTTTCCAACCAAATGTGAAGAGTGCTTCTTCATCTGGAGCTGGTCTATCAAAACAAACTATTACTCAGTCTTAACCCTGTCAATATTTCAAGAGTTCAGATGACACTATTGGCACATAGCCTCATTTCTCTGGTCAAAGACTGAAAACAGCTGGTAGAAGCTGTGTTTGAGCTCCAAGGTGGGGCAGGAAGGGAGTACACATAACCTTAAACTTTAAAGCAAAAGGACACCTCTTGAATACTAAGTGAGCCCTAGTCTAAAGTAGTATGGCCCTGCCCTACAGGCCTCTTTGAAAAACATCACAAACATACCATCTCAACAAGGATGGTGCACTCACTGGAAGGAAGAGGCCTCTAACATGACCTCCTCCTGGGAAAGCTCCACAAATTCCAAAGGTCAACCCTGAAATAAATTACCTGTATGAACGACCCTGTCAGCCCACAGGATTTTTGCAGCCCAAAGTTTATCTGACCACCTGGGAGTGATTACAATCAAAGAGCAGCTTACTGCCATCACCCTTGGTGCATAGAATTAGACTGGGCCACAGCCAGGAGATATGAAAAGGCTTTAGTTCTAAAAGATGTGGAATGTCTCAAAGTTGGTTGGTAAGCAGATCGTACAGCACTTGTCAGGATAACTTTCGAGTAACAGTTGTAGGATTTTAGAAGGTCACCGCTGCACCAAAGCCTTAATTCTTCTTGGAACTTTTAGCAGAATTATCAAATGGGTTCCAGTGGGTTACATTGCACATGTAACCTTGAATATGTTTGCGACTCATTCAAGGAGTTTCAAATGAATTCCTGGTTGGAATATTTTCATGCATTTCAACTATTAATTCACTCTGTGGTTGATGCACAGAGATGACACCTCAGCACTGGCCATGGAATAGTATCTGTGTTCAAGACGAGTTCCTCAGAATGCAGCAGTGTGTGTATGAGTGTTGTCCTGTTGAAACAGCACCCTGGAGTGTGCTTTAAGAAATGGCAGGGCTACTGGTTGCAGGACCTCATTAATGTAACGTTGGACTGTCAAAGTGCCTGTAATGAAGACTAAAGGTGATCATGCTTCATAAAAAATTGCACTCCATACAATGACACCAGACCTTCAGGACATGTGATGCATGACAACAAACTGCAGATCTTGGTTCTGACTACAGTGTCTCCACATATGTCATCTCCACCAAAATCAAGAATCTTCACTGAAGACCTGCTGCCAATCTGAGCACCTAAATGACAGTCTAGCATGACACCATTGCTGTTGTGCTTCTGTGACTATTTTTTAACAATGAGTTTGTGACTTATATGACCAATATAGTTGCTTTGACTGACCACTTTTTCATTTTCCTATTTCAATGCCCTAGATGACAGAAAACATTCTCAGAGTACTTTTGTAAATTAAACCAAATGTTTTTTTCTTATCACTGAGAATTGTTCAATTACATAACCGGTTTTTAAATGCATGCCTTTCTTAATAACATTGTCTAGAGGAAGACAATGTCATCAGACACTAAAGTGGTTTAATGAATTAAAAATGAGGGGTGTTTCTCTCTAAAAAGCTGAGAATTCACCAGGGGTGCCAGCATTTGTCAAAGGAATGAAGTGTGGGACACTCAAATGAACAATAAGTTGACAAACCCATTCTGTACCATATGAGAGAGACAATTTTCAGTTCTAAAGCATTTTTAATTATTAGGAAATTTCCTTCTAAAGTGTTGAGAGTGTAGGCATGGAGGGAGCAGTTGCAGAATAAAATAGCTGTCAGACAGACAAACAGCACATTTCTGTGCAATATACTGGAAAGTACATTATCTATAGTACTTCAGTATTCAGTTCTATGAAAAAAAAAAAGTAAACGTGGCCGACCAGAATGCTAATTAATGTTATATTAACCAAATTCAGAGTCAAGAGTGGGCCTACATTATCTGCTTTATTACACTGTAGTCACGTTGATAAAGTCCCAAGCAGAGGCTTAAATGAAAATTAAGCCAAACTGTAATTACTCTGTATCCTGCTTTCAGAGTGACTCCCTGACTGCCATTATTTAAATAGACACTTAAAAACATTTGAGAAGCCAAGTCAAAGTTTGCAACACTGTAAATGACTCATATTATGTAATAAATGTTCTATATAATGATTGTATTTACATTTTCATTGAATTATACATTAATATGTATTAAAATATACCACACTATCATTCGATCCAGTATATTTGCTTGTATTTATGAATGTGGAATGGACTGAAAGTTTAGAATTTGACACCATTCTTGTGCACTCATGGGTGATAATAAACATAATGCTTGAGCTACGAAAAGGGGCCCCACATCCCTACTTCAACAAACTCATGACAATATGAGCAATGACCTCTAACATACTGCCACTAATAATGCCCTTTCAGATCAACCCTCCTGATATAAGTGTCCCTTATGGCCTATTGTCCATTGGTTCCTATCAGTTTGACATGCCTCCATCTTACTGATTGCTCATTTGTTGCATCACACTAGTTGCGGTTTGGACCGGTTAGGACTGGTGACTTCAGCATTTTAATCTAAAGAGAATATGATGGTGGTTAAGCAATAATTTGTGAAACAGCAATCTGAGATGATTTTGTTATCTTACCATAATTCATGCCTTGTTATTGTTTACAAGCCACTGAAGGGAAATGCATGGGTCTGCATTTAGTTAAATCCGTTTGTCCTTTGAGACCTTTGAGGTCCGTGCAAGCACAAGACTTATGCCCAGAAGAAGCCAGTTGAGGTAAATGAGATTACAAGATCTTCATCAATAAAGCAATGGAGAATTAAACCTGTGACATACTGTGAAATGATTATATTTTGCCCTAAAAGACTGTGGTCACTGTGGAAACAATAACCTCAATGTAAAATGTTTTCTTCCATATTAGGTGCTCTAATATAGATGTAATGTCATGAAACCTGTTTCTCTTGGAACCAGTTTTTTGTTGTGAAGTGAAGAAACCTGACTCATCAAGTTCCATATCAAATTTTGGAAATCAATGTATGACAGTGTTTTGTCACATGTGTTCCAGGAAATCAATAGATTCATACGTGTACATTTACAGCCTGAAAACCTCACCGAAACGGAATGTAAGATAATGGAATGGAAGTGTGTGACATGCAACTCTTATGTCAAATTTAAATTTGGGTAAAATCTGAATGACTGTTATTACTAGTCAGAAACATTACCCTCATGGCTGTAATGAACTAAAGGAACTTTAAACACCAAGCATGTCTTGACTGACAGACTACAAATGGAATAATTGGTTAATCTGTGTTGTCACTGAGTTTCTTCAGGCAACCAAAAACAGTACTCTATAAAATGTAAAAGTTGATCATGTAGCAATTTTATTTAAAAAAAATAATGTTTTTTTTGATGCTTCACTGATTGTGATATCAAGACTAGCATGTAACTTGGAGCTGCACAAAATAACTCTGTAATGCTGTGTATCCCTCATGATGTTGCTTGAACTCAGTATGATCAGTTTATTCTTGAAAAAAAATACATTCAAATATTCAGATGGCTTTATTTTTTTGGTTGATTTTGCCTCTTGGATCCATTGTTCAGGGCCAACATGACCAACATCTCAGGTAATAAAACCTGCTTTATTATATTGGATTTTAATAACAGGAACTTCTAAAACAGTTATATACTGCATGGTGGTGCAGTGGGTAGTGCTGTTGCCTCACAGCAAGAAGGACCTGGGTTCGATCCCCAGGTGGGGTGAAGTTTGTGTGTGGAGTTTGCACGTTCTCCCTGTGTTCGCGTGGGTTTCCTCCGGGTACTCCGGTTTTCCCCCACAGTCCAAAGACATGCATGATTGGTGACTCTATGTGTGCACTCAGAGTTGCCGGCTGTGCACCGGCTCCCCTGTGACCCTATTCAGGAATAAGCGGTTTGGATGAATGAATGAATGAATTACTCGCAAATGCACTGCACCACAACAAAATCACTACTGTTAGAAAGAGTGGGTTCTGTGGTTTCTAACCATATGTGATTTGTGCCAGTGTGTCATGGAATTTCTTATAAAGCTGAGGGTCGAAAGGGTTAATACAATGCATCACTAATGCACTAATGCACATCATAACAGCATTAATAGGAAAGATATTATTCCACCATGCTGTAGAACCTGCACTGTTACCAGAGCAGGACAATTTTAAAGAGAAGGTCTCAATAACAAGACGTAAACAGAAATATCCAGGAAAGTAAACTGTAATCTCATGTGGCCACACTGGGAAGCATTTTAATGACAAGTACAAACCTAATCCAGTCAAAGTATATCCAGATACTATCCAAATTCAACATCCAAAGTTTTAACATCTTGCCCATGGACTCGCACTGGTGTTTTTGCCAAGGAAAATAATGAAAAACCCAGTCTGCCAATGAAAACTGCATAGCAATTTATCTTTGTTATCTTTGAAAGTTATCTTGTCCATTCTGGTTTTGTTTTGTGTTCTTGGAAGTGTATCATACTGATATTGACAGCATTACAGCATATGTTTGGTTCTTCTTCAGAACATACTTGGGAAAGTAATAATGACAGTGACATTTACTCAGTGACCTAACTTACCTGTTGAGGGGCAGTAGGCTTGACACTTTAAATCGTTTTTTTTTTTTCTTCAGCACTGGTCAACGCAACACTGTGGTCAATATCCTCATTCAATGGTTAAAGTGAAATAGTAATTTAATTAATTTAACTTAAATATGGAAAAGAATCGAATTTCAAAAAAAGCTTCCAGATGGCTGGGTGATATGGACAAAAAAGTCATATCCTGAAATAGTTTATTTGAATGCAAATACGTATATGATACAATATATCACGTAAAAAAAAACATCCTATTGTTAAATTTGGTGTGTTTAAGGAAGAAGTGATGATCAAATTTAACAAGTCATCTTCAACCCAAAGCTCTGTCTTATATCTGTCTTATGTGGGGGCTGAGGAGAATAGAGTAGAGGAGGAACTGTGACCAGGGGTTGAGCAGATAAAGTAAGAAAAAAATAGTTTCTTCAACATTGAAAGAGAATATTCAATAAAAAATATTGCCTCAGCCCATAGGCAATATTGCCCAGCCCCAGAGTGTGCTATGTAATGCTGAAGGAGTGTCTGTGGTGCTCCCGCAGACAAGCTGGGTGCTTTTCTTCTTTGGAAGGACATGCAAAAGCATACAGGGAGACATCACGTGACCTTTGAGATACCATGCAAATAAAAAAGGGGTTTTTTTAAAGTGTTATCATGCATCCTACTTTGTCAATGTTCACCTCAGTCGAAACTCTTTTTGTTAAGGAGTAGAAAGACAGGTCTTTATAAACACAGAACAAGTTGGCTATAAATTGTGTGCCTATTAATGCTAACAGTCATCCTGTGTTGGCAGCCCTGCATTGCACATATCAGTGGTTTTCATGCTCTCTGTACTCTTGACCTAACTTATTAGTTCATTAACAAGCCTCTTATGAGATTATAATCAGGGTAAATATTACAATTTGATGTGCTGGTGTATTATAGATGCAGAACTGGGAAACATTGCATTAGGCTGTGAATATTGTTTAAAGAAATGAAACATATTGTCTCTTGTTGTTGTACAGTTGTATGTGAAAGTTTGCACACCCTTTGCTAAATGATTTACAGTATTTCATATTTTTTTACTTACAAGTAAATAGAGAGCACTGCCTTTGTACCTGACCACATACAAAACAATATTGTGGCAAATCCAACCCATCTTCTTTTAGCTTTAGGAATTTTCTTGTAACACATGGTTTGACATTTGGGTCTATGATTTGCCAGCATTTTATTGAATCCCCCCCTCCTATCCCATTTTGACAAAGTCACTGGAGGCAACACAGTCCTAAAGTATGATACACCCAACCTCATGCTTCACAGTTGGCAAAGTGTACTTCTCATGAAGCAAAATTTCTTATTTTCTCTAAATATACATTTGCTGATTGTGGACAAAGAATTTCACTTTGGTTTCATGAGTCAATAGCAGTTGTTTTCAAAACTCATCTGGCTTCTGTAAATGTTGGGTTGAATAGATCAAATATGTAGTTGTGTGACAAGGTCACAGCTAAGGTTTAGACTTTCAACACTTGAATGAAGATAGCACAATACTAGTGCACTGCCCCCTTGGCAGACCTAAATTTCCGTGTATGGTCATGGCAGTCATATGGTTTTGATCTTTCTTATCAGTATATCCTGATCTCTACAGTTCTCCTGAACTGTCATTTCTTAATAACACTCAAAATTTTAAGCTGAAAAACACTTGGCTGTCTTTGTGTATATGGGTGTATTCATCATCAAATCCTTAGACAGTTAGTCTCTTAGAAGAGCCCTTGTTTGATAATGTGCTGGCACATGATTTGAAGAGTACATTTATAAAGCATGGAACTTTGATTCAGCTATGCGTTCCAGATATCAGTTGGTTTAGTGCCTCAGGCTTTACTTTGTAATCAAGGTCTGACACTGTTGCAGTACTTATGTCTTTTCAATGCTTATGATTTTAATTTTATGTTTTTCATGAAACAAAGTAGCTGTGCATTATCCAAAAATAGAACTGTGTTCAGTGGAATGATGGTGCTGCATCCAATGCTTTTGGGATGAGTTGGCTGGTCAAATGCTTCAGCAATGGTTAAAAAATGTGTAGAAATTCAGTAATTCAGTTACTCCAAAACTAGTCACTGTATAAAATTCAGTACAATCAGGGATGGACTGGCCATTGGGAGAACTGGGAAACTGGGTTTCTAAGGATGTGGGGCTGCTGAGAGAGTGAAGGAGCAGGTTGACCTCCATAATACAATAATGGAATGTTTTCCAAAGCTTCTCAGAGCAAATAAGGCTTTTCTGACTCTATTAAAGCACAAAAGCAGAAGTGTAAAGTGGGCACTCAGCGATGAAAGAATCTGTGGAGTTACAAAAAAGGATGTTTGCTGCTTTTGATGGTTGTGTGGTCAGAGTTGGCATTAAGACTACTCTTCTGTGGTCAAATTTCCCATGAGAATGGTTTTTTAGTCGAAAAGCACACATTTACACTTCCAATTGGCAAACAGTTAAAAGCTTGGAACTCACACAAAAAAGGCACAGTGAGACTAAACTGTATATATGGTATTTTAATTGGGGGATCTTTTACTTTCTTAACTTTAGAACATAGAATTAGTATTATATATGTTTAAATATGCCAAGACAATGTTCACATTCTTTAAACCCTTGTTTCTCAAGCCTGATCCTGGAGGCACCCGTGCCCTGTATATTTTAGCTGTAACACACCCCATGTAAGTCTGAAGGGCTTATAAATGAGTTGATTCGTTGAATCAGGTGTGGTCAGAGCAGGGAAACCTCTAATATATGCAGGGTAGGGGTGCCTCCAGAACGAGTGTTGAGAAACACTGCTGTAAAGACTTACTAATGGCTTAAACTGAACTATGCAGGTAGTTCCAAAGTGTTCTCCATAGCTCTCTACTGATGTCTTCCATTTATATTTACTGAAAAACAGTGAAAATCAGTTTAAAGAAGTTTAGTTTGCAGTTTGTTTTCATTTCTAAACAGTTAAAAGATACTGATGTTGAATCTGAATACCTTTCATTACCCTTACCAGCTGTCATTACCATCACAACCAGTTGCAGTTATTACAAATTCCTACTTAAAAGACAAAACACTATTGAGAATTATTCAGCAACTATTCACTATTCAGGCTGTTGCTGTAATTAATACAAGTTAATTTAATGTAGTTATTGATATACTTTTGATCAATTTACAAAAATTGGATTGATATGAATGTAAATAACATATTTTGTGTGTTCAATAAATGTGATTTTAAATAATAAATTAATTTTTTTTACAATTTTATTGGAGGAAAGAATGAAATCTCATTTCAAGAAAGTAGCAGAAGTAGCATTAGTAGCATTATATTGACATTTAAAAACATGGAAAACAGAACCCATAGTGAGGTATCATTTTGTGGTGGTATGAAAAGTGATAAAGTAATAAGACTTAAACAAACTTATAACCTGAGGACATAAAAGTATATGAGAAATTTGGACATGAACCCACTTGCACATTTTCCCCTCTTTCATAGCTGATGGCAATTTGAGAGGATGTGTGAAATGTGCCATTTGTGCTAAAAGCTCACTAAATGGTAATTAGAGAATTCCCACATGTCCTCATGAGAGGAACTTCAACTTTATTATTTATGAAGGCAATTAACATTATGTGTCACCCACACACTCCTAATGACTGAAATGCATTAAAACACCATTATGGCTACATGTAGGGGAGCCCCTACTCACTCACTCTCAACCTTATAGACAGCTGTACATTTGCATTTTTGATAAGATACTTTATTGATCCCTTACAGTCCCGAAGGAAAAGGGAAATTCATTGAGAAAAACAATAGCAGTATACATAAGGTAAGGAAGGAAGAAAAAACACACCCAGACTAAGCTCAGAGAAATAAAATAAATAAATATTGTAATTAATCTTAAGTGAAAGAAGCATGTGGACTGAGGGGTTAGAAAGGAAATCTGGATCAAAGTGTACTGGATAATTACAGACCTATTTCTAATTTACCATTTATAACTAAGATTTTAGAAAAAGTGGTGGCCCAACAACTGTGCAGACACCTGCACAAGAATCACATATATATAAAAAATTCCACTCTGGATTCAGGCCTCATCATAGTACTGAGACAGCCCTAGTTAGGATTACAATTACAAAATAGGATTACAAATCTCCTTGTTGCCTCTGATCAAGGCTGTGTTTCCTTGCTTGTGCTGCTAGATTTAAGTGCAGCATTCGATACAATAGATCATACTATTCTAGAAAGACTACTAAGTGTGGTCAGAATCACAGGGACAGTGCTCTCGTGGTTCAGATCTTACCTAACTGATCGGTTTCAATTTGTAAAGGTAAATGGTGTCTCTTCCAATCACACTGAAATGAGATATGGAATCCCACAAGGCTCTATTTTAGGACCACTACCGTTTACTCTTTACATGCTACTCCTGGGCACAGTAATAAACAGACATGGCATTAACGTCCACTGTTAAGCAGACGATACTCAATTGTATATATAAACCTGATGATAAAACTAGGTTAAAGAAAATTGAAGACTGTATAAAAGACATAAAATCTTAGATGTTGTGTAACTTCCTCCTTCTAAATAGTAACAAAACAAAGATTCTCCTTTTGGGTCCTAAAATTGCAAGAAAAAAATGATCAGACTTAATGGTAAATCTGGATGATTTCTCAGATATACCTAGTTCAGTAGCCAAAAATCTTGACATCATAATTGATTCAGATTTATCGTTTGACCACCACATAAGTAATATTACTAGGACAGGTTTTCTTCATCTTCGTAATATCGCCAAGTTAAGAAATTCCATATCCTTGCACACTGCTGAAAAACTAGTGCATGCTTTTATTAAGTCAAGGTTAGATTTCTGTAATGCACTATTGTCAAGTTGTTCAAGCAGAAGCCTAAATAGATTTCAGTTAGTTCAAAATGCTGCAGCCAGGGTCTTAACTAAGCTATACCGATCAAGTAAGTTTTCAGCCTAGACTTGAAGACTGAGACAGTGACTGAGTCCCGAACATTATCTGGAAGGATATTCCAGAGCTGGGGGGCTTTGTGAGAAAAGGCTCTTCCCCCTGCTGAAGCCTTCTGAATTCTGGGAACTAATAGGAAGCCAGAACCCTGTGATCTGAGTGATCGTGATGGCTCATAAAGGTAAATTAAATCCTGTAAGTATTCAGGAGCAAGACCATGCAGGGCTTTATATGTCAATAAAAGAATTTTGTAATCAATATGGAATTTGACCGGAAGCCCGTGCAGTGCTGATTAGATTGGACTGATGTGGTTGAATTTTCTAGTTTTAGTTACAGGCTGCAGATCCAGGGGTTCATGGACACTGGGATTATGGTAAACTGGGATGTTGGTGCTGCCGTCTGACTCCTTCTCGCGATCACTCTGGTTTGTGATGGTGGAGCAGTTAGACGCCAATGTTTCAGGATGCTCCCGGGTTTATGTTACCTTCTGGTTCTCTCCTTAGTTAGGCTGTTATAGTCACATCTGCCGGAGTCACTCGCCACACTCTGGTAATGTTTACATTCTCTGTTCTCTTTTAAATTTCAAACTAATTCATCTCTGTATCTTTTCCGAGTTAATGATGACCCACCGGCCTGAACTGATTAGGTGCTAACCTCAAGCTCTTCTGCCCCAACTGAGAAGGACCCCAAGCTCCCCTGATACATCTTTACATTGGCTTTCCAACTTCCGACTACTGGACCTGGACTAATATCCCAACCTGCCACGGACTAGCTGCCCACCATCACCAACTGTGTAGAAATCTACTGTTACTATTATGTCCACCAGTAATCTAACATTACTTCAGTATACATGAGTATTAGAACAGAGGTGTGGGGGTCCAGTGTCCCCTAACTGTGTATATGTAATTTGACCAGAGGAGGATGGATCCTACCCCTTGTGAGCCTGGTTCCTCCCAAGGTTTCTTCCTCCAGCTCTGAGGGAGTTTTTCTTTCCCACTGTCGCCATTTGGTTTGCTCACTAGGGGATCTGTCTCTTATCCATTGTTCCTGTGTTCACCTCTTTATTTCTTGATTTCTGTGAAACTGCTCTGTGACATCTTCAGTTGTGAAGAGTGCTGTACAAATAAATGTTTTGATTAAAGGAATATTACAGGATTTTACACACATATAACAAAATATGGTTACACAACATTACACAGTTCTTGTGAGTAGTCTTTTGAATGCTCCACCAAAGAGTACAGTACTCAAGCCTTATTAGGAACAGAATGAATAAGAGATATATTTAAATACATTAAACTAAAATTACTACATGTTTAAGAGAAACCATGATACGTTACAATAAAATCTTCTTCTTTGTGAAAATCTTCACAAAGTATATTAAAACATCAGTATTTGTCATTAATACCAAAACCTGTACCAATACCAAAACCACAGCTTGCTGTATTTTAATTAAGATTATTTCTGCCGAAATTTTAACAAGGTCGCACACTGTAGAGTGGCATCCATCTGGAAACCAAACTATTTCCACACAAATGACTCAAACTCATTCTTCTTTGGAATTAAATCATACACACACAGTCTTCACAGCTGTCTACACACTTCCTGTAGTGGTTGCTTTTTTTCTTCTGCAGACATTTCCCAAAACACTCTTACAGAAAAGTTATGTTTAAATCTGGTATTTTTATTCATTACATCCCTTTTACCAGATGTCTTGTGATTCTTCACCAAAAATAAATAAATTAGAAAAAATAAAACAAATAAATGCATAAGAAAGGTTCTTCAAGGGTTCTGTTGTAAAGCCAGTGTTTTTATATATAAGTAAGCCGAAAAGTTGTAGATGATTCTGTGTGGAGAATATCTTTAGAAAATATTTATCTATATTTCATTGGCATGAGCCAGATATGTGGCTATGAAGATCAAACAGTCGATAATTAGACAGAAAAAAATGACCCGTCAAAGTGAGGAAGAAATAAATAAAGTAAAACACACACACAGAGGGTAAGATTAATAGAAAATAGCTTAAGGAAACCTGAACCTGAGCTGTCTTACATACTTTTCGCTGATTTGTCAGAGGTGAGTTTGTTTGGCTGTGGGCTAATTCATCTAATACACTACAAAACAGGCTTAGCAGACAAAATTGTCACATACTGTTTCTGACTTTATGAACAGTATTCTCAACAATTACATATTTTCATTAATTGAGACTTTAATTCTGCATTAAGGATGCATTTATATTGCCTGATTGCATTTCCCTTCATCTGTAAATGAATATTTTAGAGAGCTCAGTACCAATCATTTGCAGAAGTGATTAGCCCCTAAATGATCTCACAACATCCCACCTAAAATTTTACCAGCAAGAACAGGATTTGCATACTTTGTCCATCACTGTTTCTAACCTATACTTATACATCAATCAAATATAAATTGTGCATCAAAGGATTAAAAAACTGCAAAAATGCACATTAATATTATGAGGTAAATATCAATACTAATCTTAATAGTATGGGTTTGGCAGGTTAGCACTGTATAGGTACATGTACATCCTGTCACAAACACACATGCAAACCAGAAACCTTAAGTTGTAAGTTATTCAATTTGCATGGTATTTTGGGACTGTAGTAGATTAGGAGTATTAACTGTAGTTTTGTTTGTCACCTTCCACTGTCCTCCTCCCACTGTTCTCTCTCTTCTTTTGACTTGTGGCAGTGTGGCAACATGACAAATAAGAACTCTGATTCATGTGTTTAATCACTCTTTAAACTTACAGTAAGCTGTGGCTCATTATCATTAAAAGATACAGATACTGAAACCAGTGGTTCTGGGCAGGGCAGGTTTAGATGGTGTGAAAAGTGTGCTGTAGTGCTGAATCCGTGAGATCAGAATCAGAAACAGAATTACTTTACTAATCCCAGAGGAAAATGTAAATTCTAACAGCTATACAAAAGATAAAAATTATAAAAAAAAAAAAAAAATGAATAATAAAAATGAAAATAATAAGAAAAATAAAAATAACAACAGTGCATTAAAAAGAATAAACAGAATAAACACTTTGAAAGATGAAAATTATAGACATTTAATTGAGCTCACTGAGGGTGTAACATGTCGTTTGAGTTCTGAAGAGGATTTGTTCTTTTGCCACTATTTTCAATGAACAAAACAATTTAAACAGCTGCACCCAAACTTTGCACAAATTACTATGTGCAACCTCACTGAAATCACTGCAGGTAATGAACATTTCTGGAAAAAAAGTGAAAAGGGAAATACTCTTAACCTCAGATCACATGTCTAGACATAAAGCTGGATTTGAGTATTTGGCCTCAAGTATCTCTCTAATAACTGCATACAACCCATGGTTTCCTCCGGCATGGATATATAAAGGGACGCAATTACAGCAGCATAGAATCCACAGAAAGCAAATAATCACACACACTCACAATACAGTGCGTGCAGTGACACAGAAGGTACAAGCACATTCAAAACACTAAGGGTGGAGATCAGGTTCACACCATTAAGTAGTTTCTCTCCCCTTTTTCAGATACAATTATGAGTCACTGTTTGGCAATTATTTCACACTTGGTTATACTTAAGACAACAGCACATTACTGTGCACAAAAAGAAGCTTTATAAAGCATGTTGGTTGCAACTTATTCATCATTTTAACCTGATAAGCACAAAACAGCCTTTTCTGACTTGAATTGTTCCCATTCTGCTCTCAGAGTTTATCAGGAGAGGATCTGAGCTGACCTTTGGGCAAGACTTTAAAGAGAAAGGAGGAGAAAACAAGTCAAACCACTGTGAATCCAGGAGATTTAAACCATAGCAACACAACAAACCATAGAGGTACGTGGTTTCTGGAGAAAAAGAAAAAAAAAGCCATATCAATAAATCATTTTACATGGCATCCCATATATGAACAATAGCACCACCTAAAGGTTTGTTTAAACAAGCCAGCCTGTCAGATCTACACGCCTAAAGCACATTTGTCTCTGAACAAACATGGTTTGTTTTTTAATGAACCAGAAATGTTTCGTGGTAAAATAACCTTTTGTTGCACCTTTATTTAAAACATCTATGTGCACTGTAAAATTGTAAGACAATAAGGTCATACAAAACGTTCTATGTATACAAATGTATTCAGTGCTTTGTTTTCCATTCAGAAAATATCTCTAGTGTTCATAAGCTCTGCTGTGTTTCTCATACAGATGCAAATAAATCCCTCCAATCTGATTGGTCCTCAAGTGTATTTTGAAGAATTTGGAGTTGGATGCTACTGTGGAGGCACACAAGCACCCATTTACACTTGTAAATTCACCTATTTTTACATACATACAATGTTCGGCTGCACACATAAAGCTTGTATCTCCACTCTGAAATGCATTCCCAACTAAAAAACATAAATATTTCATGATGCTCATACAATCCCCTATACAAAACCCTCTCATTTAGGTTTTTACTTTATAATAATTTACTTTAAATTATACTTTACCTGTTGACAGTGGTGGGAAACCAGATGTTTGCAGATGGTTCTACTTCACTAAGGCTCAAATAGGTCCAGAGTACAATGGCGAGATGACTGTGTGAAAATTGTTTCTCTTCAAGAAGTTTGTGTCTCTTCAAGAAATTTGATACAGTCAACCACAGTCAACAGGTAAAGTATAATTTAAAGTAAATTATTATAAAGTAAAAACCTGTTACCACACTAGTGTGTCTCTGATAACAGCCCACCACTTGGGAAACAGTAAAGCTCTGTAGATCATCAATGAAAGCATCTGTTGTGAGATGAACAGCATCTCATCTTATTTTACTTTCTGACATTAGTTGAATCTGACAGTCGTTCTTTATATTGTGTCAGAATATCACGATGAATGGGCCAATAAAAATGATCCAAAGTGACTAAAATCTATAACGTATTTTTACCCTCACTCCTACTTCTTCTGTTGCCATTTTGGAGGTTTCAACATGAGAGAGATGATATTTTACATAAAGCAACAGTACAGACTATAATTCAGTGCATTACAATAGTACACTGGCATGCAAAAGTTTAAAACCCCCGGTTAAAATTACTGTTAATGTTAGTGATTGAAGTTGAAATGATTCCCTTCCCACTTTGTATTTTACACAAAAAACACAAAAGAAAACAGCCCAAAGCCAAACTTTGGGTACCCATCACAGTTAATACTTAGTAGCTCCCCCTCATCACAGCCTGTAAACATTTTTTTTAGCCAAGAGTCTTTTAGGTCTTGTTTGAGGGATTTTCATGCATTCTTCCTTGTAAAAGTCTTCCAGTTATATACGATTCCTGTGGCATCTTGAATTCTCTGCTCGTTTGTGTTCTCTCCACAGATTTTTAAAGATGTTCATTTAAGGGGACTGTGAGGGCCATTGTAAAATCTTCAGCTTGCACCATTTGAGGTAGTCTATTGTGGATTTTGAGGCATGGTTATACTCATTATCCATTATTAAAAGCCATCCTCTTTTCAACTTCAGCTTTTTTGTACAGATGGTGTTTTGCTTGCTTACATAATTTGCTGGAATTTCATTGAATCCATTCTTTCCTCTACCTGTGAAATGTTCTTTGTTCATGATTGATCAAGCCCCATGCTTAACAGTTAGAGAGATGTTCTTTTCATGAAATTCTGTGCCCGTTTTTCTCATACCTTTACTCATTGCAGCCGAAGAGATCTATTGTTATGCATCAGGCTTGTTCAGATGTTTTTTCTTTTGCAAAATACATCTAATGACTTTTTCATGAAGTCATGCATGGGTACTGATTTGCCTTTCTAGCAATTCAATTAACTATCTCTGCACCGTATCTTGACCACTATTCCTGCAGTTGCCATTTCTTAGCTTATAGATTATAATTTATTGAGACACACTAGAATTTGCCAGACTTATGACACAATAGCAAAACAAATCCTACACTAATAGAAACTAATTTCAGGAAACAGCATCACCACCCTGCCCTGCATACAAACCCCCTAATATGCATATGCTATACAATGTCATCCCAAGTTGGCATATGTGGATAATAGTAACATATTTTAATATATATGTTATAGTATATATTATGTTATACAAATGTATACATGAATGTTGAATTGTAGCATCAGCAGAAAAGTAGCATGAAATCAAATGGATTCATTTTCATCACTGACCTCAGATGCAGCAATAAACCAAGGAACTGATATGTGACATGAGCTTGTATAGTTCACAAACAGTCAAAATGAAACTTGCACCAGGTCCCCACAGCTGATAATGACCATGGGAATCTTATAAAGATATACAAGGTTAAGGATAAATTGTATTATCTGTAAGATAGCTTATGTTTTAAAAAATGAATTCTCGTTTTTATGTATGATTCATTAGTCATACTAAGGCAAATACCTCCTGAAAAGTTGCATGGCTTACCGGTAGCCTTTTTATAAAGATTTTATCACAAGTTTTATCACACTGTCTTCAAGTCTTTCTTGGAAGTTTTTAGTATGATGTACTACATATGATGATAAAGAGCTGGATCAGCTACATTCTTACCACAAGCTATGGAGAAGAACAGTGTGTACTTCTGTTTGGAGAATTCATGATGGCCAGGATAAACAACAAAACTTCTCACACCTTGTAGGACATTTCAATTCATTAGTAGATATGTTTAATTTGAATATTTATTGGTAAAAATGCAATTATATACAAGCGAGAATGAGATTCCATAAAAAAGGACTAGTCAAAATTATATTACAAATATGTTGTCCTGGTAATATATCTAGTCAAACGGCACTACAGAGATAGTGAATTTCAGATTTTACTAGTAAAAATGATAAATAATTGATCTACATTGTGATTTGTCTGTCTACTCAAGAATCATTAGAGTTCAGTAACTCTCATATAGATAACTGATCTGTGATTTATCACTGGACTCACGTTTTAGTTGAACTCATTACCACTGAGATTAATAACTGATCAGCATAATTATTTATTAGTTAGTTCATGCTTTTCAAGAACAGGACTGTTACTGACTCAAAATCTGACTGTAGATCAGCAGTCAGATATAAATGGGGATAATATTCAAGAACTGGATAAGCAAAGAGGTATTTCTTTAACTATGTAAATTTAGAATGATGTGAAGTGAAAGTTTTGGAATATCAAGAATGGCCGTGACAGATCATTTTTAGAACACTCTAGAACAGGGTTTCTCAACCTTTTCTATATCCCAGCCCACTTGTTTAAAACCAGGGGTAGAGCAAGGGGTGAAACAGCCTGTATGAGCTTTGTTTATCCTGAAAGCTGAATGAAGGACTGTGTAAATACAGGACACGGACAATGCTGTACAGAACTTGTGGCGTGTGATGGCAGACATTGCTTTGAGTGATTCATTGTATCAATATATTATTTCAGTATAGCTTCAGCCTATCTTTAATTAGAAGTGCCCTTTCTTAAGCAGAAGTAGTGCCTTGAGGTCAGACAGGGAAACCACACTGGGTTCCTGTCTGTTAAAATGAGCAGAGCATCTGTCTAGAAGTACCTGTTAGTGCAGAACAATGTAACCACGTAGGTACAAGCTTCAACTTTAACAGATATTTGCAAAGCATTATAATAGTTTATGGCAATATCCTCTTTCTTACTGTGAGAGTAAGATGCAGCTTGCCTAGGGCAGAGGGGAGATGATTCATGCATGCATGTGCTATGTCTATGTCTCTCTAAATAATGTTACTCAAGGAAACCAAACTGATTTATTGATCTCACAGAATTCCACAACATGGCAATTGTAGTAAAGTGTATTCTAAGTGTAGTAAAGTGTATTCTATTGGTTTTGGGATACAGTTAGAGGACATTTAGTGTAAGTTTTGTGTTCATTTTATTAAAACATACCAAGGTGAATTATTTTTAATTTATACACAAAGTCAAAACACCAAAATACAATACTCAGTACCCATTTCTTTGGGACCCCAGTATTTAGAGTGTTACAAAAATAAATCAACGTTAAATAGTTCTCTGATTGGACTGGCAAAATAACTTTTGGTAATATTTAAATGATCACCTTCTAAGTAATATTAAAAAATTATTTAAAATCAGTAGTGCAAGATCTTTTAGTTAAGTTCTGAGAAACACAAGGCCCTGATCAAGAAACAGTTAACAACATTTCACTGATTTATTTACAATATTTGCAAATATACTGTAAATATATTATTAAAATATATTATTGTAATATATGTGAAAATAAGTTAAAGATGGCAAAGTTACTTTGCTAAATGATACAAATTTAAACATTTTTCATTCATTTGTTAATAAAATTAAATAATTAAATAACCATTTTATAACTTGGCTTTTCACAAGGTACACAATTCTACATTTTTTGGTACTGGTTTTGTTTCGCTGTTCTGTACAGAACTTAATGTAATACAAATGTAAAGAGCAAATGTTGTTCTACAAGCATTTTATTTCATTTTGAGACTTTTGCAGACCTTTTTATTTACCATTATTAGGGATTCATTCAGAATATTCTGCTCCAACAAACTATAACCAAAGGAGGTGTTAAGATTAGTGGTAAGAGATGTATGATTAGTAAGATTAGTTTTATGGCAAATTTGTACTTTATCAATATTATATAAATCAAACCTCAGACAATGTTTTCTTCTTTATAGGGGGCAGAAATTAAAATTAGTCAGCAACAATTATGTTTTGCAAATAATATACTGATTTGTTTAGGAATTCTGTCTCAGATTACTTTGAAAAAGAGTTCAAATTGCTGCTGTAAATGGGGAAATAAATCTTCAGAGGCAAGCATGGTTTTGGACATTTGGGATAAACCCTGGGGGTTTAAAATGTCTGGCTCTGCTCCTGTTTAAAACTAGAAAGCACAATGGCCAACAAGAAAACAAAACTCAATTTGTTTTATGTAAAACATTTTTGCATTTTATTTGTCAAGTGCTGACACTGAAATGAGAGAAGTAGGGCCTGAACAACAACCTAATGAAGCATGTTTTCATAAACAAATCTGTCCCAAATTTTCCTCACAACAAACATGCAGGAAAGATGCATTGCAAATATCAGATAACACATCAAGTTACTAAATGTGCACTTCTTTAATTCTATCAGGCCCATGACAACAATCCTCTACTTATTGTTTCACGTCATATCTGATGTAGTTTGTATTTACTGTATATTTGTCTGACAAACAAAATTTAGGTTTGTGTAGCTGCAAAAGTCTCAACAAGTCTCAACACAAGACAAGATAGTTCCTAAATGAGCCCCAGAGACCCTTGGAAAGAACAAAAAGGAGCACAAGCTGGAGGTCCTTGAGGACTGGGTTGGGACTTGTGGTCTAGCTACATCTTTTCTTCTTCAGTGACATTTCCCATGGCTCAGGTAATGAACCTGGCCACACTAAGAACAGCACATTCTTCTTTGGTAGAATATATGGCATTGTGCCTATTTTTAACAAGCGAAACCCATGCCTTGTCCCACTGGAGTGGGAATATTATTATGGAGTTTCTCAGTAGGTAAACCTACAGAATGAATATAGATGGCATTCTGTGTGAGCTCTATATCCTGTTTAACTGTGCTTTTTATTATTAAGTTAATGTGCAAAAAGTCTTGGAAAAAAAACTAATAATAGTTCTGAAAACAAAAGAAATCAAAACTTTTAATTCAGGTTAAAAAGTACACATGCAGTTAAATATTAGTAAACAAGATGGACAGTGTTAATAAGCTTATCAAACTAATCAAACTTTAAAACAAAGTTTGACCTAATCTTAATGCTTAATATTATGCTTTTCATAACAAAAACTCTCTATTTATTAATTGTAGTTGTCAATTGATGTTGTTTTTGTTAGGAACTGTCAGCTCTAGGTAATTTCTAAGATTATAAATTGTCGGATTCTTCGATCCTTGTGCAAAAACTCCTCAAACATGGACTCAGCTATCTACAAATCTGGAAATGAAAGCAGCCCATGCCCAGAAAGCAGATTAAAAGCTATAAGGAAGGCGATAAAACAAGTCAACCACTTTCAGCTTCAGACGTTTCTACAGAGCAGATTATTTACCATTCATTAAATGGCAGTTCAGTGGAACTGTGGAGGATTAAATGAAAGCTGGAAGAACAAGAAAACTGAGAAATCTGTTTGTACGCCAATATGATAATGATCAAATCTTCTAAATGAATGGCAAGAATCTTCATGAATGTTTTGCCAAAAGTGGTGCACTGTTCCACTGTGCGGTGTTCTGGAATGGCCCTTACAACAGAATGAAAGAAAATCTAATCTTGTGTCTTTATTGGAGGGACTCATATTTTTATGAGAATGAGCAAATAAAAGGAGCAGCGGGTGAATCTACGACATTGAAAAGATGTGGCAAAAAGCTAAAATCACTAAACAACAGATACACACACATACACACTAGTGAATACACACTACTGGGCAGTGAGTGCAAACGCCTTGCTCAAAAGCATGTCCTGCCAGTTAAGGGAATTGAACTGGCAACCTTCAGGCCACGGCTGTCTATGTTTGTGTTGGTGTTTTTCTTTATTCCGTGCCAAATAGTAACATTTTATTTAAATATATATAAAAAAATCAACATAAAATGAACATGCAGTAATTAACTCAGTTAATCTGTTTTCTAATTTCTTCATGGTTTTAAAAAGAAACTGTAATCTAAACACTGCTTTTCAGCCTTTTTAAAAAATAATAATAATTAAAATTATTTAATGATTCTGTGGTTTTCAGCAGGTTGTTGTGGGTTTTTCTGCTCCGCTACAGCAGGGGGCGCTGTCAACCTCCGCGAAAGAATTTGAAAATGGCGCCGAACGAAGCTCAGCTGTCAAAACACCTCTGGGGTAAATGAATGTGTGTTTATTACCTGTGCTGTTGTTAGTGGTGTTTATAACAGTGACAGGGTTTCAGGGGTAGTTTGGGCTGGAGGCTGAGGGGCTTGTCTGGGAAACGTGGAAGAAACACAGGTCCAGAAAATCCACCCCAAGGGGTTTTGTTCTGTAACCCCAGCAAACAAAACACTGGGGTGGATTTCAGACTTTCTGGAGCTGGATTTGCCACCTTTACAGCCCCGATTTAGAAACCACAGAGCCCCTCCACAGCCTCTTTACAACTTCAGAGAGAGTAAGATCCCACAAGAAATCAAAGCTCAGCTTTAAAGTTCAGCTGCTTTTGCTCTTTTATTTCTCTGACAGTGAAATGGGGAGAATCAGTGCCTGAACAGCAGCTTATAACACATTTGTCTAACCTACCTCCCAAACAAGGGCAAACTCCCTCTCTCTGTCAGAGCCCATCTCATACATCATCATACACTCGCAAATAATTGTTGTTTTCTGATTGTTTCTCCATTATTTCTTTCTACATCCCTGGTTTACTGGCTGTCTGCATCCATGGCTGCATTGTGTACCATAAAGTGTTTCATGACCCACTGTTGGTCCCCAGCTCATTGAGATTCCATTTTGTCTAGGACTGTCACTCAGAAACTGACTGTAGATCAGTTTATAATGGTGTAAGATAAATAGAAAGTTTATTCATAGTTTATAGACATTTTAATGGTTTATAACTGGTATTTCATATAATCTATGCTTCTTGCACCATTTTGTTTCTTGCTAGCTAGCTTAAGAACTCACTTGTCAGAAGAACCAGAGTCTAGAGATCGTTTTAAATGAGAGGATGTTATAGAACAACGTGACTATAATCAATAGACCAACTTTCTAGGATTATATGAAATGGAGAACAGTCTAGAACAATGTGAATTGAGAGGACATGGTGCAACAGTGTGAATAGAGGTGAAGATTAGAACTGAAAAGGGAGAACAGCCTGGAACACATAACGGAGTATGAAAATGAAAACTTTCTTATTCTTCTCTTAACGCTGTAAATGATGAACAGTGTAAAATGACATGAATACGGAAGAACAGAATGTGTGAAAGTTGATGTTCTGGAACAGGGGTCTCAAACTGAATCTGGAAAGGGCCATGTTGCCTGCAGGCTTTCATTCTAATCCACCAGCAGCAACACCTGATTCCACTTCCTTAATCAATTGCCCAGTGTTTAAACAACTGATCAAATGTGTTTAAGCTTCAGTCCTTCAGTTCTTTCAGTGGCTGCTTCACTCTAAGTTTGTGAAGGAGGGGTATTGCAGGTCCTTCCTTCCTACTGCTATTAGACTCTACAACCAGCACTGCTCACAGCAGACCATGGACACATACACCAAACCTTTTTTCAATGTAGCATAACAATGAGCAATATTTCTTCTCTGTTGTTCTAAAATGTTCTGAATGGACAAGAACATGAGAGGCACAATCAAAAAATCAATATGTCCTCATATTTATCAGTGTTTGGTCATTGTTCTCAGCCCTTTATACATTCTTGTTTTGTATAATCCTCAGATTAGATGCACAATCAGCTCCTGTTATAAAGATGGAGTCCAAATCAAGCAATGCAGGGACTGCGAGTACTGCTGGCGAGAATGTCTTGCTCTCCAGAATGGCCCTCAATGACAATAAGGCTGGTATGGAGGGCCTCGACAGAGACAGAATCAACAAGATCATCCTTGAGACATCCAAGGTTTGCTAAAATTTGTGGTTAAATGACTCAGTATGCACCTGTTCTGTAAATGTATGGTAGAAACACAGTAAAGAACTGTAAAACTGTAGTTTTATAAAATATTTCTATAAACACAATAGTAATAGTAAACTCTGTATACACTGACTTGCAAAACGTCATGGGATAGCAATAGCAATATGTAAATTATTAAAGATTGTGAAGTGTGATGTTACCTCTGGGCACAGCATGGGAAAGCTCACACGTCAGGTGTTTTCTTGTGACTTATTCAGTGACATTTTCATGACTAAGGGGATGAACCTGGCCACTTCCAGAGCAATATGCTGTTCTTTGGTAGAATATGTGGTATTGTGCCAATTTTAAAATTGTGAAACTCCCACTGGAGATCATTGGGATGACATAAAACATTCTGTATTTTCTCACGAGGCAAATGTACAAAATGACAAAGGAGGATGATGTACATGACTGTCAGCTAGATCAAATTTCTAAGCTTTACAACTCCTCTAAGCAACCGTCAAAATTCCTGGAAACAAAAGAAACCTGCTCTCCAAAGGCCTTAAGAAGATGATGAAGTGTTTTCAACTCTTAAGGTTTTAGATTTCATGAGAACTGTGGAAGTCAAGCTGAGATCTGAGAAGACCAGGAGTATTCTGGTATGACAAGCAAATCAGAAGACCCTTGAAAACCCAGAAAACCCATGTTTACCAACACCCTGTAGTATGTTTAGAATATTCAGGAGGTTGGTGCAACATTCCAATGTGCAGGATCTGTTATGATAATTACATTATCGATTTTTGATCAATATATTGACATGACCACAATCATTTTGTTGACCTCAATATTTTCTTAACCAGGAGAGCTCAACTTCATTTAGTTAGTATATTGAAACAGTGGCCTTATTTTATTTAGGTTTTAATTAATCCAATTTTAAATATTATTAATATTATTAATAATTTAAAGTTTGTTGGCCTTTAAAAGGGAGTCACATCATTGTTAGACTGTTATTGACATATAAATGGTATAAATTGGTCTTAAAATGAGAATACATTACTCATCACAATTGTTTCTGAGACAGTACATCATGTATAAAAAAAGAATAAGAAGGAAATCTTAATTGTGGCCTTTTCACAAAAAATGAAGTAAGCTACATCTAGGCAAGCTAGAGGAGTTTTAGAAAGAAGTGTTGTGGACTGCTAGTCAGAATGGAACTAATTGGGTACAATCAGCAAATATGTTTGGAGAATAAAAGGAAGTGCATTTCTTAAAGAACACCTTGCCAACTATGAAGCATGGAGGTGGATAACACTGGCAGTATTGCAAGGGTGGAAGAACAAATGGATTTCTAGAAAACTAGAAAATCATGGCTGCAAATGCCAAATTACCTATTAAGAGGCTGAACCTGAAAGGTTGATGGCTTCTACAACAGGCTAATGATCCAAAATATACCTCAAACTCCACCAGGGACAAACTGAGGCTTATAGAATGACCCGTACACTTTTGCATAAGACTCGGTATGAAAATAAAAAGTCCAGTTTCTGCATTGCAGGGCTCCAGATTCTATGAAAATGAGCTAAAAAAGGAGCAGCAGGTGAACCAGCGCATTGAAAAGATGTTGCGGCATAAATCTAAGATCACTGAACAGCAGATTCAGGGAGCTCAAACTGAGGTAAGTCTGTGTTTTTATTTCAGTGGTTCTTTTGGATTCTTTGTCTCCCTGAGAGGATCCGTTAATGTCTGGTTCATAATTTCTTTCCTACAGGTGGAGAAGCTCACTGCAGAACTGGAAAGGGGTCGTGATCTAAGTCGGGTGATAGTACATGTGGACATGGATGCATTCTACGCTGCTGTGGAGATGAGAGACTGCCCAGAACTGAAAGACAAACCCATGGCTGTGGGATCCATGAGCATGCTGGTGAGGATGCTTTTTAGGTTCAACTTAAACCATGAATGTATCTGTGTGAAAAGAACTATACTTTGGTGGTTTGCTTGCAATCTTTATATCCATGTGAGTCTACAGCATGTACAGTCATGAATGTCATATGTCATATGCTTCTCCTTAAACCACTGCATCATTTTTGGGCAGCCAGTGCACTCTGGGGAAAGTGCTGGGTTCCCAGCATCGCACTAGATGTGATGTGGGGAGACAGTGCCATCTAGCCTCCCAGGGTGAGCACTGCCAATTGTATTCACTCCGGCCACAGATGGCAAGCAGCATGATCTGGGATTGTAACCAAAATGCCTCAATTTTATAATGTTTTTGTACACAGTGTGTTTATATTTTAATATCTTATAATACAGTCTTGATACAGTGACTTGTTTAGACAGCTCCTAGTTACACTGGAATGCTGCAGATATGAACTGAATTGATTTTACAAACGCCAATACCTGATCCATCACAATGGGACAGGAATGGCACTGATGTATTGGATTGGACTGAGACATGCTACTTCATGCTGCTTGTAAGCAGTGTATAGCTCTTTTCTCCAAATTAATAAATATATATATATATATATATATATATATATATATATATATATATATATTTTTTTTTTTTTTTTTTTTTAGATAATTTACTCAATTTAAAGGTAGTCTGTAAAACATTTACCTTTCAATCCATAGCAGGATTCTATATTTGGCTGTGGCTGTTTGTTAACCAGATGTGTGTAATTAGATCATTATGCACAAGAGAGCTGGTAAAATCTAGAATTGATTCAATATATAGTGTTCGCATCTAATCCATTACTGTTTTCTCTCAATATGAAGTTGGAAATGGAGTATAAATCTGTCAGAAATATTGCTAAAATATCAAAATAAAATCAAAATTTATTTGTATAGTTATTTTTACAACTGATGTTGTCACAGAGCAGCTCTGCAAAAATCAAAAAACCAAACAAAACAAAAAAACATTGTGTTGTGAGCAGCATTTTGTTACATTTGGTACATTTTGGAAGCAAGACTGCACTGACCACTGAAGATCACAGTAAAGTATGACTGAAGAATCACTTCTTTACTACTACATTGCTTCTTTACTACTTATTTTGATAGTTGTTTGCTAGTTTTGGCCTAGTGTATCTTGCCAAAAGCTACCAGTAGTGCTGGGTCATGGAGTACCCCTTGACCTGCATGCTTAAGAGCATTTCAATGGAGTGACAAAAGCTTTTTAAATTAAAAAATATATGTTTTGATGTCTTGCTGACGTATTTGCATAGCCATTATTTCCATTAAAAAACTGCTGCTATTAATAACTGTACATTTATATGTGCAAATGCATTGTATATTTATCTCTAACACTTCTTACCCTTTTAGTCCACATCCAACTATCATGCCAGAAGATATGGTGTTCGTGCCGCCATGCCTGGCTTCATTGCCAAGAAACTCTGCCCGAATTTGGTCATTGTTCCACTCAATTTTGCAAAATACACATCAGTGAGTGAACAGGTAATGACGATGACTCTGATCTGCCCAAGCATTCAAATCAGCTACATTCCTCTTTGCTTGCTTTCCTGTTAACAACTTGCTGTGAATTTGTACATGTATATCTGTTTGTCTTGAAGGTCCGAGAGGTCTTTGCTGAGTATGATCCTAACTTTATGCCCATGAGTTTAGATGAAGCCTATCTGGACATCACTGACCATCTAGAGCAGAGGCAGCACTGGCCCGAGTCTATGAGAACATACCAGATCAGTGAAGCAAACTCTGAAGGAGGTGCTGTTACAAATTTGTGTGTGTAGACACGATTGTAGCCCTTACATTGTATCATTTACTTTGAACTGTTGAAAGATTTCACAGTGAAATTGAAAAAAAAAAAAAACTATTTTCAAAAAATATATAAATCATTTATTTAATTTAGGACCCCACAAGAGAACACCACAGAGCTGGTGTGGGTGGTGGGTCAATTTCAGCACTGCAGTGACACTGACGTGGTAGTGTGTTATTGTGTGTTATGCTGGTACACGTGGATCCGACACAGTAGTGCTCCTGGAGTGTTTAGAAACCGTGTTTAGACTGTTCTTGGTACAGCAGTGAGTGGTTTTAAAAATTCAAACCCGATCCACTCATACCACAACACACAACACACCACCACGTCAGTGTCAGTGCAATGCTGAAAATGACTCCCCACCAACATAATACCTGCTCTGTTGTGGTCCTGCGTGGTCCTGACCATTGAAGAATGGAAAAAGCAGCAAAAACTCAATGCAACAATGAATTGAAACATTTTGGAAAATGACTCCTGTTTACACTATATGGACAGAAGTATTGGGAAACACATCTTAACCACTAAATACAGGTGTTTTACGTAGTCCAATTTCCAAAGGTGTATAAAATCAAGCACCTTGTCTGCCTTTACAAACTTTAGTGAAACAGTTGGTCATTCTAAAGAGTTCCGTGTGGTACGAGGTACTGTTATAGGTTGCCACCATTGCAACAAGTCAATTTATTCCCTCCTCGATATCAGCTGTGATTGGTATTATTGACAAGTGTCAACAAACTCAGCCACGAAGTGGCAATTTCCCAAACCTGCTATTATTCAATTCAATTCAAATTTTATTTATATAGCGCTTTTTACAACAGAACGTTGTCACAAAGCAGCTTTACACGGATCCGGGTCCAAGCCTCAAATGAGCAGCCAGCAGGCAAACAGTGGCAAGGAAAAACTCCCTCAGTTAGGAGGAAGAAACCTTGAGAGGAACCAAGGCTCAAGAGAGGAACCCATCCTCCTCTGAGAGCTATTAGAGCTGCAAAGGAGGGTCCAACTTCACAACAATGCCAATTAATATGTACAATACTTTTGTTTATATAGTGTATTCATTTGTAAATGACTAAATTGTAAAATGAATAAAATTGTGTATGAATAGAAATGCCCTTAATAAAGGAATAATTTTATTTCAATAAAAAAAAAAAATACAGATCAAACCAGAACCAAGTTTGAGGCAGAAGAAGACACTTTGTCCCCTGTCCTGTTTGAGGACAGCCCAAGTGCTTCTCCTACAGTCCCTGTTGTTGATGGAAAAGTGGAGGTGTTTGGGACAACTCCTGAAGAGGCAGTGAGGGAGATGCGCTTTCGCATTGAGCAAAAAACTGCACTGACTGCAAGTGCAGGTGATGCTTATGTTCATTCATTATTCAGTATTATTAATGATCAGTATTATTAATCATATGATTTTTAAGAACATCTGTGGTTAATGTCTTTGTCATTATTTCTGCAGGTATTGCTCCAAATATGATGCTTGCGAAAGTATGCAGTGACAAGAACAAGCCCAATGGACAGTACAGAATCCCCCCTGAGAGACAGGCTGTGATGGACTTCATCCAACATCTGCCTGTTCGGAAGGTTTGTTTCTATTTGTTTTGCACCTCTAATAATTACTGACGTGCAGTAATTCAGTTGGTCTGGAAGCTGTTTCTGTATTTCAGGTCTCTGGGATTGGGAAAGTGACGGAAAAGATGCTAGCTGCTCTGGACATTGTGAGTTGTGCTCAACTTGGCCAGCAGATGGCAATGCTCTCATTGCTTTTTTCTGGCACATCCTGGCACCATTTCCTCCAAATTTCACTGGGTCTTGGCTCAACACACATAGAGAGGTGTGTAGCTCTGGCTTTCTTCATCTGTTGAGCTCAGTTGTTTTGTCTGTTTCTTAATATCAATAAACATTATTACCAGAAAATACACCAAGTGCAGCCTCCCCCACACACACAAATTAATAATCAAATGATTTATTTGATTATATAATGTATTTGTTTTTCATTTTGGATGAATATTTGATTTGATTATATGTATTATAAAAATAATACTTAATGAACCTAATTTTAAAATGAACACCAAACTAAGGTTTAAAGCACCGTCAGTGAGGTTCTGGCACTAATTTGTCTGTATAATCTTTTTCTCTTCCAGAGATTCTGAGAGGAAAAGCATGAGCACAGAAAGGTAACATCAATAGCCGGTGGCCAATTCCACATAATCCTGCCTCACTTCATTATAGTTATTATATATTACAGCTCATTAACAACACCTGTGTCAAGTCTTTGAACTACTGAATCAAAACGTCATAAAATTCTTGATTCATGGAACACATGGAAAAAAAGTGGAAGTGCAGTAACTCTATATCTTGAATACGTGATACTAAGTGCAGAGATTTGACATGGAATAACCCAGGATCTTTTTCTGTCAGAACGTTTGTGGAGATGAGTGACTCTGAGGAACAGTATTCACTGTGCCGGGAGCTTTGCCACGACTTGTCAGAGGACCTGCAGAAGAACGGACTTAAGGTACAGCTTTAGAATACCGAAAGTAGAATCTTTTGGAGTATTGAGCTTAGGTGATAGCTCATTTTTTTACTGGAATTGTCATTTATTTTGCAAAAGCTGTAGGTTGATATTTTTCTATATCTGCCAATGTTATACTCATAATTTAATATTTTATAATTTCAAATATAGGGCAAAACTGTCACCTTGAAATTGAAGAATGTGAACTTTGAGGTGAAGACCAGAGCATTCACTTTGCCGTGTGCTGTCTGTACCGAAGAGGAAATTTTCACTGCTGCCAAGGATCTTCTGAAGGCTGAGATTGATCATGTCAGCCCTCAGCCACTGAGGCTGAGACTAATGGGTACCCATGCTTGTTTTTTTTTGTGACATCTCTTTAATTATAAATGTGTTGATGTTTGGTGAATCCACAGAGGATGGATTTCATGATCTGTAGATTCCATGGTTTGGTGATTTCCTCCTTATATTTACTCATCATCATGCATATTTCTTTTTGTATGCTCATTAAGCTCTTCACACCTCATGTAATTCCATCAAATTTTCCACAGTAGTTTGCCTCAGTCCTTTTTCTGGCAGAATTGAAATTTTCCTGTCATTAGGCTCAGTAATAACTCCAGTGATTAACGTCAGTGAGATGGTTATTAGCACAATCATGAAAGGTGTTTTTCTGCATCAGTAGACAGTCCTGATAACTATATTAGTCATTGTGATAAAACGCTGTATTGAGGGCCTATCAGCCTAAGGTCTAGAAATCTGTCCTTGTGAAAATTTCAGTGATCTGTCTGGATTTTTTTATAGGTATTCGAGTCTCCAGCTTCATCAATGTTGATGATAAACAGCCCCAGCAGAAGAGCATTGTGGGTTTTCTGAAGATAGCATCAGATACCAGCAGTTCAATTCAACCACCTAAAGGTTTCAGACTTGAAATGAACGGCATGTCAGAATCTAATGTCAGTTCTCTAAAGCAACAATCTGCAGACACCAGAAGTCCCTCAGTAATAAGTGAATCACCCAGAACTTTCAGTAAGTGGGGGAATGAATCTGAAGGCACCAGGGGACCTCAGCAACAGACCTTTTTCCAAAGGGCGTTGTCAAAGAGGTTGCAGCAGCAGTCTGAGCAAGAACCCTCTTTGTCTACAAATGGACCAAGTTCAACCACAGACCCCCATTCATCTGGCTGCTTAGTGAGAACAGCAAATGAAGTATTGGTGAAAACACAGCCTTCACAAACTTGCACATCAACAAGTTGTGGAGAAACATCAGTTAAAACGGACACAAGCTTATGTACGACAAATACAGTATCACATACAAATGAATGTATAGACATACAATCATCAGCCAAAACACAATCCCTGAACACGCAGAAGTGCTTTACATGCCCTGTTTGCTTTAAGGAGATGAAAACTACAGACCTCAGAGTGTTCAACCAACATATAGATGAGTGCCTTAAGGGCAGTGCAGTAAAAGATGGCAGTACTTCCATGTATATAGGTCAGGATATGCGTGAAGAAGAGAGATACTTGGATAATCAAGATCAAGTGGAAAAATACCAGCCAGGGTCTTCGCATGCCAAAACAACAGATACAAGCTCAGATAGCAGTGCTGCACTGAAAGTTTGGAATAATGGTCTTTTAAAAAAATCAGATGAGGGGCAACATACCAGTTCCTCAAATGTAAGGCCAACAAAATTTGTATTTGAAAATGGTGGGAATGCCAGTTTAAGGACCCTGGATTCTGGATGTATAGCCTTACAACAGAATTCCACTTCTGATGAAGTTAGAGTGAAGGCAGTTGATGTGAAAGTCTCTTTGACGTGTCCAGTTTGCAATCAGGCCCAGGATACAGATGACCTCACTCTCTTCAATCATCATGTGGACATGTGCCTTAACCAGGAGGTGTTGTTGGAGTTCAGAGAAGCTGTTCCCTCATGCGGTCACACAGATATGATGTTGCTGGGGAAGGCCAAAGGTCAGTAATTTTCTTAGTGGAGTACTAGACCTTTCCAGCCTGAACTTGGGGATTTTGGGGGAGGATGTCTAGTTATATTTTTACATGTCCATTTACAACCCGAAATTTGGCTCTGGGATTCTAAGTTTGTGATTAATTTTGTGATCTCTGTTTTAATTGGCTGGTTTACAGTGACTTACTTTGAATTCTCTCACTTAAACTTAGTTTATATTATTGCAACATATGATTTTTATATAAATATTCCCTAGTCAGGGTGGCACGGTGCTACTGCAGGTAGTGCCAAAGACCTGGGTGTGTGGGTTTGATCCCTGCTAAAGTCGCTGTCTGTGAGGAGTTTTGTGTGTTTTCCCTGTGTCCATGCGGGTTTCCTCCAGGTACTCCAGTTTTCTCCCATTTCACAAAAATGCACATGGTAGGTGAATTGGCCATGTTAAATTGCCCCCAAGGTTTGAGTGTGACTGTGTGAGTGTGGTACCCTGAGGTAACCTGGATCAACATTGACCCTATTCGGTAAGAAGCTGATAAGATAATGACTGACTGACTGACTGACTGACTATTCCCCAGTCGTAGTGTTCAGCTAAATAGCCTCATGTGGAATTAGCTTATAGCCTAGAATAGATACCCGCTTTTCTCCTGGGCATTTGCTTCTTCATGCGCTGCTTTTGTCCAACCCTTCTCAGAAGTTAAATAGTTAACTAAGGAACTATTTTTAAAGTGGAGCATGACATTTAAGTAAAGTATCTGTGGTCCTTTACTTTGAGTTTGTTTGCTTCTGTAAAACAAGATTTCTTTTGTCCATATCACCCAGCCCTAGTCTCATCCCATCTTAACTTTTGAATTAAGGGTGATTGTTATAGAAACCCATAACCCATAGAAATTATGAATTTGCAACACTTTATACATTTATTTCATATCAGATAATAAAAAAAATAATAATTGGGACATCACTAACAATCACAAGGCCTGGTGTTACTGATGAACACACTGGGAATGATGGTCCCAGAAAGCCAACTGCAAAAGACATTGATTTTCAGCTCCCTCTAAAGATTTTTATTAGGTTCAGGTCTGGAGACGGGCTATGCCATTCTAGGAACTTGAAGTGGTTCTTACGGAGCCACTCCTTAGTTGCCCTGGCTGTGTCTTTCGGGTCATTGTCATGCTAAAAGACCCAGCCACGACACATCTTCAATGCTCTTACTGAGGGAAGGAGGTTGTTGGCCAAAATCTTGTGATATATGGCTACATCCATTCTCCTTTAAATATGGTCCAGTAATCCTGTCAACTTTGCAGAAAAGCACCCCGAAAAAAATTTGTGTCCAACACCATGCTTCATGGTTGGCAGTGTTCTTGGGGTTGTTCTTCCAAACATGGCAAGTGCAGTTGATACAAAAGGTTCCATTTTGGTCTCATCTGACTACATGACCTTCTCCCATGCCTCCTCTGGATTATCCAGATGGTCACTGGCGAACATCAGACAGGCCTGGACATGTGCTGGTGTGAGCAGAGGGACCTTGTGTGCCCTGCAGGATTTTAATTCATGATGTCATTTATTTAAGTGTAATCTTTAAGACTGTCTTCAGGTTATTGACAAGGTCCTCCCATGTAGTTATGGGCTGATTCCTGACCTTTTTAATAAGACAGTCATCTTGTGTTTCTTACATTTTTTAATAATTGCACCAACATTTGTTGCTTTGTCAGTATGCTGATTTCCTATTGTCCTGTTGCCCATCCCAGCCTTGTGCAGGTCTACAATTTTGTCCCTAGTGTTCTTAGGCAGCTCTTTGGTCTTGGCCATGGTGGAGAGGTTGGAGTATGATTGACAGTTTGGACAGGAATCTTTTATTCAGGAAACAAGTTCAAACAGCTGCCATTGAATACAGGTATTGAGTGCAGAGTAGGATGCTTTCTTAAAGAAAATCTAACAGATCTGTGTCAGTCAGAATCCATTCTGGTTGGTAGGTGATCATGTACGTATTTCATGAAATGAAATGCAAATGAATTATTTAAAAAAAAAAAAAGTAATTCTAAAAATATTAAAAAATGATTCTGTCTCACAGTTGAAGTGTACCTATGATTAAAAAATACAGACCTTTTACAAACTACAAATTACAAACTTGCAAAATCACATTAGTGATACTGATATAAGGTGTATATCATTGTGCATCCTTAAAACATCCTGACATTGATAAAACTCTTGCACCCAGACATCTACAGAGGTATCACATCAATATCACAAATAATTTTATCTCCATTACGATTTATTATTATGGTAGTGAATGAGGAATATAGTATTTTTCTTTGGTACAAGCTGCTTAAGTTGCTCAGTTGTAGTGTCAAATAGTGTATGGACACACACAGTGGGACATGTGTTAACAGAATCAGATTAAATAAATAAATAAAAATAAATAAATACATTCTAAGTGTCAGTTTTGATTACCTTTAAACTAATTTCCCTGGCCTAAGTCAGTGTTTTTATGTGTAGGAATATTTGAAATTGAAACAGTTATTTTAGCGTACTGTTTTTCTGTTTTGTAGATCATGAAAAAGCTCCTAGTTCAAGAGGAAAAAGCAAAAGGTAAGGTTCTTTTAACAAATATATACAGTGTGGCTGTGACAGAAGTGGATCCCTTTTTCCCTCATTAGTATTGCACTATAAACTGATAGACTATTTAGTTACAAAATAGTGTAGAAACACAAATAAATTCAGACATTTTCTCATCATGTCAGCACCTGTCACATAACACACGACTATCTGATTCATGCTTGAGCTCTGTACACACACACACACACACACACACACACACACACACACACACACACACACAAACTGAATTCTGAATTAAAGTTAGTAAACCTCTGTTTTTTTCATGGAATAATACTTGATTATTTTGCTTACAAACTTAAGCCTCCCATTAAGGAAGTAACATTACATGTGAAAACATCTGAAGTTCACAGCATCCAGTGGACCATTACAATCAGTGTTTTAGTGGCTATACAAGCAAACATTGTCCGTTTCATTAATCTCTCTGTGTTGCATAGTAACAAGTTGCTATCTCATCCATATTCAGCTCATGTATTGAGCTACCATGTTTACTATAAATTAACAGTGTATTGTGGGAGATTATAGTGCCCTCAAAGTCATGTAAAAATAAAGCTGAGACACTCATTAAGACCCTAATATATAAATAGGGATTTTTGTTACAGCCTATGTGAGCACTATGTCAGGTGGTGTGTATAGACAGATCACTAATTGTTTGATGGAGACTTACGTGTATTTATTCTGTGACCTCCTCAAAGCCAAACTACAAGGTGTGCGTGCTTGTGTTCCTCTTTCCCTGCAGGCGAGGATCTTCACCAAATCCCCCTTCAAAGAAAAGCAAAGCCATTAGCTCAAGACACACCATTGACAAATTTTTCAAGGGAAACAGCAATCAGAAATTGTAACAGGATTCATCAAATGGGACAATTTCAGACTGGACAAATCCTGCACAACTATCTGTGAAGTATATTGAAGAAAGACTTGAGTTATATTGTTAAATTTCTTCTTATGAGTGACAGATTTTAGTGAGTATATGTTTGTTGTAAAATAATGGGGATAAGCCATGTGAAAACTGTTTCAGGTTATAACAAGTGTGTATTTATTGAAGCAAAGGATTGCACAGTATATTTAATTGAATGTGAAAAAATATGAAAAAGGCAATGTTTTTAACTGTTTTATAATAATATTTTTCTTTTTTTATGTTTGTGTTGCTGAAATTATAGGCACACAAAGCACTTTGCAAATCTTAAACAATTTCTTTGAAAACCTTAATGAGAAATAAATATTACATTTTTTGGTGTTCACAGATGAGTAACTTTGGAAAAGACCCACTTTGATCTGCTTCACTGGTTCCATCTGGCATTCTCTCAGTAACGAGCAGTTTCTCCAGACAGTTTAAAAGTCGGTGTGTTCTGGTGTGAAGCATCTACAGAGATGGAAATAGGTTTAAATGGAGGGGGTATACAAAAACTTTATCATAGATTAAGCCTTGGAGTGTGTTTTGAAGGCTGAGAACTAATGGTTTGAATTAATGGTTCTTTTGTAGATGGTCTTTTATAGCAACATAAACGGATGGACGACTGTTGTGAGTCAAATAAATTTTACTGACCCAGTGGTGACTGAAGCCACTCCCCGAGTGAGACACGTTAGTGAGCCAATGCCAAAGTCATTCCGTTCTGAACATTTGAGATTTGGACGTGGTGTTATAGTGCAGTAGTAATTGTATTGTAGTACAGCTGTGTTTTAGACTATGTTCATTTTAAGCCACAGCTCTGCAGAGATCAGCATTTTCCCTCTTCTAGCTAGAGTTTTGCTTGTTAAGGCCTTCCTCAATATCAGATGTATTTAATTATGCAGAACTTATAATTATACCAGTTTGACAACCTGAAATAATTGCCTGATATCTCATATTGGGTAACAGGTTTTGCATGTAATCAGGTGAGTCCTTCTTGAAAATTGGTGCAAATTCCACATTGTAATTTTAATTTTTGAAAGTTTTCACTAACAGCAAACTTTATAACAATGACATGAAACATTCTTACTTAAAAAAGATTTCCCACCTCAGACATTAAACACCCTTATTTTAATGTAGATATATTTTTAATGTAACATCATCTTTCTGATGCCATTTAAAGCAAGAGTATGTTATTTATAGACAAAATAAGTTGGTGTGACAGAGTGGTGGTCAAATTATGGAATGCTCACAAATTGTAAAAGCATGTTGCAGATGCAAATAGCACCTGTTCCATAACATGACTCATGAAATTAAATGGAATGAAATATAATAATAAAGTTTGTATTGTGTAAGCTAACTTTATAAATTTAAAAGGGTATATTTGAGTTTAATGGAATATTCAGCATATGGTTCATCATGCAACCATTTGAGGGTTTGTCTATTTTTAATAATAAATAAAGTATTGTTCTTGGTATATGCTGCATGTTTTTGTGTTATTTAACTTGCCATAGTGAGTTGAGTTTGGTTAAGTGTAGACATTTTGTTCCTACTTCAGTTTGGATACAAATAGTAAGTTGTTGTTTTCCAGCATGTATATAATGTGGGATGCAGACACAGCACGTGGTGTTCCTTTGTGGGGCTTAATATGTTTATTCTGACATCTGTAATTCCCTCTTCACCTAATTACTGTCTTTCCCATGTCTTAATACCACACTTCAGAGAGTCGTGTCAGTAAATTTCCTAAGCCTTCCTGTACAGTCAGCACTTGGAGAAACTGAAGTGTGCTTTGAGTAAGAGTATATTTCCTTAGGGTGTAGGCTTCCAAAGCAAACAAACGTTACTACTTCAGAGAGCTCTCACTGTGTCAAAGCACCAAGCTTTACCGGAACATCTCACATGATGGGGGAGAAAGTTCTAGCTCTGAAAGACAGGATTATGAAACATCCTTTGCTGAAAAAAGAAAACCTCAACCCTAAAACATGGGTGAAATCGGAGCATGTAAAAGGCTTCACAGATTTCATCCTCCAGAAAGAGCCGGAGGAAGATGCTGGTTTTGATAATGTGGAGATGGGTGAGTACACACTGCGATTAGGTTTCAGTAATTGTTACAGAATAAATTAAATAACTAATATATATATATATATATATATATATATATATATATATATATATATATATGTGTACAGATTAATAAATTTTGTACTAAGTTTACTTAAATACTAAGTTTTTGCTGGAAAGTGACGCACATGTATTTGTGTGTACATGTGCTTGATCTTCATTTAAACTAAATTGATAGAAGGTGACTGTAAACTATTTAACAGAACTACAACTGTTTCTATTAGGAACATTTCTCATTACAAGTTATAAGATATATTTATTATTTTTATTATTCAGATGTGTGAACAAGGTGCAGCATATGAATTAAACATGGTTAGTAGTTTGGAAGAGTCTTATTTAACTTCAGACATTACTTCATGACCAGGTTCAAAGAGCTCTCTGAGGCCTTCAGACAAAAGCTTGTTGATGCAGATGAGTGTGTTTCTTCTTATAAGTATAATATAGTGTTGTAGTGAGAAATATATCCTTTGTGATTTTTGGACATTGCTTTGTGTAAATAATGGATACAGGGGAAGTATGCTGGTATGCTTTGCCACAAGTAAATCATTAACAGTCACATAACTGCATCCAAGTCATCTGTGAAAGTAAACATCTAAAATATCTGTGTATGCAAAGCTTTTTTTTTTTAATTTCATTAACTATTGTGAATTATACAGAACATACAGTGTAACATTCAGCATACATTGCTTATCATTATCTACAGTACATTCAGCATTCATTATGAATTTGTCAAAATGTACTATTATTTATTCTGTATCTACTATGAAATATTCCATATCCACTATGAATTATATACTGTTGACTAAAAATGATTCAGCTACTACTATGAATTCTGTCACTTTCAAGTATAGTTTTCATTATGTGATTTATGTCACATGTAGGAGTTGAAATAGGGGCCAACATACAGACTTTTACAGTTTAAAGGGTTTGGAGATTAAAATTATTAAAAAGTTTTGTTGATTAACCTTTACTTTTTCTCCGATCCCCAGTGTTAGAGATCGAGAAACAGTACATGGAAGCAGCAAAAAGGAATGATGTGGAAACCATGAAGCTTTTAGGAAGAGGTGTAAATGTTAATGCTAAAAATGTGGTAGGTCAATTCAATACTTTGGAGGCATTTTATGAAAAAGCAGAGTTGGGTAGTAACTAGTTACATTTACTTGGTTAAGCCTTCTGTACGACTGTAAATATAATGGATTTGTACATTTCAGTTCCAAAGAGGTTTAGTTACATTAATCTTAAGTAAGTCTTTTCTTTTTTGTTAAATGTTATTCATTAATTTTTTAGTGTTACTCTGGTGATGTCATTTGTACTGCTTTCTGACACATCACATTCTGAGCAAAGGTGCATCAAAAAGAGGCAAAGAGCCTAATTAACAGTTTCTGTGCTGATAAACGTTTGATAAACTAAGACATTATTTCCTCATTATTATCTCATTATTTAATATAAATGACAACACTTTACCTTGACTTTGGCGTTTGGCCTGCTGTGCCCATTTTTCACAATAAAAAACACTTGGTCCAAAGGCAGTATGACAGTATTTTCGATAATAGGATAATGGGTTCATTCTTTAGACATGATAAACAAAGTATTTAGAGCATCATCGTTTCACCATAAGTACCTAAAGAATACAATTGCAGTGTCTGAAATTTCACCATTTTACACTGAGTCCAGTTGTTTTTTTTTAACATTGTTGTTTCAAGTATTTAATCTAGAATTTTCTGAATCCTATTTGTTTTAACTCAGCACAAACGAACAGCACTTCATTATGCGGTGGCCTTCAAAAATGTGGAAGCAGTTGATGTTCTGCTTAGGAGGAGAGCCAAGCTAGATTTACAGGACAAGGTACGGAATAACAGGTTTTACTCAAATGAGACCAGAACAGTGACACATAGATATACACTCAGTTTCCAGAAAGGCTTATTTGTTGCAGTGCTTCTCAAACCGACCTTCTGGGACTCCCAAATGGACTACACCAGTGCTTCACAACCCTTGTCCTGGAGGCACCCCTGCCCTGCATGTTTTTGTGAATTCCCTGCTTTAACACATCCCCTACAACTTTGAAAAGGCTTGTTCATTAGTGGATTAGTTGAATCAAGCTCTACAATATGCAGGACAGTGGTGCCTCCAGGACCAGGGTTGAGAAACACTAGTCTCTCCCCTTCTGGAGGAGCTACCTTCTTGCAGGATTCAACTCCAACCCAATCTAACACACAGTCCATTCAGCCAACCAAGAGCTTCTGAAGACACTAACTAGTTGAATCAGGGAGGGTGGGTTAGTGGTGGAGCTAAAGTCATTAGTGGTAAGTAATGGTAAGTAGCTCTCCAGAAGCAGGGCTGGAGACCATTGCTCTAGATCAGTGTTTTTCAGCCCTGATAGCATGCATGTTGTGCATGTTTTGGCACTTCCCTGCTCCCACCAAATCAACTAATGATTCAACTAATCAGCTCATTAACAAGTTCTTTCAAAGTTACAGGGAATTAAGCAGAAAATTCACAGAACACATGCAGTGCAGGGGTTCAGGACCAGGGTTGAGAAACACCGGTCTAGACTTTTGGTCTGACCCAATTTGTAGCACAAAAGGATGAAAAAAAAGTGTAACGTCTGGGGTTCCATTAGGACAAGTTTGAGAGTGACTGCTACTGAAGAACCAAAATCAAATGTACTTGTTCTGTATTTGAACCTTCCTGGCAGCTTTATTTTTAAGAGTATATTTTGAAAATACTGTGGAGAACCACTGACAGTCATGGCAGGATTCACTTGATGTTATGCTTCCCCTTTCATGTTTCACACAGCATGGAGTAACTGCTATTCACCTGGCAGCATGGTTTGGCAGTTTGGAAATCCTGAAGTTACTCGTGCAAGGCGGGGCTGATCAGAGGATTGAAAACACGGTGAGCTTGTGGTCATCTCACTGCTGCATGTAACTGCATGCCTTAAAGAACAGAACTGAAAATCTGTTATAGCATGTTACTCTGTTCACAGCATGGGATGAACATGATGCACTGTGCTGCCATTAATGACCACAGTGAAATTGTGGAGTACATTGTGGATGACCTACAGATGGGAGAACTTGATAAAGAAGACCATGTAGGACATGAAGTTTCCTACATATTCTCATACCCTTAACGTGCTGTTACTTGCAAATACGAATTTTAACATGGTTCTCACTTCCTCTATTTGTGTCAGAATGGTAATCGGCCTTTCGCCGTGGCAGCAGAGCACGGCTGTGTGAAAGTACTGCGAATGCTGATGGAAGAACCTTACAACATGGCCACCATGGAGGAAAACCAGGTCCACTTCATATGAGCTTTCAAACTATGCACCACAGGAACTCACAATTACTAATTCTAATGTGCTAGCACTGCCATTTGGATTATGCTGCAGGCCATCGGCAGCTGGAGTCTGACAGAGCATTTGCATTTACATTTATGGTATTTGGCTGACGCCCTTATCCAGAGCGACTTAGAAAAGAGCTTTGCTGTTCACTCAGAATATCCTTAGTCTGCATTTGAACACAGTGAGGGACTCAGCTTGAGGGATGGTGGGTCAAGCCGAGCTGTACCTGATGTTCCATGGACTCTTGGTACATCTCGAGTTTTGACCATTGCCATCATGTATGGAGGTGCTGGTCCATTTTTGGCCTTGTAGGTCAGCATCAAGGTTTTGAATCTGATGCGGGCAGCTACAGGAAGCCAATGAAGGGAACGCAGCAGAGGAGTTACATGACTGAATTTAGGAACAATGAAGATGCTACATTCTGGATGAGTTGCAGGGGCCTGATGGTCCACATAGTAAAGCCAGCTAGAAGGGAGCTGATGTAATCTAGTCTTGAAATGACAAGAGAATGAACAAGCACCTGAGTGGCCTCTCTAGACAGTAAGGGTCGAATTCCCTTGATGTTGTAAAGGAGAAATATGCATTACCAAGTCAGATGTGTAACATATTATGATACTGTTATGATACATATGAACATATTATGATACATATTATGAAAGTATGATACTGGCTGATATTTGAAAAGAGGCGATGGTTGACTTTACATGTATCGAAGGAGGCATGTGCTTGTCTTCACCCTCCAGGTGTGGAGAGAACATCATATGTGATGGGGGAGAGACATAATTATTGGCATATTGGGGGTAAATTTGGGCTAAATTAAAAAGAAATGATAAGTAATATGATGCACAGCTCAGCTTTTACACTTGTTTACTGCATTTTCTTTGTTTACCCGTGGCCAGATTCATAAAACATGTATGTAAATATACAGAACTGTAAAGTGCAGACTTTGACCTGTGTTTCTCTACATTTCTCTGGCTAGAACGGTGACACATCTCTGCACCTTGCTGCTAAGAATGGTCAACCAGAGGCTGTGCAGCTGCTGCTAGATAACTTTGAGATCCGGAATGAAACCAATCTTGTAAGAGTTGTAGAGTGTAAATTGAAATATTTGCAGAAATTGATAGATAGAAGAATAGGAGGATGAATGGTTGGATACATACATAGACAGACAGACAGACAGACAGACACACACACACACACACACACACACACACACACACACACACACACATATATATATATATATATTTGGATGGATGAATAGATAAAATGGAAGGATGCATGGACCTCGATATAATTATAAATCCATCCCCAAACTTCAGAGTTGGCTTTTCATGAAGCGCAGTTATATTTCTTCATTCTATTTGCTGTTTTTTCCTCATAAAGTTATTTATTTTGACCTTTTATTTATATATTGATGGAAAGATAGGTGGGAGGATGGGTGGAAAGATGGATGGAAATAGTCAAATACTGTAGCTAGATAGATAAATAAGTTTGCAGACTGATCCCCTCGGGGCAGTGCTGTGTGCTATGGTACTAAAAAACACTGAACACTTTCTATTAGCAGTATATTTATTTATTTATTTGGATGTATTTTATTACACTTACACTGCACAGGCACAATCAGATCTATGCTATAATGTGAACTGTACATAGTGTACTGTTTACACTGTAGTGTTGATTATTGTATAAGTAAATAAATAAAGCATAATTATTCTACATTTGATGTCACATTATTCTTCCTCTGATTGTAGGCTGGAGAAACAGCATTGTATTTAGCTGCAAATGGAAATCATGAGGAGTGTGTTCTGGCTTTGCTAGAAGCTGGCTGTGACCCAAACATCTGCACTTCAGTACGTGAGAAATGCCTTTTTACATAAACACAGGGGGAATTTGTCCCATTTTACCCATCCATGCAGTGAAACACACACATACACACTAGTGAATTCATTGAGTGCACACATCCCTGAAGTGGTGGGCACCCAGGAAGCACCACAACCGTCCAGTCACAAGGCTGGTTCCCTAACCACCAGGCCACGGCTGCCCCTTGCCTTTATTTGACACAGATTCTTTGAATGTGTAAATGTCCGTTCTTAGATTCAAGTAATGATGCTGATTATGACAGTGTTGGGTCTCTGTTTGTTCTCAGAACAGGATCAGCCCACTGCATGCTGTGAGTGAAAAGGGCTTCGTATCTGTGGTGAAGCTCCTTGTTGATAATGGAGCAGACATAAATATTCAAAATCAGGTAAATCAACATCTGTTTGCTAAACCTAGGCTTAGCACTTTCCATTAGATCTAGTCATTTTTGAATGTGTTTTATAGTATACTGTCTCTAATACCATTAGAAACTCAACTATGTTAATGAAAACACACTCAGCCATTTTATTAGGAGCTACCGCATTACAAAGGTGTTTTATTGGATTCAGATCCAACTCTTGACATGATGCACTTTCATGCTGGAAGTAGTCTTTAGAAGATAAACTCTAGTCTAGAAATGATGCTTGGTTTCAAGGAGCCCAAAGTATGTCAAGAAGATATTTCCGGCCACAGGTTTTATATTTCTCCACTCCAGAGCTTTAAAAATGAAACTTTCTAATGATAATCTGTGTCATATATGTTTATTGTTTTCTATACCATTCTGAATATGCTCTAGTGGCTGTTGTGCTGAAAATCCCAGGAGAGCAGCAATTCTAGAAACCAGCCTGTTTGACTCCAACAATCATACCACAGTCGAAATCAAAATTCCATTTTCCCCTATAGTGGTTGGTGTGCACTGACTGATGCTGCTGGTCTATATCTGCATGATTTGCTGCCAATTGTTTGGCTGATTGGATAATTGAATGGATGAGTGATAATTACGAGCTTGGCCGAGTGTACTAGTGTACCAAAGTACTGGATCATAAACAAAAAATAAAATACATTTGAAATATTCTTCATATTTCCAGCATTTGCAGACAGCATTTCACCTGGCAGTGAAGAACTGTTACCTTCCAGTGATACACACACTGCTGGTGTCTGGCTGTGACACCGACATCACTGATCACGTAAGTTTTGTAGTACTGCTCTAAAAATATAAATATAAATATACACTTTATTAATATTTGTGGACACTCCTGATGAATACATTCAGCTTTTCAGTTATCTTAAAAAGCAAAGCAAACTTACATACAATTCAGTGGGACAGCTTTCCATTCATTATTTCTCCTGAAATCAAGGAGATTAATTTAGTTTATCCTGCTTTTGTTAGAGAAACTTTTGCTACTGTCTAGAGAAGGCTTTCTGGATTTTGCAATATTGCTGTGATGATTTGGGTACATTCAGAAACAAGAGCATTTGTGAGGTCATCCCAAAACTATTGGATGGAGCACCATCATTCTGTGGTGATCATGCTGTGGTTTCTGCTACATAAACCCCTAAAGACAATATAACATCCTAAGTGGATGTCAGGATAACCAAATTCAAGAAAATACTGGATATGGACACTATAAATAACTACTGTATTTTCCGGACTATAAGCCGCAAAATTTTAAAAAGAAACCTGAAAAAAAACATATATAAGAAGAAAAAGCTGCACCTCATTATAAGCTGCATGGTTTAAAGCGTGGGAAAAAAGTAGCGGCTTATAGTCCGGGAAATAGGTATCTAGGGAAAACTTATACTACATTTTGGAGCATTGGTGTTAGGATTTGATTGCATTCAGTGACAAGAGCATTAGTAGGGTCAGGTGTTGGGTAATGGATCACATCCCCTCCTCATCCCCCAACTAATCCCACAACTATTCCATCACTCCAGAGAACAAAGCTCAATGCTGGAGGATTTAAACCCCTCTAGTCCACACATATTGGCATGTTGCCAATAGATTCATGTTTGTCTGATCCAGAGAGTCCTGTTTTATTGGCAGTATTTCTCTACACTGACCAGATAAGCTGTGCATGTGTGCGTTTGCAAATCTGTGTCAGCACTTGGTGTTGAATATATTAATAAGAGGGGGTGTCCACAAACATGTGTACATATAATGTAGCTGAAACTGGATATCACAACACAATTAACACAAACATTACAGTATTACAATATAATATTTTTACCATATCTCCCAATCCTAGTAGTGTGTTTTCTAAATGTAAGTGTTCTCTACCATCATCGTCAGCTGGGCCAGACAGCGCTCCATGGGGCAGCAGAGCTGGGGAAAGTGGATGTGGTGGACATGATTCTAAAAGCTGGGGTGAACATGGAAATCAAAGACAGGGTATTGTAATAATTCAAATTATTCACAAATTTTCAAACATGCCATTCACTTCCAGCCAGAGTATGATATTTCAATGCTTCTTTGCGTTTTTACACCCCAGCCAGGAAAAACTGCCTTGGGAGTGGCAGCCAGAGCTGACCTAGTGATTATCGTAGATATGATAATCAAAGCTGAAAGATATTTCAGCTGGCTGAGAGTGAGTATTCCACATCTGCTCACCAAATACACTTTATTTATGGTCAGCAGAATATTCCCCCAGTTGTTGTTAAGAAATGTTTGGTGTCTGAAGACGTCTTCTTTAGTTTTGCCCTGGAGCAAAGCACTGTAATATAATAAAGCTTATGATCACTGTCATGCAAAAATATTGCAACTCCAAAAGAGCAACTTGACAAAAGACAACAAAAACAACAAAAAAACAAAAACAATTTCAGTTGAAGTCAATGTACAAAGATTTTATTCCAGCTAATTTCCAGAGCATTTCTATTGGTCCATTCAACATGAAATTAGAAGAACAACTGCAAGACATTATTTCAGAGTGAAAATCAACAAAAATGGAAATTCAAATTTTTGAAGGGCAGTGATTTACACACACTGCAGCCATATAAAAATTTCATCAAAACTTCTTTTTTATATATATTAAAATGCAAACATTTGATTTTCATTAAACTATATTGAGAGAGGAAATAAAGCTGTGAGAGATACAAATAGAGTTACAAGGTTTTTGCCCCAAAATACTTTTATTCACCAAAACATTAAAAAATCATTTATAGGAGACAGTCCTACATAACAGATGTTGTTATTTTCAGGAGATCCTAGATTACTCAAATTTGTCTTCATTTGCTTATAAGGACTAAAAACACTTTACAGCTCAGAAATCAAATGCAAGAATTTTTATGAATTATTTATAATGATTAGGTTGACAATGGTATTAATTATAAGTTCTTCAAAATACGTGACAGTGGTCCAAATAAAGTAAATAACCCCCTGAATACCCTTCATTATTTTTGTTATTTATGTGTCAGTATTATCCCGTCTCAGGACTTTTATTCTGATATTTGAACATTGTGTGAGAAAGGAAATAGAGCAATCAGCCCCTCCCTTTTTTCCTTTGTAACCCAATATCTGCGTGATTGACCTCATCATCCCACCCCCTCTCACTGGTCAGTCAGAGTCTATATGCAGGTCGACTCCTTTGGCCTTTAAAGTGAGATTTAATTCCATTGGAAGCAAGTTCTTTTAATTGTTTTCCAAGCTGGATTACTCATGGATAATTTCTTACACAATGATGAGACCACCATGGTTCAATAGGGAAAGTCTGATCCTGAGTTATGAAAATAGCATGTAACTGGCCACAAATTTGGATATTGGGTTCTAAGAGTTAAACTGGTTCTAAGAGTTAAGCATGATTACATTGGTACATACCATCACATTACCCAGGTTTGTACCTCACACTGATTAATACCTAGAACCTGTGGGACATTTCAGTCAGACATTCATCTTGATACTTAGTGTCTTGCTAGGCAAAACAATTACCTAGTACTTTAGAGTCTAGGTACATACCTAGAATTGGAAAAGAAAAGGTTACCCACAAACATTTCTTGGCCTCAATAACCTTATATCCCCAGTCTTCTGATATTAAATTAGTGAGAGGTTAATGTAATTTTACACTGTAAATGATGCCACACCTAAATGTCATCTGATTAGATGTATTTTGTACGAGGGCATGAATGCAGCAAAACAGTATTGGCTCTCCAATATAGTCTGACAAGTGAATAACTAAAGGAGTCGTGGCAGCAGTAATATTGGATAAGGAGCCGTGCTCTTTCAGCACCTGCCTTTGCTTTTTTTTAAGCATCTCCTGGCCTTTCTGGGAAGTTGACGTTATTTGATTACCTTTGTCAGTCCAATTCAGGAGCTAATGAGACCCTTCATGATGAATATCCTTTGACGTTCAAGCTGGACCGCCGTAGTGAGACTAAGCAGGTCCGAGACATCTTGTGGAAGCTGGCGTACAGCCTGCTGAAGAAGAATGAATGGAAGAACCTCGCACAGCACTGGCGCTTTACTGAGCAGCAGGTGGCTGCCATCGAGGAGCAGTGGACAGGTGAGGAAGCTACTGGGATGCGCTTGGTTAGATAGGCTGGTCATCAGTATAGCATCATTTTGTTTTATAGAGTGTATACAGTTCTTACCTTGATATTTTAGGAATATGATAGTTTGAAGTGCTATGGGTCACTCATGCCACCTTAGATACTGTCTGGACTTTCATATTAATACCTAACACTCTCACATTCTCTCAGAACTCCTACTTGTCCAAACACGGCCTCCTCACACTTTAGCTGTAGTTCTTTATTATTTAGTTTTTATTACTTATTTAATCCGTTCTCTTTGTTCTTTTAGTTCTTTATGTCTGTGCTCTCTGGTGTTGGCCACAGGAGCATGGGTTTCCCTTTTGAGCCTTGGTTCCTCCCGAGGTTTCTTCCTCCTAGTCTGCATTTTTCCTTGTCATAGTTTACCACTGGCTTGCTCTGTAAAGCTGCTTTGTGACAATGCCTTCTTTGTAAAAAGTGCTATATAAATAAAATTTGATTGATGATTGACTATGCAAGCTTAGTTTCAAAATTCAGTCCTGTCCCTATATAGAAATTAAGCTGAGCTTTGCAATGTGATGCCACAATCTCAACAATGGTCAAATATTTACATACACATTTGTATCTACGCTTATTTGCAAAATCAGTACTAAAAACGGTTCTGAAGGCAGCGCTGCCTCAGAACAAACATAATTAGTTCAAAGAATAAATATTGAAATAACCAGTAGGCACAACTTTAGAAACATGTATCTGCTTTTCAGAGCTTCATACGTGAGTGTATTTCATGAAAAGCAAACCAGTGACTCATGTTCAATATTTACATTATGTTGAAAGTTTGCCTGAAAGACATCACTTTGCCTGCTAGCTAATGAGCAAGCAACCAATGAAAATACAATCTTTCATGGAATTCATCCACATATAAGGCTCTGAGGAGCAGAGACACCAGTGGTTCTCAGTGGGGGCCATAAGGGTGCATGAAGAGGGGAGCAGAAAAGCATCAAGTTTTATCTCTTTTTTAATTTTTTTTTTGTATAAATTTCACTTATAAATAGAACTTATTTTCATTACCTGTTTTGTCTTAATGTGTAAGAATACATCTGCCAGCCAATCACAATTCAGTTATCTGGGTTTTGTATCTTTAGAATGGCACCACAATTTTAGAAGCTACGGGAAAGTCTGAAAATTTTTTGAGGAGCTATCCAGCTAAAATTTTGTGGTAAGACAAGGCCTTGGTCTATCAGGTGATAGTTGTGTTGAAGAAGAGCTTAGTGCAAAAATTCCAAATATTTGACAAGACCTATATAAAATATGGCTTAATTGAACACATTGATGGGAGGCCACAGAGGATTTTATCTAAAGGGGCACTGAAACCATGCAAACTCTGTCACCTTGTCACAGTTCCTCCTGAGCATGCCAATAAGAATAAAGACGTAAAGTCCCAGCTGGTTGAAAGGCTTGCGAGTGGTTTGCAGTGCAGCTTGATGAATGTGCTGATGTTAGCAATGGTGCTCAATTACTCGTGTATGTTCGATACTCATGGGAGGAAAGATAGAAGTGATGCAATATTCAGGAAGAGGTATTCAAAATCTCAGACAAATTCATGATGGAGGAACGTTTAAGATGGGAGACAGTGTGTGGCTGTCTGCACTGATGACGAGAGTGGAATTCAAGCTGTAAATCCAAAGATCACAGCCACTCATTGTATGCATCATTTAGCTCTTGTTTCGAAATCCCTGCTACCTGGACTGCATGATGTACTGAATGAAGTTGTAGCTGCAGTGAACTTTGTCAAGTCGCAGCCACTGAAATCATATCTCACTGCTGTTCTTTGGCGTTCCTGTGGTAAAATCATTGAGGGAGTGTTGTTAACTGACTTAACAAGGTTACTCATGGTACAGAGGTGGGCCAGAGTAGTGTTAGGAGTTTTGCCCAAGGACTCTTATTGGTGTAGTACAGCATAGTTGCCCAGACTGGGAATCGAACCCCAGTCTCACTGGTGGTGTTCTGTTGCACCGCACTAACAACTAGATCCAGAACAGATAGCAAGGCTGGCCTATTCTTCAGACATTTTTCATCTGCTCAGTGGACTGAATCTGTCTAATCAAGGAGCTTATTCCACTATACTGGAGGTGAGTGACAAAATAAATAGATTCAAGACAAAGATTGAACTCTGGACCAGAAACTGCAAACATTTCCAAATCAAACTGAATTGTTGGACACAAACAGCCTGACAGTGGACTTAATGATTACTCCTCACTTCACTGGCTGCCAGTTTTAGCTGGTATTTCAAAGAGTTGAACATTGAGAAGTTTGACTGGGTTTGTGATCCGGTTTCTTGTAATGAGATGGCTAGTGGCCTGTTTGGAAAAGCTGAGGATAAGCTGTTGGAATTATCACATTCCCAAAATTACATTTAAACAGTACACGCCAGCAGAATGTTGGCCCATCACTGGGAATGAGTACAAGGCCAAGAGGATAATGTTGCCATTCCCAAAACATCTTTGCGAGACATCTTTCTCAACCATGATTGCAATGAAGACAAAGTTCAGAGCTTGATATGATGTTGAGAGTTTGTCTGTATCCAATTACACCAAGAATTGAAAAATTATGCAATGAAACAGTCACATTGTAATTTACAGCATCTGAGCTTCTAAATAGGAATTTCTAATGAGAACTTGAAGGCAGCATTATATGCTTCTCCTGTGTTGTAGTATCAATAATTGTAATGTCCCAAATGCTAGGTAACTGCTTACAGAAGTCCAGGCCTTTTCAAAGAATGACTGAGCAAGCCACAGCCATAAGCTAATGACCCAATAATCTAATTAGTCAGAAAAATTATTGTTGTAAAATAGTTAATTTTTGAAACATCCTTTCTTCTCACATGGCTTTAATTTCTCCCAACAGAAAGCAGGTGCCGATACTAAAACATTGTTCCCTTAATATGGCAAAACATAAGTATAAAATTAATTATTTTACCAACAACCACTATAATCTCTTGGGCTCACCAAACTGTTGTGTGGTGCTTTTTTCCATTTAACAAAAATATTACCCTATTCTTGCTTAAGGATCAGGTCATCTTCTGTTAACACATAGTTATAGACATTTTAAACAAAAATGCCTAAATTTTGCCACAGCAAAATGACAAAAATCAGTAAAATATACTGATTACCACACTATAGTAAAGTGGAATTTGCACATCTCTAGGTCCGAACAGTTACCAGGAACATGGAAACCGAATGCTACTGATCTGGCTCCATGGAGTGACTGTGACGCAGCAAAGCCCAGGCAGAGAGCTCTACCAGGGACTGATATCTATTGGGAATACAAAGTTGGCAGGTACATTGAAATGTTTCCTATTCTACAGACTCTCATAGAGGCTAAATGCAATATTCTTCTATGAACTCCTAAAGGTAACTTAGGTCTCTACTTTGTATACACCAAATGTTTGTGGACACACCTTTTCATGAATGCATTCAGCCATTATAAGTTGCACCCATTGCTGACGCAGAGGACACAAATGCACACACAGCTTGTCTATTCATTGTAGAGTAATATTACCAAATAGGATAGAACTTTATTGATCCCTTGGGACGGTTCCCTCAGGGAAATTAAGGAGAGCTTACAGCACCAGGCCCTACCCTGCTTGGCTTCTGAGATCTGACGAGATCAAGCAGGATAGGGCCATACTCCATATAGTGTAATTAAAAGTTCATTGCATCATATCATGTAACATGTGTCATGTCTTTTTGTCCTGACAGAAAAAATAAGAATGGAAGGAGAGCAAAGAGCTGAAAATAACCGGAAATGTAGGATTTCCTGAAACACACAACAGCTTTATTTGGGTTTTATTTGGACTTCATGAGAAGAAACTCCTTCAGAAAAGGTTAATCTACTCACACTTTTAAAGCAAAGACTTGGATCTCACACACACACACACACGCACACGCACACACGCGCACGCACGCACACGATCAATGGTATTCACAAACGCATAAGATCCTCACTGGATTGTTTGGACACATTGTTCGTTATAATTCATTCATTCATTCTACTGAAGACACTGAAAAAGGGGGAGGGGGGGGTGTTAGTCCACTATTTTGATCGAGCTCTTCGTGCTTGAAACAATTTGACTCTGGACAGCAGAGCGGGGGAACTTGGCTGCTGTTGCCTGACCAACAGTGAGCTGGGAGAAAATGAGACAAATAAGAACAAATGACAATCATGGCACTATTAATAAAGTTAGTTTCATTTATCATCTGCAAGCTCCTAATTAAACAGCAGCAACACCATCACCACATCAGTTTTGGTGGCATATTAACCCCTTTGAACCCAAGGCTGATTATGTGGAGTATTGGATATTTATATGCATTGATTTATTCTGTAAGTACTACAGCACAAATATTTAAATTACATAGAGTATGGAATATTATCTGTCTGGTGGGAAAAGAGCCCAAACTGGTACACAAGGTTGAGCGGTACCAATTAGATATAGTTGGTCTCACCTCGACACACAGCTCTGGAACCAATCTCCTTGAGAGTGGCTGGACTATATTCTATTCTGAAGGTGCCCACGGAGAGAGAGGCATAGGGCAGGATTGGGCTTACTGATAGCTCCCCATCTTTTCACCTTTACCCAGCCTTCTAGGAACCCTTGGAGGGGGTGCTGGAAAGTGCCCCTCCTAAGGACTCCATTGTTGTACTGGGAGACTGTAATGTTCACGTGGGCGACGACAGTGCAACCTGGAAGAGTGTGATTGGGAGGAATAGCCTCTGTGATCTGAACCCGAGTGGTGTTTATTATTGGATTTCTAAGGTTGGTACTGGTCATTCATAACAAACACCAGGATCCAACACAAGGGTGTTAAATGCACTTGGCATCAGGATACCCTAGGTCACAGTTGGATGATCAACCTTACAGTTGTATCATAGGGATTGCAGCCATGTGTTTTGGACACTTGCATGAAGAGAGGTCAACTGATCACCACCTTGTGGTGAGTTGGATCAGGTGGCGAGTGAGGATGCTGGATAGACTCGGCAGGCCTAAACATGTGATGGTCTGCTAAGAACGGCTGGCAGAGGAAACTGCCAGGAAGGTCTTCAACTCCCACATTCTTTTTCGAACTCATTCTGAGGTAGGTGGGGGACAGGGAGTCTGAACGACATTGAGTGCCTCTATTGTTGATGCAGCAAATCAGAGCTGTACCTGCACTCGACCGTGTCCCTCAAGGCATCCTGTGGGGGATACTCTGGTAGTATGGGGTAATGGTCTTGCTGCTATGAGCCATCCAGTCCCTGTACAGTAAGACAGGAAGTAAGTCAGACTGGTTCAGACTGCCCGTTGTCACCGATTCTGTTCATAATATTTATGGACAGAATTTCTCGGTGTAGCTAAATGGTGGAAAGCGTCAGATTCACTGGCCTTAGGATTACATATCTGGTTTTTGCAGATGACACCCTGTTGGCTTTATCGAGCCAGGACCTCCAGCTCTCACTGTACCAGTTTGCATCTAAGTGTAAAGCAGCTGGGATGAGAATCAGCACCTCAAATTCTGAGACCTTGGTACTCAGTCAGAAAAGGGTGGAATGCACTCTCCAGGTTGGGAATGAGTTCCTGCCTCAAGTTCAGGTACTTCATGATTTTGATAATGAGTGAGGGAAGATGGAGTGGAAGGATGACAGGTGGATTGGTGAAGCATGTGCAGTGTTGCGACTCTGAGCCGGTCTGTTATGGTGAAGCCAGAAAGCAGAGCTCTCAACTCATCAGTCAATCTATGTTACAACTCTTACCACAAGCTTTGGGTAGTGACCGAAAGAATGAAATACTGAGTTAAAGTGGCTGAAAGGAGCTTTATCTGAAGAGTTGCTGGACTCTCCCTTAGAGAGCTGAGGAGTTCAGTTATCTGGGAAGGCTTGGAGTAGTTCTGCTGCACATTGCGAGAAGCCAGCTGAGGTAGTTTGGGCATCTGGTTCGGAAGCCTCCTGGCCACCACCCTTGTGAGGCGTTCCGGGCATGTCTGAATGGGAGGAGGCATCAGGGAAGACCCAGGACATGCTGGAGTCTCTGGGTTGGTCTGGGAATGCCCTGGGAAACCCAGAAGAGCTGGAAGAGTTGGCTGGGGAGAAGGTCTGGGGTTCTTTGCTAAGGCTGCTGCCCCCATGACCTGGACCCCGGATAAGCGGCAGATAGTGGATGGCTGGATGGAGTTGAGAGTGAACCCTATGGACCCTTAGGGTTAACCCTTTATCCTCAAGCCTAATAACAGGCCATTAACAGCAAGATGTACCTTCCAGACACAGCAAAGTGTAGTTATGAAATACAGGACCTAATTATGACATACAGGCCCTATTTATTTTGAGTAAACATAAAAGAAAAACGCCAAATTTGCCCTTGCCCTTGCACACATTCCCACACTTGATGCCTTTGATGGCCTCACTGTGCTTGGCTTAATGCACCTTTTTTATAATGTCACATGGTAGATGATTTTGGCTTCTCTTTTTCTCTGCCTCAACTTCTTGTAATTGGTCTAAAAAATCCAAACTATCCATGTAAATGGTTTCACCATGGTTCAATTTGATCCGTTTTGGACCAAACAAGGTAGGTGTAAAAGGAGCCTTTTTCCCATGCTAATTACTGAATCTTTTACTGTAGTTTTGTTTTTACTGCATAATCAGCCTGGAGTTGTAAGTTTTAAGGGCTTTACTCTGGCTTGTGTCACATACCTGAGTAACAGGATGGTGTCTTTCCACAATGACTGAGCTCATGGGTGGGACCACACCCATGACTTTAAGATTGCTAGTAGGGCGGCTTGTTTTGGATAGCTCATGGCGTCCAGTTATACGTGCAGTCACTGTCTTGGAAGCTTTCTGCTGACCAGCTGTTACTATCCGTGCACTGGACTATAGATAGACAAAACCAAATACCAGTAAGCTCATGTACAGTACAGTACTGACTGTTACTGTCCAAGAAACAGTAACTCACAGAAAACACTTCACCATGAATCTGCTTTTTTACCTGTCTAAGGGAGCCTGTGCTGCCTCCTGGTGGTACAGCAGTGTTTACTGTCATAGTTGAGGGCAGTGATTCTGCTCGACCGACTGCTGTACTAGATACAGCTTGACGGATATGCTGCTCCTGCAACAGAGTAATAGAAAAAAAATCTTTAAAATATCTAGATATAGCTGTACCTGGTTGATATTCTGATATAGGTGTATACTTCTCCAACCAACCAGGGCAGAGGTGTAGTTTCTTGATACATACAATCCCATATGTAATAATGAGATTTTTATTCAACATTTGCTGCACTTCATCCAATTAAACAAGAAAAATAATGCCTTTTGTAATTAAATGTGTAATTGGAAGCCTCTTTAAGCACTGCTACTCTACTACTGCACAATACTAATGCATCTCAAAAAACAGAACATTGTGAAAAAGTTTTTGTTCATAATGTAATTACAAATCTGTGTGTATGTGCATATATCACATATTCCAAGCGGATACTGTCTGAATTAATTCAAACATAAAATTAAATAATCTGATCAATTTCAGATTCTGGATTTTTTTGCTATAAGGCATACTAATGATATGTAATGATATGAAACACATTATTAAAATGTAAAACCTAGATTTCATAATCAGAGAAAACCAGCAGCAGTTTGTGGCAATCTTACTTGTCCAACATCACTGATATGTATGTATGTGTGTATGTTTGTATCTGTCTGTCTGTCTGTAAATATTATATCCGGGAAGTTTTTGCAACACTTCACTTTTTGCACATTTTGTTATTTTACAGACTTATTTCAAAATGGATTAAATTCAAAACAATACACACAATACCCCAAAATGACAAAGTGAGAAACGTTTGTTTAAGATCTTTGCAAATTTATAAAATAAATATAACATAATTCATACATTGTTGAAGCACCTTTGGTAGCAATTACAGCCTCAAGTCTTTTTGTTTATGATGCTACAAGCTTGGTACACCTGTTTTTGGGAAGTTTATCCCAATCTTCCTTGCAGAACCTCTCAAGCTCTATCAATTGGATGCGGAGCATCAGTGCACAGCCATTTTAGATATCTCTAGAGATGTTCAATTAGGTTCAAGTCTGGGCCCTGGCTGGGCCACTCAAGGACATAATCAGTGTGTTTAGGGTTGTTGTCCTGTTGGAAGTCTAGAGTGCTCTAGAGAATGTTATCAAGGATGTTTCTGTACATTGCTGCAGTCATCTTTCCCTCGACCCTGACTAGTCTCCCAGAAAAACATCCCCACAGCATGAAGCTGCCAACACCATATCACTGTTGGAATGGTATTGGCCAGGTGATGAGCAGTGCTATTAACTCTAATGATTCTTGGCATTCAGTCCACTATGTTCACTCTTTGTTTCTTATGACCTGAGAGTCCTTTAGATTGGCAGTCATGTGCCTTTTACTGTCAGAGTGACCATTGGGTTGTTGGTCACCTCACTAACTCTAAGGCCCTCATACCACAATAACTCAGTTTGGCCAGATGGCCGGCTTCAGGAAGAGTCCTGGTGGTTCCAAACTTCTATCATTTATGAATGGAGGTGACTGTCATCATTGGGACAGAATTCTTTCTGTACCCTTCCCCACATCTGTGTCTCAATACAATCCTGTCTCAGAGGTCCACAGACAATTCCTTAGACTTCATGGCTTGGTTTGTGCTCAGACATGCACTGTCCACTATGTGACCTTAAATAAACAGGTCTGTGCCTTTCTAAATCATGTCCAATCAACTGAATTTACCACAAAATTGCAAACAAATTAATTTTGTCATTGTGGGGTACTGTGTGCAAAACAAACTACAAAAAATAATTTAATCAATTATTTTTGGAATGAGGCTGTAACATAAATATTAAATTAATATAATATAAATATAATATAATTATTCATAAAATGAGCCTGAGACAGGAAACTCTTTTCCCATTAAGCAGGGTTTCCAGGTGACTTACTGATTCTGTGTCTTCTGTATTACTGCGAGAAGGGATGGGCTGCATTGGAGACTCCATGACAATCGGGCTAAGGCATGTAGAAGAGGCGGTCCGAAGTGGACGGCTGGATATTGAGCTAGAGGTGGGCTCAACCCCTGAGAGTGGAGCATCTTAAACAACAAGAATATGTAAAATGCATGAAATGAATAACATGCATTTATTCAGTTGCATGATGAAGAATGATGATTGTACGAGAATGCAAATCAGATATACAGGTAAAGAGGGATGCAAACTTTCTACACTTCTAATTAACTAATTCACTGTTACCTAATATTATTACAGTACTTTAAGAAAAGACACCTATTCTAACAAGCCTACATTAATTAATAGAGATATGAATGGCAGCCATGGAGGAGGGAGTTCATTCCTACCACTAACTGCCTCATTCATGAAGAGTTTACAAAGGAAGGCAAGTTCTACAGGCCTATTGAACAGCCTAGTCAATACCCTATTTGATGCTACATTTGAAGTACTGATCTCGAACTGTGCCTTATTTTGTTGTCTGCTTACTCTACATAGGGCATAAGAAGAACATTGACCAAACCATCAACATTAATTAAATAGGTTGTTAATCAATCAATTAATCAATAGAATCTCACCACTCTTGTTCAATAAACAATATTAATCTTATTTAAAAGTTATAAATTTGTTCAAGCTGAAGTGCAGAATAAGTCAAGTCAATGAACTGTCCCCCACACCTCCACGTCAACTCTAGGACTTTTTATGCTAAAACAATATTAATCACCAGGCTAAAACAGTATTTATTTGCTGGATATCTAGAACATTCAAGCTGCATCTTGGTCTGGGTAATAACTACTGCTTTTAGAGTAAAATATTAGCTTACCACGCTCCTGTCTGCCTGGTTCTCCAGTCTGAAACATGCTGAGAGCCTCGATATTGAGGGCACAGACGCCACGCATAAAAGCCTTCTTCATGGATTCTTCATAGCGTTCTCTAACTGTATGCAGTCTTTGGATCTCAGCCTGAGCTTTCTGCAGGGCTTCCACATGCTGAGAGACATATCAACGAACGCCAACATTAACCTGAGATTTGGGGCATTTTTTTCATCATTCACATAACATGAGCAACAGATAGCCTAATGTAATGCTAAACTACCAATGGCCAGTTTTCTTTTTCATCTTAAACGTAGTGAGTGGTTGGGAGGGAAGAAAATCACCTTGATCTATCAAATCAGTAGTGTGTGATTAAACTGCACTGATTTTGGGAATAGAGTGTTAGAATAGATTTTAATAATGCTGAAAAAGTATACACTTTTTATTGGCAAAAAGGTTCCTTTGAATTCTGTATTTATTATTCAATTATTATAGAATCCTCTAGGGTCAAATTTAACCTTTTAAAATAAGTCTAAATAAATAAATAAATAGATGAATAAATACCATGTATACTTGGTCTACGGTCTAAACTAGCCCCAGTCAGGTCCTCTTACCTCCAGCATCTTTGCCTCATAGTCTGCAGACAGTTGTAGGCAGACACTCTCAGCACGAGCTTGGCATGCTCGCTCCACCCTCTCCCTCCAGTCTCTCTCAATTAGTGAGTGCCAGGCAGCCCATACCTTCTTTTTCAACTGCAGCTGGTAGTGCTGCTCTGCCCACTTGCTTGCCTGTGCCTACAGGCCAAAGAAGTACACAAAGTGCCACATACTATTACAGAATACTTAAAATATATCAGCAGGCAAGCCCCCTTCAATAGTACCTTATGCAGGCAGAAACCCAGGGGTGACATGTAAAAATATATGATCTTTGGTCATTTACAAGTAATGTACCAGTGAAACAAATGCTGAAAGTATGAGTGATCAAATCAGAGCAGCCAACGCAAGCCTAGCCTTAGTATATCTTCAACCGTAGAGAGAGATTCATGTGATTCTCATGCTATGATTTTAAACAATTCTTAATTTATGCTGAGAAGCGTTTAGGAAAGCCAGCTCTACATGTTTAAAAATTCTAAAGTGTATTACTGTATTCATACTGAAGATTAGTGAAGAATCACTCACATCTAAATACACCATAAATATGGGTCATCATTCAATAATAATGTATTGCTGGGTTTGTATATTGGGTGAATGGTAAATAAATACTTTTTGAACATTTGAAGTAATTTCTCTTTACAAAATATTTGTTGAGAAGACAAAAGTAAAAAGACGACCAAAAGCAGAGGTCAAGAATAAACAATCCCTCAGACAGGACTCAAAGCCAAAAAAGCAGATGCTGTCCAAAAGCATGCATAAACATCTCTAGAAACCACAATATGAATAAAGAGAGGCATATGAAAAGGTGTTGGCCCCTTAGTCTGTGTGCCACTGGGCTGTCAGACTGCTCTACTGTGGCCTTGTCGTCTGGCTCACCTCCTCTTTGGCAGCACACTGCTTTATCCTCCATTGGGTGAAGCTCCTCATCAGCTCTATCCGTTCCCGCTGCCTTTCAAGTGCCTGTGTAAGGTTCATAATTACCTGAAAGGGCAAATAAAACAGAGTTTACATTGTTTTCTTAATTAAATATCCATTACAATATCAGTAAATTAGTGATAAAAAAACAGTAATACTTCTTTAAAATCATAATTTGAAATTTAAATTCCATTATATTTCACTATAATTATCCTTGGATTTGTGTCTTTGGGCTCACACACCTCATCTTTCCTTTGACTGGAGATCTGGTAGGTTTTGAGCAAATCTTTGAGGCTGTCCATCTCTGCATTTATACCTGCAACATGAGCAGCATGTCTGTCTCTCTCTTTTTTCATCTCCAATCTGTGCTGCTCCACAAAGGCCAGTTTCCATTTCCGAAGCTCCATCATCACATTACTCTACAAAATATGAAGTATTACAAACCCAGCCTTGAAGCCTAAGGTTACACAATGTATCAAAATTTAAAATGCTATAAATGTAAATAAAAACAAGAACTTAATCTACTTTTTAAAATGGACAAACTGAAATTTATTCATGAATTAACAAATGAGTACCAGGTTAAACTGGAATTTTAAAGTGCATTTACATCAAGGTGTATTTTTGCTTGAATAGTGTAATTGACCTTCACTTGCATTATCCCTCAAACCAAGCCCTGACAAATCTGTATGACTCAGTCATTAATTGATTAACTAATTGTTTTTAGACAAAACACTCTGCTAGACTTTGACAAGTGATTGTGAGGCCAGTAAAATGATTTAGACAATCATGAACATCCAACTCTTTCATCCTTAAAAAACCCAAGAACCTCACTGGTCAGTCACTGTAATGTAGAAACTACATTATGTAGGAACTGTCCTGTAGGACTGCACAATATATTGTTTCAGCACAATCATCACAATGTGTACATGTGCAATAATCACATTGCAAGACACATAAGCCAGTTTTTTCACAGCTTAATACAAAAGTAAAATTAATTTTCCCATGACAGATCATGATGCAGATATTATTTTCCCAATCTAATTTATTTTACTCCAATTTCTGATATACAGCGGGCATTATTAATGTCATGAAATGCTGGATCACTGACATCTGTTGAAATCTGGAGTAATTCCAGTTAATTACATGTGTGTGTACATATATATTGTCAGTTTTTTTCCAATATTGTGCAGCACTGCTGTAATGCATTTAAGCCAATAAGAAACATTCTGTAGGAAAATCAGACCTTCAAGTTGTTGCTCCAGATATCCAGAATGTTCTCCATCTTATTCAGGTTCTCCTCTGAGATAAACACCTCAGTCAGTGATGTGATCACTGGATCTGGACTGCTCTGCCCCGATCTGCCTGATCGAGAACATCTCTCAGACTCTCCTTCAGATCTGGACGCCATCTCTCCTGAAGAAAACGCTATCAGCGACTGACAACAGCAGCAAAGGTCCTCAAGTCTGGTAATGATTATATCCATCATCATCTCAGTTAAAGCTTACCTTCAGAATTCTGAGATTGTGGTCTGGATCCTCCTAACTGTGAAGCAGCCCTGGCTGAGATCTCCTTTTCAGCTGCAAGGTCTGAGAGACAACATCAGTTAGATGTTACACCATAAGTGAGTCCATAACTTGACTGGGACACTGGAAGGTCTCTCACCATTGTGTGTCTGGGGTCTCGCACTGCTCATTAGACTTGATTTGTGGGCAGTCTTTGGGGGGAAGGTGATGGTCTGGGGCTGTGATGGAAGACCTGGCTCGTACTTGGGAGTGACTACAGCAAAGCGAAGCAGCTCTTCATACTCCTCCTAATGTACAGAAAAGTCAGAGTCAGAACATGGTGCAGAAGTTACAGTTTCAGACCTGCACTTTTAGTTCTCCTCCTGTGGAGAACTTTCACTCACTTGAAGTTCATCAGACACTGAGCTGCGTCTGTCCGAATCCCTTGATAGATGTGGACTGTGGAGCTCTTCTTCCTCTGAGGACATCTGAAACAGTCACACGTTAATCAGCAGCTTCTCTGGCTCGTAAACACGGAGTTCAGTTAAACAGCTTTTAAAGCCACTTCATCAAGAACTCGAGTCTCACTCTCTAACACAGCGACAAAATGACTCCGGTGTGAAGTGTGAACCGCGTGTTGTTACCTTTTATCTCAGAGACGATTTAACCAACTTCTGCTTCCTTCAGCCACGACCTGAAACACAAACACAGCCCGGCACCTTCAAACCGTCGTCAAAGCAGAGGAACAGACAATCGGATTGGCTGTTAATGTTGACACACCATTAAACAGCCGTTCTGATTGGTTAGTTCAACGGAGACGCGTTGGCTTCCCCAAACAAGAAACGGACATTTAATAATAATAATAATAATAATAATAATAATAATAATAACAATAATAACAATAATAACAATAATAACAATAATAACAATAATATAATAATAATAATAATAATAATAATAATAACAATAATAATAATAACAACAATAATAATATAATAACAAATATTATTATTAATAATAATAATCAAACAATCATAATATAATAACAATGATAATCAATAATAACAATAATAATAATAATGTTATTATTAATAATAATTATAAGAACGGACATTAAATGACAACAACAAAACAACAATAATAATTGTAGTAATAATAATAATAATAATAATAATAATAATAATAATAATAATAAACATTAATAATAATTATTATTATTACTATTATTATTATTATTATTATTATTATTATTACAATTATTATTGTAGTAATAATAATAATAATAATAAACATTAATAATAATTATTATTATTACTATAACATTTACAACAACAACAACAACAATAATAATAATAATAATAATAATAATAATAATAATAATAATAATAATAATAACCATACTACTACTACTACTACTACTACTACTAATAATAATAATAATAATAATAATAATAATAATAATAATAATAAATATAAAATCTAATACTCTATCATTTAACTAGTTTCCTTTCATTGGACTCATCTGGCAAATTAGTTATTATGGTGTCTGAGATTGATTTTAGTGATCCAAAGAGCCCTGAGTTTAATTGAAACACACAAAAAAATAATCTTTATGACACTTCAGTCCAATTTGCTGAATAATGTGGAATGCAGTGTAAAGCCCTGAGGACCAGATACATGTTTCTAAAGCTCCACCTTCTGGTTAAGTTTTTTGTTATTCTCTGAACCAATTGCTTTTGTTCTGCCTCAGAGGCAGAGCTGCCTTCAGTACTGTTTTGAATAGTGATTGTGCACACAAGCTCAAATAGTAAATATGACACTGATTATCAGGCTTAATATATGGTTAACCTTGGACATTCAAATACTCAAAAATAATAAGCAATATGTTTTTTTTATAAATTGGTCCACATCACTACTTGAGATATGAGTAACATGTAAAGCACCTAATTTCCATGTTTGAGAACACCAGCAGGCTAACCTGGTTGATTTTACCTGCTTAGTATCTCTTTTTAATCACAATGAAGCGTGAAAAGGTTCATGAAACAGGTAGACAAGTGGAGAAGTGGCAGCCATAAAGAGACATCAACCTTTTAGTAGAGATGACAGCATGGACTCAATGAATATGGGCTGAAAACTGACGAAATTGGTGCCTCTATATCTAACTGGGGATAACAGGGCATAAATGAGAGCAGACATACAGCCTTTCCTGTCATCCAAATGATCACATCCCTTTTGGGTGAAAACAAACCCACCAAACTGGAAATAGTAGTGTTACCATGGTTTAAACCTACTGTGTGGCATTTTGCTGATTCAGCAATAAAACAAACCCTAAATTACAATTTTCATTACGTCCCTAAAGAGTGAAGGACAGCAAAAGGAAAGACGTGGCTTCAGAGAGGAGGAAAATAAAAGAGTGTAAATCAAAGGAAATTCCAATTTAATGTTAGCCTGTATTAATATCTTTAGTTAAGTTAGTTGGCTGGCTGATTGTGGCTCTGATTTGCAGAAACACAGGCAAAACCTTTACCTGCCTGTTCCCTGAAGTGATTTTATGTCATTATTATAGTCCAAATTCAAAGTGAGTCCGGCATAATATGACACTTTCAGCCACAGGGTGGGGTCATTTGATGGAGGCATGATGAAAAGACACTCATCAGTCCCCATCTCTTTATTTTTTCTACAAAGCAGTGCTGATCTGATCAAGCACTGATCTCATCAGTCAAAACGACAACAATATGATGTAATTGGCCTGGCTGACCATAGGATTTGGACTCCTAATAACAACAAATCAGCAAGGTTTGCTTATTTTGTAACACTAAACTGTGAATGTCTTGGAAATTTGAATTTTCTCCCATTTTTTTCAACCAAAAAGGGTGGGGGGATTACACAAAGGTGAAGTACCAGGATGTGTTGCAAGGTTGAAGGGTGAAGTAGTGGCCGGGGAGCTCTGTGTCCTTCTCAGATGGGGTAGGGGAGCTCAAGGTAAGCATTTCATCAGCCTGGGCAAGTGGGTCATCATTGACTCAGGAAAGGTAAAGAGATGTAATTAATTTGGTGTTTACATTTATGGAGAACATACAAGAGGTATGAGTTGTGAAAATGGTTATACATAAAAAAAACAACAACAACACAAAAACAAACAAAAAACATTTAGAATTTACTTTTACTTGGAGAGGTTGGCAAAGGGTCATGGAAAAATGAATCATGAGTGTTTCTGATAAATTAACCCACACAAACATATTTGGACCTTGTGCATGAAGTGAAAAACATGAGAAAACACTTAAATACCTACAAGCCTATGTAGTGAAGTAAAAAAAAAAGAAAAGACATAAAAGTGGGGGTCATTTTTAGTTCCATGGGCAGAATTATTAAGCACAGGCTACATGTTATAGTTTTAGTCATTAATGTATAAAAGGAATTAAAAAAAGGGCTTCATTTGTATATCAGACAGACTAGATCACAAGATGCATTCTTCCTCACAAACAAAAGCTCAACACAGTTCTCCTCTGCTCTGCCCGCAGGTATGAGTGCTTTACAGTTCACTCAGTACTCACTCAGTAAAGAATTCTGAGTAGATGGAATCTCTGACGTCTGCCCTGAATTCAAGCTCCTTTGCCTTTTCATTGGCTAAACAGAGGCCCTGCTCCATAACTCATTGCAGCACAAATGTAGAAAATTGTCATTGACACCGATGGTGAGTCATGGCTTTCTGAAGGCTTTAGCAAAGGGTCCATTCTGACTCTCTGTGTCGGCCTGGGGAAACTCAAGGACACTGCAGGGTGATTTGAGTAATAGACTAGATTATGAGAGTGTGGTAAAGTTAGCATTGGCTCCGGTACATTAAAGGCCTGATTTCAAGGCAGCGGAGGAGGAGATGGAAATTATTCATGGGGAAAATAAAGGTAGCACTGGTTCATTTATTGAGTCTGGAAAGTAAACAGAAGCAAGCTATTTCTATATGGCAATATTTAAAGTGTAGTTGCATGATTCATGTGATTGAACACTGTAATAAAAACACATGGCACACTGAGATAATAATTTAATATGTGTGGCATAGATCGAATAAACGTATCTAGCCTCCAATACTTGAAAGTCAGACCACATTCCGTGCCCACCCCCTCCAAGAGGTTCAGTCTGTTCCAGGACAATAGTTGCAATCCATTAAACTGCCCATATCCCTGTGGTATTGTGGCACTGGTACACTGGTGGTGTAGGATACTAAATACGTAGATCTATAAGTTTAATGGGGTTTGTTTATGACTGTGCTGTAGAATGTTGGGGTTTTATTTTCTTGGTGTTTTCTTTCACTGTTGTCAAGAAAACTAACTTTATCCATTGTGCTATTCTGTTATAATGACATGATTTTGTATATTTGTTATTTATTATATCAAATGTATTAGCACAGCTTCTCTGTAATTGCCAATCAAGGTTAAAAAGCCAGCTACTGCACTATGTAACTCTGGTGAAACTTCAAGTCACAAGAGTAGTGTAATGTTGCATAACCCAAGCCATATTTTTGTAAAATCTTTGAATATTATTCTCCTCAGTTCATTCAGCCTCAGTTCATTCAGCCTCGGTTCATTCCTCTTTCACTTTAGATGCCTATTCTGTATATCACAGCTTGTCCAGACATGCCACACATGCATATGCAAAACTTGTCCTTCAGAGTTAGCTCAAATTCTGATTGTCTGCTTTACTGTGAATTACAATAAATTACAATAAACACTTGCTGAATGTACAGGTAACCAATGAGCAAAAAGTACAAATACCAGCATAATGCTGCCTTAATTTATTGAAGTAATTTAAATCTCGTATCAGGGTTAAGAACATTTTATATTTCTTTCTTGAAATAAGGATTTTTACAAAATTATATCAATGTAAAATTAAAATGCTCACAACTGAATTTTCAGTCTTCTACATCTTATGTTGACCTTCTCAATAACAGTAGCCATAATAACAATAACATTGTGAAAACAAGGGGAAGACGATCTTCTGGTATCTTTCTGTTGCCTTTGCGACATTTAATTATTTATTTTTATTTGTTTTTAGCTCATAAGGAACTTAAGGCAAAAATGGGTATTTCTTGCTCCTCAGATTTCAGAAGTAGAATTCACACTTTGAACCTAAATTGACTTTTGAGAAATTCAAGACTGATTTTGAAAGTGCAATAAACACGTAGACTGATGTGAAAATATAACTGGGGATATGCAGTACAACAGTTCTCATGAATGCTTTCCTGCCTGCTTGACCATTGTTAGCAGCATTCTGAGCAGCAATGATAGAGACTGTGTTCTCCTTATTACAAGTCAAGGGAGCATCAATATACTGTTGTTTTAAGGTAAAATACTATATTAATTTGCTTTAAGACAGTTGAGGCACAAGGTTACTGAGTGTTAGCATAAGGTCAGAGAACATATCTGGGAATGTTTCTGCAGTGCTGCAGAGACTTGGCAGAGATTTGGAACAGTAATTATTGAATGTCCTGACAATGAGGTAATGTCCACTATGTCATCTAAATGCAGACAAATACTACAGTCCATAAAAATGTACATTGACATCTCTGAAACTCACAACCTTTTTGCTAAGGCGTTTCTTGGTCAGTGTTATGTTCGTCCTTTATTACTTTGTCTGGAGAAGTGTTCTTCAGTTATGGTCCTGGAAGGTGAGCTCCCTGATCTCAAAATTTGGTGAGTTCCCTGATCAAACAGGCCTATAAATTAACACTTGAGTTGTGTGTACAGTGGACAGTTTTAGGCCTTTAGGATTGCAGGTACTGCTCTGGTCTGTAATCTGTCAAAGAATATAACTTTAAGAAGGCAGAAAGCATTGGTGAGCTAAGAAATAGCAAACATTCTTTCATACTCATAGATAAAAACATTATTCTATCTTTTGGATGCATTAGAACAGGGGAGAGCAATTCCAGTCCTGGAGGGCTGGATTCCTGCTCAGTTTCGTGCCTTTCTTGTCCAAGCACCCCTGAATCAATTGCCTGTTAGATTGCCAGTTTCCTCATTGGCCTCATTGGGATGAGACAAAAGATTACTGAATGTACTTACTTGGATGCTGTATTTAGTTTGCAAAACATTTGAAAGGTCCCTATAGCCTATGGAGGAAACCTGCTCTTTGAGAGTGTTCATGGCTTGTGGTTGTCAAGCTGTACAGACTGTTGGTGCACAGTTGGTGCACAGACTGTGTTCTGATAAACAGCTACTGCTCTGAGGCTGTAGAACAACCGACTTTGAAGTTTCACTAGGTGTTCTTCATCGGTGTCTACATGGTAACAGAAGCTAAAGCCAATGACAGTGAAAGAGCTGCATAACCTCAGCTTGCTTCGGAACAAGCACACGGAAGCTTTTTATGTGGTGGCTGGGGATTTTAACCACGTAAACCTGACAGACACTTTGGCAAGTGGGCCTCTCTAATCAAATTTCAGATTTTCAGGTCTGATGATGCTCCAGACCTACACAGAATATCATCACTGTGTGACCCAGTGACAGTGACTCTGTACTGCAGGACTGATTTGAATGCACAGACTGGTAGGTCTTCATGGATGCTGCTGTGAAGGATCTGGAGGATTACACATTTGCTGTCGTCGGATACTTCAGCAAGTGTTGAAGGTGTCACTATCACTAGGACTGAGACATGCCACCCAAACCAGAAACCCTTGCTCTATGTAGAGGTCAATACTCTTCTGGAAGCCAGGGATGTTGCCTTCAGGTCTTGTGATTCACAGTAGCTTAGGAGGGCTAGAAGATAGCTGAATGCAGGTATGAAGGGCCTAAGCCACCTATACACAGAAGATCCAGGGACATTTCCCCTCCCAGGATCCACAGAGCATGTGAAAGGGCATTAAATGCATCACATACTCTAACACCTGAGATGCACAATGCCCTAGGGACTCCTCACTGCCTGATGCTCTCAACAGGTTCTATACCTGCTTTGAGCACCAAAACACACCCCCTAGCACCTAGCACCAGGCTTAACTCACCACCTGGAGAGAAGTCTTTCAGCATGACTCCAACAGAAGTAAGGAGGTCTTTCACTGTTAATTCAAACATTCGACAAAATCCCTGGGAGGGTGCTTAGGGACTGTGCTGACCAGCTCTGTGAGGTGCTGACAGCCACACCTGTATACATACTGTAGTGCAGAAGGATTCCTATGTCCACATGCTCTATGTGGACTTCACATCCACTTTTAACACCCCAGACAGTGGCTCCTGCTTCTGTAATTGGAACCTGAACTTCCTGACCAACAGGCCACTGTCTGTGAGGATCTACAACATCTCCTCCACCTCCACACTCATTGCACATTGGAGGATCTGCAGTGGAAGTGGTCTCCAGTTACATGTACTTGGGTGTACATCTGAGAAACCACCTCAAGTGGGCAAAACTTGGGATTTCAGTCCTCACCTCCATTTACAGATGTGTGATGGAGAGGTCTGTGCTCCAAAATCAACAGGTGGCATGGAATCTGCCCTTCTGCAGAAAGGAAAGCTCTGCAGTGGGTGGTGAAGGTGGGTTGGTGTTGCCTCCCCACCATGGACATTTACACTTATACATTCAGAAAGAGGGCCACCTGCATATGTACAACTTTAGTGGCATATGAAACACATAGACCAATCACATGTGTTCTATGTATTACACATGATGCAACTCAAACAATCAGTTAATTTTGAGTGAATAACATATACAGGGTTGGGCTCCAGAAAGTCAGTCCTGTTGTCCCCTGGCCCAAAAAAATAGCACACAGGACAAAATAAAAACACCTTTTTTATGAGACATTCAGGATGACATTGTTGTCTGCAATAAAGCCAGAGAGGTTATAAATGAGGGGATCAGTCTCCGGTCCCATATGAATGGCAGGCATATGAAGGATGGCTGACAACACTGTGGTGATAGCAGGGGAAAGCAAGGGGAAAGTAATTACAAGCACCACTACATGACATATTATTATGCAATATATTTAACATTTTTTTATTGTTTATGTTATCCCTCTTTCTTATGGCGGGGCAGTGGGAGTTGAGGGGGTTAATGACTCAGCTAGGCCTGCTAGAATGAAGACTTGTTGTTGTTGTTGTCATCATCCTGGCAGAGTCCGGCACAACAGAGCCAGAGATTTGGGTAAAGAGCACTTTAAATGAGGTCCTCATTTCTTCAGCTGAACCCTCTTTCCACTGTTCTTCAGTCTGTGACCCTGAAACTGATCAAAGCCCGAGGTCTATAAACATGTACCATGTCTTTCAAATCACCTGGAAGAATCGAGGAGAGACATCAGTGAGAAAGTCATCTCACATCTCATTGTCCTCACATCTAATCCTTTTACGTCTTTTGTTACAATTAAACATTTCAGATCTGTCCACATCTAATGAGGTTTATAATGTGTTAAGTGTGACGCTGTACTGTGCTTTGTCTATCTGCTACATACAGTAAACATACAGTAGTACAGTGAAGTATTGAGCACCTGAAATCCCACAGCCATTCTTCTGCTGAATTTAGAGACATGCAATGGTCATTAGGCTCAATAAATGAAATTGTAATGGATTAAGCCACTGTGCATTTCACGTTCGCAGTTATTGGCAAGTAACTGATGGATTGGCCTCTCTTGTTCAGGCTTTTCTTTTAAGCTTCATCAGTGGTTTCGACCTAGTGTAATGTTAAGAGCTACCATTAGGCTCCAAATCAAACATGGTTCAATAATGTGACTGTGTTCTTAATTACAATCACATTGGAGCAGCTGTGGACTGGTTGTTAGGGAATCAGGCCACCTTGTGACTAGAAGGTTGCTGGTTTGAATCCCTGAACTGGCAGGACATGACTCCCCAGGGTGCTGAGGATAGGACTCCCCACTGCTCCGGGCACATGTGCTCACCGTGAATTCACTAGTTTGTGAGTGTATCACTGTGTGTGGATGGGTTAAATGTGGAGGATTAATTCCCATTTGTGCACAACACAGTGGGATGAAAAAGTATAATTACTTACTTACATCCATATGAAAACAGGAATCAGTCATAAATGCTGAGGTAGTATAATAATGAAAAAAATACATAACTGAAGAAAATATATACAATTGGGATTTCATATCATTCTTTTAACTGTTCTTTTTTTTCTGTGCTGTAATATACAATATACAACCTGCATCATTCAAGAATCAGTAAATGAGAATGGGGATTTTTTTGCTCCTGGGCTCACCTACAGTACATAAGAGTAATCTGAGCTATGACTCTCCCCACACATGCATGGGTACCTTTGAAAACTAAGCTTTAATATTATGTGTTTATGGCTGAAACACCAATAGCTCCTTACTTCCTATATATAGAACTACATAAGACACAAAAGTACAACATTTACTTACAAATAGAGCTGGATTTCAGATTTCTACATATGAATAAATGTAAATACTACTCTGTTACGTCTTATGGGTTGTTCACTATCATCATTAGGAAAGCCATGTGATGCACATTTCAGAGGTTATAAAGACTCTTCTAACCCTGTCCATAAAGAGCAGCCATGGGTTCCTCTAAACAGCTGCCTAGCACTCTCAAAATGGAAACGTGGAAGGAAAAGGCTAAAAGGAGACAGCAAAGCATTTATTAGGGTTCCATTTCCTCAGTTTGAAGTGCAGTTAAGTAATTGCCGTTGAAGTGTGGAGGTCAAGAAAAGGTCTGATAGACCAAGAAAAAATTCAGAGACTGTTTGCAGAATTGCTAGAAATGTAAATCGGAACCCCTGCTTGACTGTGAAAGACCTTCAGGAAGATTTAGCAGACTCTGGAGTTGTAGTACATGGTTCAGCAACACCTGCACAAACATGGCCTTCATTGAAGAGTCATCAGCAGAAAAAAGAACTCCTGTGTTCACACCACAAAATTCAGTATCAGAAATCTGCAAAAGAACATCCAAACAAGCCTGATGTGCTGTGGGCTGTGGGCCAGGAAGTTAAGCAGCCTTTACCTTTGAGACATTTCAGTACCACTAAATTACTAATCTGAGTCAGTGAATGTGGGAGTGGGAGTATTGACTGTTTGTATAATTTTGAAAGGTTGTGCACCAAAATATTTTACTGTGAAATATGGATGTTGTTGCTCATTCTGCCCCAGATAAAAAGTTTATATAAACACTGATAGCCCAGTATTGCCATGATATTCACATCCATAATGAGAATATCTACACCTCTGACTGCAAGTGTAGATGCACAATAAGAACAAAAACCAAAATTGGTTTATTAACATAAAAACATGAACACACTGTTCCTACGATCACATAATATACATTTACCTCAATATGTATTCATAGCTTTTTATCCGAGCTATGCATCATTTCCTTTTCAAGATACCATGGGTTGATTTTTTGCTGGCCGTTCATATGACAAATCCTGATGGACCTAATGCAGGCGCAGTATATTCTACACTGGCAGCTCATTAAGTTAAGTGCTTCTTGGCTTTCCATCATTCTGGCTCTAAGTGTAGTCAGCATGCTGTGGGAGCACCCCCCTTTGCAACCCCCCACCAAGTCTCAGTCACACATGAAGAGCACCAAAGCTTAAGGTCACACACCATTACAATCAAATCAGTTATAGGACAAAGACTGAGATATTGTTGTTCTGGATAAGTGTTCATGATTTTTCTTCAGTTGTTGTGGGCAAAAGCTAACAATGAAGGTTGAAAACCATTCAGTATACCATATATACCGCCAGGTAGGGGCACCATGTATAACAGAAATTTTTGAAGCTACTTCTGCTCCATGAACATTTCTAGTTGTCTTTTTCGGCAAAATCAATAGTAATGACCCACTGGTAGCTTCTCACTTCCAATGGTCCATCTTCTCCATTTTGCATTTAAAATTTTTTCCTGTTGTAATTTATGTACATGTCTTGATCGGCTTTTCTGATTGGCTGTCCTGTGTTAAAAAATAAGGTTGTGTAGACCGGGGGATAAGTGTTACTTTAAATCTTACAACCTGAGATCTGCACTTTGCAGGCAGTCACATGCCCATATTCTAGGCTTCATAAGTCAGGATCAGAGTAACCTATAGACATAACACTATGTAACAATTAAAAAAAAAAAATTCCCAGTTGTTAAGTGTGTTTTTCTGCCTTAAATGAATAGAAAAAAAGTTATTATTCCTGTTAAACAATGCTTTTGTGATCAACACAATGATATTGTGAGAACTATCAAGACGTTTCTAGAACTGTCCACAATTATCTATAACTTTCTGCAGCTGAAGAGTGGAAGCCATACTACCCTAACCATAAAGACCCCAACGATCTGATCAGAAACATTGGTCTCACCAAGTCCAATGCTAAGCTTCTGACATCAAGGCTCAATCAATGAAACTTATTAGATGAAAGCATCCAAGTCACAGATCAGAGGAAGCATCACCAAGATTTTTTTCAGCTTCTTCAGTCATCAAGATGGACTGGGCTTCTGCAACAATGTGGCCGGTCTATTCGAGGCTATAGGTATCACCTGTAACCCAAAAGAGTGGCACCTCTTCATAGACAGTTCATGCAAGATTCTCAAAGCCATGCTCCTTCACAATGGGAACAAGTATCCATCTCTTCCTGTAGCTCACTCGGTGCACCTGAAAGAGGAATACACCACTGTCATGATGTTGCTAGGTGCCTTGAAGTATGATGAGTACAGCTTGGACGTCAAAATTGTGTCATTCCTGATGGGCCTCCAAGGTGGTTTTACAAGTTATCCTTACTTTATTTGCCTTTGGGACAGCCGGGATACCGAAGCTCACTATCACAGGAGGGACTGGCCTTGGCGGACAGAGTTCTCTATGGGGAAGAACAACGTGGGAGCCAATGGACCCCTGCAAGGTGCTGATGCCACCACTACACATCAAGTTGGAGCTCATAAAACAATTTGTCACGTCTCTAGAAAAGGAGTTGAGAGCTTTCAAGTACCTCCAAGATCTTTTCCCTAAGTTGTCTAAAGCAAAGATCAAACCAGATCAAAGCTGGTGTCTTCATCGGACCACAAAGCAAGCAGATCATAGAGTGCAGAGAATTTCCCAAGAATCTGAATAGGAAGGAGAGAGTGGCTTGGAACAGTTTCTATGCACAACTGGTTCAGACTCTGATAAGAAGTATGCTGCAATGGGCTGCAGGATGTCACTTAAAATCCATATCCTTGATGCTCATCTTGATAAGTTCAAAGAGAACATGGGAGCTTATTCAGACGAGCCTGGTGAGCGCTTTCACCAGGACATTATGAACTTTGAACGCCGTTACCAAGGACAATATAACGAGAACACGATGGGTGACTATATTTGGGGACTGATTTGTGAAACTGATTTGCAGTATAGTCATAAATCTCTGAAGACCACACGCTTCTGAACATTTTTTGGTAGTCTGTGTAAATCTGCATATAGTGTTCTTAGTCTGACTGTATGAATGAGAAGATGCAAAATTTCTTTCTTTCTTACTTTCTTTACTGAACATATGTAACTTTCTTTGCCGTGGTCACAGAAGCGAAGTTTATGATGAATGTAGGCAATTCTGCATTTGCTTCAGACATAAGCAATTGGAATATAACACTAAAAGGCTGGGATCAAAACTTGTGTTACGTTGTGTAATCCACATATCATAGCAAACTACAGTCACTTAGTCTTAATCTAATCATTGTGGTCTCATCATGGTGTGAGGAAATGCTAGTGAGTAATCCAACTTGGAAAACAACTAAAAACCATTCATTTCGAACTGAATTTCTGAGTTTAAATGCCAAAGGAGCTTGATGTTTACTGCCCTGCATGCTCAACCTCCATGCAGACTGACTGATCAGCAGGAGGGGGCGTGGCTGTTGACACAAGGATGGAGGGGCTGTTTACTCTTTTTTGCTCACACAGTGTTCAATTCGTCTACAGATGTTTCTAGAAGTATTCTCTGAAGAGCCACATTTGCTGATTTTATCACTGCTTATGTCACATCTTGGTGATTCCGTCCGCAAAGCATCAATACAACAGCCAACCTGCCCTCTCCCTCTCTCAGCCCCTTTCTCAGTCTCTCTCTCCGTCTCTCAGCCCCCCTCTCTCTCAGCCTCTCACTACCCCCCTCCTCTCTCTCTCTCTCTCTCTCTCTCTCTCTCTCTCTCTCAGTCTTCTGAAGTACTGCGGAGGAACACACTGGACTGCAGCTCGGAGTAAAACCTCTCTCTCTCTCTGTTTCTGGATGTTGGTCTGAGGTGAATCTGTGTTCACTGGACTCCAGCAGCCTCTTCGCCACAATGGAGTACCAGAACCAAACCCCAGTAAAAAGGTAAGTTACCACTTAAACCCATCTTTCCACCTTTCCTACCTCAGTAAGCAGCCCCTGACTGAGATGGGCTGAATTAAACCTCCTGCAGGATGAGAGTGAGAACACAACTGCAGAGTTACTGTTGGAGGTTTATGTCCTAGAAGACCCCCTAACCTGCAGACCAGCAGCTCTTCAAAAGGGGTTCAAACACCGAGTCGCATCACAGTTCAGTGAACTTGAGCAAGGAGTATTAGAAAGTAGAGAAACGGGGAGACTCTTCTTTAAAGGGGTCTTCTCTTAAAAGAAGGGAAAGACTCTCCTTTAAAGGGGTCTTTTCTAAAAAGAAAAAGAGGGAGAGACTCTTCTTTAAAGGGGTCTTCTTTGAAAAGCGGGAGAGACTCTTCTTTAAAGGGGTCTTTTCTAAAAAAAAGAGGGAGAGACTCTTCTTTAAAGGGGTCTTCTTTGAAGTCTGTCTGATATGAGGCAACTCGACTCCACCACTGGAGTGGAACCACAGAGCGCATTCTGCTGCCAGTGTTTACAGCACTCTGCAGAGAGAGAGAGAGAGAGAGAGAGAGAGAGAGAGAGAGAGAGAGATACTAGAGGGAGAGACTGAGTTGGAGAGAGTGTAAGAGTCAGAGAGTGAGAGTTAGAGTGAAAGAGAGAGACACTGTGTGTGTGTGTGTGTGTGAGAGAGAGAGAGAGAGAGAGAGAGACTGAGTTGGAGAGTGTAAGAGTCAGAGAGTTAGAGTGAAAGAGAGAGACACTGTGTGTGTGTCTGTGTGTGTGAGAGAGAGAAAGAGAGAGATTGAGAGAGAGAAAGAGATATTGAGAGATTTTGAGAGAGAGAGAGGGAGAGAGATTGAGAGAGAAAGAGATATTGAGAGATTTTGAGAGAGAGAGAGAGAGAGAGAGAGAGAGAGAGAGAGAGAGAGATTTTGATAGAGATATATATTGCATGTGCTCTTGGTATAACAAAAGTCACAGTTTTCCTATGAAAAAAAAAAAGGTCAGGACTTTGAGCTGCAGGTTGAGTCAGGTTACTGGTTCTAATGAAGCTGACTGTGTAGAAACACTGATATATGGTGAGCGGTTTAATCAGTGTAACAGAAAATCACACTAGTCTTCAGAAAGCTGTATTTGAACGTTAGCATGTTCGCTTCGGTGAGAAGCCCCTTTCTCCACAGTCTGCTGTTCTGGCTGTTTTGGAGCTGGACGCCTGTAGTGTGTATAAAGTTGTGTAGATAAATTCCCATCACTGCAGTCTTTGCACCATTAATAGTGGTGTGTTATGTTCAGTGTCCTGTACTAACACTGCTGAAATGATCAAATACTCTGGGCTAGAGGAACGATTTTACAAACAATACACCACAATGAACAAGACACACCTAAAATATATGACTGTTCATTATATAACTTTCTATGATCAAATGTGAGCCTTCGTCACTCCCTAAACTCATTTGACAAGCCAGAAGACATCCAGGCTTCAAGGTTGTATCCTTGAGACGAGCACTTTATCAGCCATGCCGCATTACGGAGCACTTTTGCAAAGTTCAGATGGGTCAGTCTGCCTTGGTGAGTCATGCTCATTAGAGAATATTTTAAGCATTTTGGAGCTAAATAATTTATTGTCTGAGAAACAGCATGATCTATAGAAAGGGAGTGAGTCCATGTCCAGTAATTTTATTACTGCAGCTGTACTGCTTTCAGAGCAGGGGACTAATGGGATTATGTCCCGTCCTCAAAGATCGGCATCCTAGTCAGGGACCACAGAAATGCGTCTGCTTCTTCTGTATGTCTTTTGGTTTCCTGCTGTCATAGCTGAGCTACATTGAAATTGATGTTTGAATAAAACTGAAGATCAAGGAGCTTCTGATTGCTTGTGTAGTTACAAATGTACTGATGAGGACTGACGAGACAGATCATGAAATATGAATAAATTCTTATAAATATTATCCTTCATAATCAGATATAAATGAGTAGTAAAATGTCATGGGGTGGTATGTGATGGTGTGGTAAATTACAAATGCAGATTCATTTGAAATGTTACTGTCTTTGTCTAGGTAATGTCGATTTTTTTTAATGAATAAATCAATTTTGTATTATTTGATTGATGATCTCTTATGTGAACAAGGACACAAATATGAACCTGAAATGAATCCTGTTAAAAACACAACATTTATCATGATATTGTTATGCATATGTCATTTTGGTCATGCACTCATAAATAATGATTAAAAACAGTAATTTACTCTTTAAAAATGGCACTTTATTATCCATATAGTGAGAAAAAGGCTTGAACATGTTTGTTCTTAATACATCTCATCAAACACTGCGGTTGCAAACTGATGTACGTTTTTCGTATTTGCTTATCCTCACTGTGGATCACCATCCCAGCCTGCCTGGCTCTGTGCCCCTGTCTTCTCACACTGCCTGGGCATGTGTAGCCCAAACAGTGGGTGGAAAGATCCTCTCAGTGGTCTATACCTGGCACGCCTGGGTGAACATATGTCCACTGCTTAGCTCGGAAACTGCAAAGGAATCCGCACAGGAGCGCTTGTGGCTTTGGGTGCTGTGATGTGGGGGCTGATTCTTAGCCCACCACTCTGCCCATTGAAGAGCGTCTTTATTGAATCACCTACAGAGCAGAGCGGCCGGCCATGGCGTAATTGAGAGCGACAAGCCCGATATAATCTGAGCCTCCTTTGGTTTAGTGTGCGGCGGTGTATGGCGATGTGCTGCATTATGATACACTGGTAGATCAAATGCCGAGGGTTTCCGGGGCCTGAAGGAGATAAAGGGAAGGAAAATGTTAAGACTAAGGTAAAGATGGGAAGAGAATTCCGAATTTGGAAAAGATTGCTGTAATAAAGACTGGCCAAGATTTCTGTAATGTCATCTGATATTACCTACGATGATAAAAATGGGTACTTTGGTCAGGGTCATGGAACATATTTCCAATCAATTGCTCGGATAATTGTACCACAATGTCCCAACAAAATATGGGCCACTTTCAATTGCGTAATTGCGTCGTGACGAGGAAGTGACTCCGGCACATTTGTTATCCCACACACATCTCCCACATCTCCCTTTCCCTCCTCTTATTCATTCTGTCCTCCATCTTGACTGTCTGTCTGTCTTTCTGTCTCTCTTTTCTTCTCCTCCCCCATTTTCCGTAATAGCATCAGTGCCTGATGCAATCTTTTAACATGAGATGTCCTAGCGTTCTCCTTATAGACGAGGTTATTTGCTCTCCGTTTTGATGTGATTATGTCCGTCTCTGACCATTAGGAGATTGGACTTGGCTGATTCCCACTGTCTGACACTAATGAAAGAAACCACCTCCCACCTTTATTTCGGTTACTCTGCTGGATGTGCGGATGTCTCTGTCAATGTCAAGAAGAGTGACACGTTTACTCATACAGAAAAGAGTAGTAGTCTAAACCTATAATTTGTTTATGTAATGATAACCTTATCTTTCACTGACCTTATATAGAGTTTTACTTAATTGTACTTACATTTTTCACAACATATGCATCACATTCAAAGGTGGGCAAAAAGCAGTTCTGTTGGTCTAGGAGAACTAATGATTAGGGGCATTCCAGACTGATCCAGTGGACCAGGATCAAAGCTGACCCATGCATATTTTAGTAAATTAGATATGGGTTATTTTAAAGCAGCATTATGTGAAAATGTGATTTACAGGATTTTACACAAGCATGTTTCATGTTTAGCTGAAGTTATGCATTTCTTGTGAATGTTGTTCTGCCCACTTTTCCCTGTTGCAAGTCAGGGGAACTTTACAGCGATTTTTACACCAATATTTTAATGGAAAAGTGCTACATAATGTTGCTTTAACCGTTTAAAATGTTTTTTGTGGTGGTGCAGCAGCAGACATTCCACCAATAATTGTCCACATATGTGATGTGATGTACTTGTTGCTGACTACCTCTTCAAATGAGAACTGAAAAGGCATATTGTTGAAAAATAGCTCTGCCAATTAATAGAAATGGCACTATCAGACTGAATTAAGTTCAGAGCATTCAGTACTAAGAAGTGTAAGCTAATGCACATGTTAAAGAAAGCCCAAAATAACACATTCTTGACACCATAAAATTGTAATTTCACATCAGTAGTTGACAAAAACCAAGAATTATGATTTCAGAATGTGAACATTATTCATACATATTAAATGATTTTATGGCTACATTTTAAAAGCCCCATTTGTCTGTAATAAAAATTTACACATCACCTCAGTGATTAAAGTCTTGCATCTGGACATGTCATCACAGGATCACATTCAGCGTACAGCAGTGAATTTACAGCAGTGTCCAAACGGTCTCACAAAGTTTTAACATAGATTTTATTTGAATTTCTGTAGATTCTCATTTCCCTGCAGAAAAAGTGCTTAATATCTGTTGGAGGATCTTGGACAAATACACTATAAGACTAAATACAGCAGGAAGGAACACCCAAATACTTTTTTTTCCCAATGTGAGGTCAATAGACAGTGATCAGACATGTGCTGAGTTTAATGTAAATAGCAGGAAATTACGTCTGTAATTTTCTCGTCGGAGGAGGGAGAAAAACTGTAAATATTGTAATATTGTCCAGTACCAATTGCATTAATGATTGTGGATATTTTAACTCATAACTCTGTTTTGCATCCTTTCCGTAGCTTCTTTTGAATTAATGGTACAAATAAAACATGTGCAAATAAATTCTAATTAGCTTAATAAAAGGTATTTGTACTTGGGTACTCAAATATGAATATACACTGATAATTGGTGTAGAAATCTGTTTTGTCCATAACAGGGACACATAATATTGTAGTATACAGAGAAAAAAAATCCCTCGTGGTGCAGCACTATGTGTTTCACCCTGCTATAGATGCTATAACATTCGTGCACGTGGCTGTTTTTTTATGCACCAAAGAGACCAACAAGAAGAGAAACACCATAGATCATCCAGACAGAGGCTATCAAGAGTGCAGGGCCTATTTTCAGTCCTCCTGTGAATGATCACGCCTACACTGTACTCTTAACTTAACTTGCTTGCTCTTTTTGGGATGAAAAGACTTGTGTTTTCAGGTTTTCAGGTTCTGTGTTTAGCTGTTGTTTGCTGAAATGATTGAATTAATGCAATTCATTTTCTCTGGATGCCTCTTACTACATATTATTTACAGACAGAACGCAATATAATCTGTCTACACATCATTACATCAACATACAGATAATATAGACACAAGCACTATAAATAAGTGTGTATGGTTTGCAAATGTACACCATGTATGGGAATAAAATTTGGGTGAAGAGTGTTACGGAGAAAAACAGGAGTAGCTGTGTTCTAGAACATGATATTACTGGTCAGCTTTTTATAATATAGAAAAGAAAGTGCTCCTAATACCACAAAAAAGACATTTTTTAAATACATACACAAAAATGGGAAAAAAGCATCGGGACACCTACAGGTGCTCTGCTGACTGTCCACTCTTCTGGGAAGTCTTTCTACAAGCTTGTGTGCCTGTGGGAATTTTTGCCCATTCATCCAGAAGAGCATTTGTGAAGTCAGACACTGATGTGTCAACATGTTTGACGAGAGTCAGGTCAGGGTTCCTCCACACCAAACTCACCCAACCATGCCTACGGACCTTGTATTGTGCACTGGGGCCAACTTTTCGTGGAAAAATTAGAAACGTACAATTGTCCAAAATGTCATGGCATGCTGAGCTTTAAGAATTCCCTTCCCTGGAACTAAGGAGCCTAGGAAAACCCCTGAAAAAGAACCCCATAGCATTATCCCTCCTCAACCAAACTTTACAATTGCAGTCAGGAAGGCATTCACCAAATCCAGACTTACCTGTATTAAATGGCCAGATTGAGAAGCATGATTTGTTACACCACAGAACATGTTCCACGGTTCCAGTGGCAGTTTGCTTTACACCACTCCATCTGATGCTATGTCTTTGGTGGTGTAAGGCTTTCATGTAGCTGCTTGGTCCCCACTGTTTCACAGCTCTGTAACTTTATGTGGTATTCCACTTTGTGGCTGGGGTTCCTAAACCGTTGTTCCTAAACATTTCTCAACAGTTTTCAATAATACCACTTGATCATGGAATATGTAGGAAGGACGAAATTTCACAATCTGCGTTTAAAATGGGCTAATAGTGAGGCTGATTATACAAATGATATGCAACCTTGTGATATCATATGATATAACAAATAATGATGAACTGGCTGTGATTTATTTTTTCATATATAGCAATAAATACTGCAATTATAATATGTAGCAGTAGAAAAACAATAGGATAACCAGATACTGTGATTAGGATTCAACAAACCAGTGAATTATCTCCCAGCTGAAGAACTCTCCTGCTTCCTGAAAATAGCTCTGTCGCTCACAATGAAGCCTCTGCCCCCAGTGCCAGTCAGGTGAACAGGGGATGGGCTGTCTTTTTTGTAACAGGGCCCAGTGGCGAGTCTCAACGGTGCTGTCAGAAAGAGAACGGAGCTCTGCCTCACTGCCTTGCTGACAGACAGCCGGTCCACATCCATCCAGCAGGCCAGATAATGGATCGCTCCCCCGCCTGACCACTCAGCTTACCACCAGCATACAAACACAATGAAAGTGAAGCTGGCCGCTGGGCTCTTTTGATCCCATCAGAGTCTGTTAAGGCCAACAGTGCGTTATCTGGAGGGAAGAGTATGACTCTGAGCGTATGGTGCATTCATACGGACTGAAGGGTGGCTCTACGTTGTTGAGTAAGCTACGTAGCTGTGGGGCTTTGCAGGTGCCTTTAGAACAACTTGGATTTGCTGTTCCTTTCTTTATTATATCATAAGACATCACAATCTTATGGAGAAAAGTGTTGTGGTGTCTGTTTAAGAGCACAGAGCATTCACCGGGTCTATGATGTAACGAGAGGTATTCAAATCACTACCTCAGCAGTCTTAGGACTTAGGACAGGTCCTAAACCTACCATTACATTCCTGTGATTGTCATACCAAAGAACTAAAGACCCAGAACTTTTTGATTGCGTTCAGACGTTTCAGGCTTTAATTGTTTCTTTGGTGGAAGGAAATAACTCCACACTCCATATCCACATGGACCACCAACCTCAGACAGACTGTCAAACTCTGGCTGGAGATCACCAGTTTCACACCTTTGTGATGCCATGACCATTCATGTTCGGGAGACCTATAAAAGTCAACTTTTAGGTAGGCTTAAGCCTAATTCCTTTTAAATGGGCTTAATATTTTAGGTGGGATTAATGTGGATGGATGTTTCTGAAAAATCTGTCACTTTTTATTGAGTGATGAGTTGTTTAAAGACATGTCAGAGGTGGCTGAGCACTGGCTGTGTCTGTTCTGGTTATATCAAAGACAGGGATCACGCAAACTCTAATATTGTTGCTGTTATGCCAAAAAAATCTTTTGTTTTTCTTTTTTTTTTTTTGTTACTCTTTTTACTTTGACTTTTTGTTTACAGTTTGAAGTTTGAAGTAGACAGTTTGAATAGAAATGCAAAGTTGTAGTTGAATCAGTTGACTATAAGGACACCTGGAGTATGAGGTTAGATAAAGCACATCACCATTTTTCATCTTTAAATAGATATGTCCAAATGTTTGTGGACACCCCTTCTTAGAAATGTATTCGTTTACTTTAAGCTCTGGACAGTCAAGACAGTTCTTCAAGCGAAGGCACGATACACTCTTTTTAATACCCTGGATTGTGTTAATACTTTTGACTACATACTGAATTTCATTATTGAGAGAGTGTTAAGGCTGTGTGTACTTTCCTACTAAGACTCTTTACTTGATTATGGATATAATTGTAAGTTGCAGTTCTATAATAGTGCAGTGCTGGCCAGCTAACAGTACTATCAGAACAGTTTGTACAAAGAGTGTATAACGAGTAAAAACAGTGTACGGCAGTATATGGCACTGAATTGCCATCACTTTTGGAAAACCTTGTAGTTTAAGCTGAGGTTTAATTTGGATTAAACCTGCCAATGAAGGATCAGGTGATATAGTGAGTCCAAAAAAGGCATCAGTTTGAGTACCCCTCTGCATTACACAATATAAGCCATATAATTACATTGGCAGCCTAATGCAATGTAGACATTTAGAAAATTGGACCTGACTATAATTTAATGATTAATCTATACAAGAACTGCATACAGAACAGTCACCTTGCAGTGGCCAGTGTGACAGTGCATAGTAAGATAATGTTATGGGGTCCAATAGTCAGTCAGTGATGGGAGGAAGTGAGAGCTCTCCTGACAGTGCTTCAGCTTTCATTAGACCTCCACGCTACACAGCTCCCAGTCCAAGAGAGAGAGAGAGAGAGAGAGAGAGAGAGAGATACACAGTGCCTCTGTGAGTTTAGAGGACCTTGCGGTTCTTATATCACTATTAATCGCTCATTTTTGTACTGTTTACAGTTGCTTTCATTTGATAAGGTTATGAATGAAGACTGATATCCATCTATAATGTAAAGCCCCATATGGTTGCTGTGCCAGGCCTAATGCATTTGATTTCACATCATGCAGATGTTTGGTGCCTATGGCTGAAGCATTTTTAAGAAATGATAAGCCATTATTAATGCTTGAAAAAAAATATTGCTAAAATGATTCTTATTTTACTTATGCTTAAACAAAACCTTAGTATTACCAATGGATTCAGCCAGGAAGAGTTTTATGCAAGGTTCCCACTAGAACTGCACAGTATATAATTTTAGCAATGTCATGAAAGACCATGCTGTAATTTTATTGAATAAAAAAAGAAAGTTCCTACTGATCTATAGCAAATTTATCAGGCTCAGATTATTCCTATACAGTTTGACTTATTTTACTCCAATTTTCAATACACATGCACTATTAATATCAGGACATAATTAAATTCTACAGAAATCTGATGGTAATTACTGTGTAATATAGCAATATATCCCACTGAACAAAATATTGTACAGCCCTAGTTCCCACTTAATTGCTTGAATTATTCATAGCACTATCTACAGAAAATGCTAGAAATAGAGAAAGACCTACAAGCATGCCTAATGGGGGCAAAACAATTAGCATGATGTGCATGTACAGATATATGCAAATCACTATCAAATCACTTGCAATGAATACAATTTTTAGTGGCTATTTGTGAATATGTCCAATGTTAAGCTGAAAATGGATTTTGTTGTGTAAGCAGGTTATTGCCCCCTCCCCCCCAACACTGTTAGATTCCATTTCTGCCAGTGTGAACATGGAACAAATGTTACAGCTGATGCCTAAAATGAAACATGAAAACTAAAGAATACTAAAGAGAGAGGGAGTGAAGGGAAGAGAGGAAACAGATACCAGCCCTCTCCACACACAAACACACCATGTGACAGCACAAAATCATGGTGTATGTGAGGTTGTATGGTCGTGAAGGTGGCTTTGACTTTGGACAATCCTCACAAGCTTTGTTTAGTTGAAAGTATATCAAAGCCTTGAGCAAACCCTGTGCATAAACACACCAGTGCGACAAAGCCTTTGATTGGTCAGTGCTAAAGAAGAGTACTTTACCCGAAGGGCTGTGAGATATGGACAAAAATCATATCCCAATATATTTTAGCCGTATGATATATGATACAATCTATGATGTGAAAAAAGTGTGTTTAAGTACCACATAACTCATTTTCACTGCCTTCCAGAGAAGCGGACAGTGTCTATGGCTGAAGGATCTAACTAAAATAATCCACTTACTTCATACCTAATAGATTCAAGCCCCCAACATGGTTCTAAGCATAAAGGCACCCATGGTCAGACAATGGGTGAGAGCAATTGAATAAGGCCCCAATATGGCTTATATTTGGACCGGATGATAATAAGGGACCTGACAATATAAAACTCTGGTTTAGAAAAATGACAAGTGACAGGAGCTTTAGAGCTTTTTAGAGCATAGCTCTCTTATTCTTTCTGGCTTCAGAACCAAGTCGTTTCTCTGACATTTGACCCAGAGCCTTTAACAGATATGGAACGTTGCTTACAGCACTTTGTCCCTAAGTATCCTACCCTGAACATCCTGGATGCTTCACAGGACTTCACAGTTTGTGAATGTGTGCCAGTATGAGACAAAACCAGCTTATTTTTCGCCTAAAGTACAGTTCCAACCCATTTAACCTTTCAAACTCAAAACTTTTTTTTAAAATTACATTTAACCAGTTCTGACCCCATTTATAGAGCTAAATCATAAAATACAAGTTTGAGAAAAAACATGATTAAGCTGCTCACTTTATCTGATTCATATATTTTGATCAATTTCAAAACTGGTTCCAGGTTTTTATGGGTTAATGTGACCTGACTCTGACATTTGAACTGAAATTCATGTGCAAAAAGATCTGCTCGTCAAGTGTGCATTTATGACTAATGCCGCAGTGTTCTGATGAAAAATTCCCAAGAATTCCGTCTTGTTCATATACTGTATGGTATTAAAAATTCACTTCAGTTTATTGCGGCTCACGCTGCCACACAGGTAACGCATCTGTATCACATATAAAGAAATAGATCAGATTTGAGACACTTTTTCCGGCTCTATGAATGTTGCTAAATTGTCACTGATCGATGACAGTATCACAGAATAAAAAGTATGTCTCAGTATTTTTAATACCTTTATTCATCATTTGAAGAAATCAAATCAAATTAGTATTCCACTAAAGCACCGTTATAAATTAAATGGAGGTTAAAGCAGTGTTATCATAAGTTTCAGAACTGTTTAGATGTCTCCTTTTGTAATACAATCCTACTGTGCTCTTAAAGAAACTATTAAAGTAACACTCCGGAGTTGTATCTACTAAACATATCCCTCATCCTCTTTTTCTCTTAGACACTTCCAATGAGAGCCAGGGAGTTTGAGGCTCTTCTTTTGCTCTAACTGCAGACATTGTTCTCCCTCATTGACTGGGACTATCCCTCACCATGGATGATACAGACCCCCGGGACCGGACGTCCCTGATGAAAGGGGCAAAAGACATCGCCAGGGAGGCCAAACGGCAAGCCACTAAGAAGGTCAATAAGGTCGTGGACCGGGCCTCAGATGAGTACTCTCACAGTCGTGCCTACCACCGCTTCCAAGACGAAGATGATGGTGACTACTACAGCCACCCTGAGGGAAACTATGAGGTTGATCGTGCCAATGATGAAGATGGGTCCAGTGATGCAACTGAAGGCCATGATGATGAAGATGAGATCTATGAGGGCGAGTACCAGGGCATCCCATCAGATGTCAAACCTGGAGATGGGCAAGTGGCTCTGGGGCGGCCTGTGGCAGATGGCTTGAAGGACCGGAAGGAGCTTGAGAGTGAAAGGCAGGCAGACGAGGAGGAACTGGCACAGCAGTATGAGCTAATCATCCAGGAATGCGGGCATGGAAGGTTTCAGTGGCAGCTGTTCTTCACACTGGGACTGGCGCTCATGTCGGACGGGGTGGAGGTTTTTGTGGTGGGCTTTGTCCTGCCCAGTGCTGAGACAGACATGTGTGTGCCTGATTCAAGTTCTGGATGGCTAGGTAAGAAATCCATTGATGTGTCAGTGTATGACAAGCTGCAGTGCTGCAATGAATATGGATGCATATATCTCCTCTCATGTTCAAAAGACCATGCTGTTCAGTGTTGGTTTAAAATCAAAGAAAAGAGCACTCCTGAGTATTTAGCAAACATGTGTATTCTAATTAGCAATAATTCAGGAGTGAAAGGTGTAGAAGTGGTGTTGGTTTGTTGCATGGACAGAAAAAAAAGATGAGAGAAAATAGACAACTGCATTCATTTATTTTTCCTTTTGTTATGCATATGTGTGTCATCATCTAATATTTACAAACAATAGCCCATGGCATTAAATTTTAATTAATTTTAATCAAATTAATAAAATCTAAGATTTGTTTTACAAGCATGTGTCTCCTCTAACACAGATCAACTACCATCTCTATTCCAATGCAGTATCACTGGCCACACACTTGAAAAAAAAGTGATGAAATGAGTGATGAATCCCATCTTCCCACCCAGAGAGAAAATGCTCTCTCTCTGTGTCTCTGTCTCTCTCTCTCTCTCTCTCTCTCTCTCTCTCTCTCTCTCTCTTAATATATATTATGACAATAATATTTCTCATTAAGTATTTTGATTACTTGCCTTGTGTCCAACAATTTTGGGCGCACTTGTTAAATTTCACTTTGCACTTGAAGTGAATTTTAGGATTTATGTTTTTCATTGTGAGTGTCCTTTTATATCTCCTCTATAGTATGTTGGCAAAAAACGATGTCCATTAATGGCACCTGGTGGATTACAGAGTCCGGTAAAAACAAAGGACTGAAAATGTATAAGATAACACATCCTGCTGCTGCAGCTCCTCTGATGTTTTGGTATTTTTTATTTTTTTTATTTTTTCTGTTTTTGAATATTGCTCACAGGGGTTACAAAGTATACATATTTCAAACATTTAAGCATTAATTCACAATGAATATGTTTAATGTTTTCAGGCAGATGAAACTTGTGCCTCGAGATTTCAGCACACTCTCTTGTTTAGAGAGATTTTCTTTGTTACTATAGAGATTCCATGAATTGGATTTGCCATGTGTGCGTCACAAATTAATCAATCAAACCTGAGTCAGTCTCTCCCAATCCCGCTCTCTCTCTCTCTCTCTCTCTCTTTCTCTCCTGCTCTCCTTCCTGCCTCCACGTCCTTGTCTGTCTGGGGAGAGCCCTGTGGGCATCGTGTGGCACGCTCTGCTTCCTTTACTTTCATGCTCCCTCTCTCCCTTTGTCCTTCCGCTGTCAGTGGCTTTTAAGGCATAATCGCACGTGGCCACCCGTGACCACCACTGCAGCTTGGCCTTTGAGATCAGAGATGTTCATCAGATGAGGAGGGCTTTTCAGGTCCTTGCCTCAAAGAGACAGAAATACCAACTAAAACGTGACCAAATTGTCCTCCGTTACTCCATAAGTTTGCTTTGTTCTCAACAATGGGATTTGTAAAACTAACAGACCATTTATCAGGACACAAGTTAAATAGAAACAAAATTCAAGCCTTTCAGAAAATCATTCTTCCTTTTTAAGTGTGTTGAGTCATAATTGTAAGCTTTCTCGAGTTGTAATCAAATGAATATTTGTGAGGAGGTGTGTGTTTCTGTAGTGTCTCCTGAAACCGCCATGAATTAATTTAAAATGATGGCCCCCGATGATGGTCTGACCTCTTACCATGAAGAATGATTCATGATGATTAGGATGACCTTAGTTAATTGCGCTTTCCCATGCATCTCAAGAGAAGTTCTGTACTGAAGAGAACATGACATCCTTTAATAGCCTTAAATTGTACCTAGTACAACGGGTACAAAGACCCAAGAGCTAATGCTGATTGCTGAATGCAGCCAAATCCTCACTGCAATGTTCCAATATCTAGAGTGAAGCAAACCTTTGGACATGCAGAATATGAGTAAATGACATTCTGAGTTTATATTCAGCTTAAGGGTAAGAACAGTAAAGGCTGTAAAGGCTTCAAACTTAGCAGTGTAATCAGGCTGGACGATATATCATTTCAGCATCAACACTGCAATGTCTGCAAGTCATGTAAGGCAAATTTATATATGTGTGTGTGTGTGTGTGTGTGTGTGTGTGTGTGTGTGTGTGTGTGTATATATATATATATATACTGTATATATATATATATATATATATATATATATATATATATATATATTAGGCACAATTATAGGCACAATGCATTTATAACTTACTCCAATCTTCAGAGAGCATGACATTTTGAACATTTTGGACATGTTGACGTCATGATTAGTTCACTTATGGAGAATGGAACGGAAAGGAAAATATAGTCCATGATTAGGCTTAAGGGTGCACTGCAGGTAGTGCCACTGCTAAATTGCCCCTAGAAGAAGTGGATATGATAATGACCTACTGACTAGGCTTAAACCCTCTCTGGGAAACTGACCTGAACTACTCTAAGCTCTCAAACCTGCACTTTTAATTAACTGAAATCGAATGTTTGGTTTTCCTCCTTGGTGCGGTTCAACAGAAATTGCACTTGGATGAAGACCAAAACACCCCTCCAAGACCCTTTAGAGGAGGTGGTCTCAGCCCAGTCCCAAACAAACTCTGGAGATCCAACCCAACTGTCAGACAAGCATGCGAGTTTGAGCTAAACGGCTCTGCAGGTGTAATTTATCCACTATCAACAAATGCTCTTTCCATGCTGCTCCATGTTAATCTGCACCAAACTCTACACTGGTCCAGAACACAGCACCTTCTTCCTATATTTACTTTCTTGCTCCCACCCCAGACAGTCAGTGGAAAGAACATTCTCACATGGTTTGATGTGATGCATTTTGGTGACTTAGACTTTTCCTTGTGTGAAAACAATCCTATCCTCTGTGAAAACAGCCCAAGTTCACAAAATTGTTAACTGATTTGGACCAAAGCAAACAACAGATGTGAAAAAAATCCCAAACATTATTATTCTTCATTCAGAGAAAAGGAAAAATGACATTCTTGACTGATATATTCTTCTTCTGAGACTCTAATAAGTCATATGATGTGATGGATGTTAGTACAGAGAAGATTCTCTCTTTCAGGCTTTCAGTAATATATGCAGCCAGTAAGAATCAGCATTGTAACATCACCAGGACTGAGATGGTGCTCTTTGTCATCACCTTCCACCTTTGAGCCTTTTTTTTTCCTCCTGCCTGAGCTCTCCTCCCCCCCAACCCTCATCTCTCTGTCTTGTTCTCTGTACCTCTATCTCTTTCCCTCTCACACAAACCCATTCACAAAAATAGTGCCCAGTCCTCCGCAATTCTTCTATAACTATATAATCTACAGCAAAGAGAGAAACTAATGAGAGGACAAGATAACAATAATAAATTTGTCCTTTACCATAACTGATCATCAGTTATTTATTTTGGCATTTTTCAGGTAAGTCCAGCTATGGAGGACATAATCTTCCATTTAAGAATAATAGTGTTCAAATGCAGTAATGTTTTAATATGTCAAAGAAAGTCAAGGGCTGCCTAGAGACAGAGAGAGACAGAAATCTGAATGGGTAACCAAAATAATGATTGAATTACAAAATGCTTTTAATGCAGGACCACATGGGAATCTGCATTGCTTAGAGTGGGACTGTGTCCAGGAAAAGAACACAAGGGTGTGAACAATGGACCACATTCACTGATTTATTATGAAGACCTTTCTAAAAATTATTCTTGAAAAAAGTCCTAATGAAAAGTCATATTTATGATGTTCTCAGCTCCACTCTTATAATAATGAATCACATTGTCCTTCGTCTGTGTCATGTAGCACCAACTAATGTGTTATAGCAGGGGTGTCCAGGCTGATCCACAAGGAGCCAAAGTGGCTGCATGTCTTCATTCAAATCAGATGTTTAATTAGATGGTTTTCAAATATATAATCGTGTGTGCTCCTTATTTTCTGGCGTTGCAACCATTTGTAGATAAGATATGACACCCCTGTGTTACAGCCACGTGAAAAAAACCAGGAATCTTTTATAACATATTTAACACATTAACATTTGTTCTTCATTTGACCAATATTAAGAGACACACAAAAACATAAAAATTAACCCGAGTGTTGTGAATGGGGGTCTCCATGGCAAGATCCAAAGAATATTAAATGAATATCAAATGTCCCTGTTGTCGCTTTCCAATGAGTAACATGTATCTCCAAAATGACTATACACTAACTATACCGTTAATTTTAGAGCATTTCTATTCATTCAGAATTATTTGCACAGTTTGCAGAGCAGCTACAGGGTTAAAATAATGCATAATTTCTCAGATGTATTTAAGCAGATATCAGTATTTAAAACAGATATCAGGTTTATATATTTAAATAAGTATATTGTCACTATTCATTGAAAAATAACTGTATCTCCAAAACGGTGACATTTACAAGGGAAGACAAAAATTGAATGGAAATTGAATGGAAAATCATTCAGAGTTATTTCTATTGGTTTACCGATCCACATCATTGTGTCTTATGGGGGAGAATTTCTTTTAAGTCAAGGAGGGCAAACAAAAAATTAGTATCCATATCCTTGTGGCCAAACTGTATTAGAAGTGCTGGTAACCAGTAAGTAAGCTTTTAGCTGCACAGTTCAGATAAAGATTCAGCTCATCCCTTCAGCCAGCAGAGCTGAAACTTACGCAATGAAATGCTGTGTAACTCTTTACTGCAGTTAGTCGAAGCCCCCTGTTCTGCTGTGGAAGTTCTCTAGGAGCTCATGCTTGGAAATAACACTAAAAGCACTGACAGGTGAAGTGAATAACATTGGTTTTGTCATTGAGTTTTGTTGAAAGTGGCAATAACAGAAAAACAGCAGGTCTTGTGGGGTGTTGCCTGTATGCACTGGTGGTCCCGTGACCGGGCATACACACCCAAGTAATTCCAATTTTGTCAGTAATTCAATCAATGTGTGTGAGCACTTGAATAATCTGGTAATGGGAAAACTCCGGGTTTACATGAGTCAGACATTAATTAGATTTCTACTTTGTGTCCAGCCAAGGCAAAGTCCCTGCTGGTGGTGCTGCTGCATGTGTGTGCTGAGAAATCTGATTACTAAGCTAAAATCAAGCTCTCTATTGGATTTCCTAATTAGATTATTAGATCTTAGTCCAGTGTAGGAAATCTATGATGTTTATACAACCACTTGAATAATCAGATAAATACAGGAATCTGATTAAGATCAGATTATTTATGCAACCCTTGAAGAATCTCACAAAATAAAGGTCTTGCGGAGTCCATGCCTTGAGGGTCACAGCTTTTGGCAGCATGAAGGTGGACCTTTACAATATTGAAATGGTGGTTTTATGGTATGTTTATTGCTGATCAGTGTAAATGCTAATGGAAATAAAAGAGGACCTAGAATGGAGCCCTGTGGAAATCAGCATGGTTTTTGAGACATGGTCATAAATATAAATGTTACAGCATATCCAGGAAGACCATCTCATGCTTCCAATTATTTTATACAGAATCCCATTTGGCAAAGAGTGAGAGCAGAGCGAGGGGGGCGAGCTTATAGAATAGACCGTGAAAGTAACAAGGGAATCCCATTCTGTTTGTTTTACTACTGCTGAAAATCTGGACTTTTCTATTCTTCCTGTGCAGGCACTCTAAATCTCAGTGTCTTTTATCATGTAAGATGGCTTTTCATCAGCCAACCCCTTCTTTGCTAAATTAAGAAATTAAGGTTCTACACGCAAATCAGCCCAAACCAAAAGGAAATTGCTGCATCATACAATTAGGATAATGGACTGTGCTTTAAGCAAGCTATGTAGTCTTTTCCATTAATGCTGACACAGAGCCAGAAGGCTTTTTCTTTCTACTCTTTTTTTTCATCTACATCTTATCCTTGATCTCTTTCTTTCTCCCTCGCTTTCTCTCTCTCTCTCTCTCTCTCTCTCTCTCTCTCTCTCTCTCTCTCTCTCTCTCTCTCTCTCTCTCTCTGGCAGCACAGTTGTGCTGTATAGACCAGAAGCAACTAAGCATGGCTAAACTGCAGTGAAATCACACCACTGCAGAGATTACAGCTCATGCACGATTCCTCTCTGTGTGTGTGCGTGAGAGAGAGAGAGAGAGAGAGAGAGAGAGAGAGAGAGAGAGAGAGAGAGAGTGTGTGTGTGTGTGTGTTTATTGGAGTGATACATACACCAGCTGCAACAGAATATTTACCCTGATCAGTTCTGTGAAAGTGCACCTTTATCAGTCTGTTTTCTCACATTTCCTCTGCAGAATAGCATTGTTAACAAACACAAGGCTGTGGCTGTGGCTGAAATGTATCCCTGGCTCCCATTAGTATCACCCTGTATGGGATATAGGGACAGTCTATTTAGTTTACCAGTCACATAAACAAACACATGATTATCTGAGTCATGTTTAAGCTCCGCCCACTCACACACCAAACTGAATTCTGACAGCTCTGTTCTGTTCATGGAATAATCCTTGATTATGTTGCTTACAAACATAAGCCTCCCATGAATGAACTAAAGTTACAGGAAAACATCTGAACTTCACAGCATCGAACAACGATCACTGGCTTTGTGGCATATATCAATCAACCTTTATTTAAGTCTCAGAGAACATTGAGGGAGGCCCTCATTTACTGTGCAGCCGAGCCAATACATAAGATGCAAAGAAGATGAAAGTAAAAACGAAAAGGAACAAACAACCTATAGCATATGTATCGGGAATGACTTAAGATATAAAACAAACAAGATAAAGACAAAAGTAGGAATATTTTAAAGGAAAATCATAAATGTTACTAAGAAATGAATGTCGTAAGGTAATCAGTAAATAAATAAAAACTATCCCACTAAAACTATGCAAATTTAAAGTAAATAAAATAATTAAAATAAGTAAGTAAATAAAAATAAACAAAATAAATTAACAAACAATAACAAATCAATTAGCAAGAATGGAGGTAAAAATAAAAGAAAAGCAACAATAAAAGAAAGGTAAAAATGGAAGATAAAACATATCAGAATCTCAAAAAAGAAACTAAAATCAGCTAAACCAGTGGCAGGCTGTATGGAGGTGTTAGAGACCAAGTTTAAAAGGATTTACTGACTCCAGCAAACGTTGTCAGCTCCATTCATTCCACTGTGTTGTTTAGTAACAAGAATCACATTTGCATTCTGGTCCATATTCAGCTCATGCAGTGAGCTTCGATATTTACTATAAATTACCAGTTAATTATGGGAGATTATAGCCTCAAAATCACGTTCAGATTCCACTTTACGATTCAGACAGTCGGATTTGGAAAATGGCTGGCAAACTTATTAGTGCCCTAAAACATAAAATTGGATCCATTTCAGTCACAGCCCGAGCCAACCAGTAAAAGTGGGGCTCATAAAGAAAATAAACTGATGGTGTTAAAGCTGCATTTTATTTGCTAGTCTCTCCCAAACCAGTGATCGTTCTGAAGTAAAAGCATAAATAATGCACAGCTCTGTAAAACAGTTCCTCTAATTATCCCAGTCAGGAGCATCAAAACGTGAAATCAGAAAAGAGACCACGATGCAGCTTGAACATTTCCGCTGTTGCCTGGTATTCTCTCTGAGGAGCTGACAGTACAGAAAAATGCCTCTTCTCTTCTCTTCTCTTCTCTTCTCTTCTCTTCTCTTCTCTTCTCTTCTCTTCTCTTCTCTACTGTAGTCCATCTGTTACTCTGCATAGTGGGTCACAGGACCACCACAGAGCAGGTATTTTGTGGGGGGTTGGCTCATTGTCAGCACTGCAGTGACACTGACGTGGCGGTGGTGTGTTTGAGTGGATCAGACACAGGAGCACTGCAGGAGTGTTTAAACACTGTGTCCACTCACTGTCCTCTCCATTAGACATTCCAACCTAGACAGAAGCTCATCTGGTGCAGGTCCTTCATCAGTGCTTACAGGACATTACCCATAAGACACTATTCTCAGTCCAGCTGTGACACAGAGGGGTTTAAAAACTCCAGCAGCACTGCTGTGTCTGATCCACTCGTACCGGTGCAAAACGCACTTAATAAACACATGCTTTAGATGTCTCTGCTTTACACTTCTCCAATTTACACTGGTCACACTTTAGACTTATTTCCTTTTCACCTCTATACTTTAAACCTCTTCACTTCGTTAATTCAGACATATTGAGTGAAAAGTCACAGGACACCCAAAAGTCACAGGACACCCACTGGCCCCCGCTGCCAAATCTAATGAGCAAACCCACCAGAGACGATGCAGGTCGTCTCCTCTACTGTACACTTCTCCTCTTAAGACATTACATTTCTCATAGCTCCTTTTGACAACTTTACACCAGGCTACTTCAAACATGTCTCCTGTAGCCTTCCGTACCTTACACATTTAGAGATCTCTACTTTACACTTTTCTACTTTGAACTTCTCCACTTCAGAATAATCTACTTCAGATTTCTCTGTTTTACATTTTTCTAATTAGGACTTCTCTACACTCTACTTTACATGTCTCCACTTGAGACTACTTTAGACTTCTACTTTACCCTTCTGACTCTTCTACCTCAGACTTCTCTTCTTCCGACTCTTCTACCTCAGACGTCTCTTCTTCTGACTCTTCTACCTCAGACTTCTCTTCTTCCGACTGTTCTATCTCAGACTTTTCTTCTTTCGACTGTTCTACCTCAGACTTCTCTTCTTCCGACTCTTCTACCTCAGACTTCTCTTCTTGCGACTCTTCTACCTCAGACGTCTCTTCTTCCGACTCTTCTACCTCAGACTTCTCTTCTTCCGACTGTTCTATCTCAGACTTTTCTTCTTCCGACTGTTCTACCTCAGACTTCTCTTCTTCCGACTCTTCTACCTCAGACTTCTCTTCTTCCGACTCTTCTACCTCAGACTTGTCTTCTTCAGACTGATCTGTCTCAGATGTCTCTTCTTTTTAATTATTATTACAGATTTTTAAACTTTAAACTACTTCTCTACTTTAGATGTATGTATTTCACACTTCTCTGACTTAGACTACAGTATCTCACACATTTCTCATTTTTTCTTCTCTTCTTCACTACAGTGTAAAGGTTGAAAATTACTTTTTGAAATGCACTACTGTCTCAATAGTCTCATTTGAACCATGTCT